>OY283139.1:7500-468160 GCA_958299785.1 Medicago lupulina
TAGAGGCCTGCAGGGTTGTTGACACCACTAGATGTGCATGAATTTAAGTGGGATAGCATCTCCATGGATTTTGTGACTAGTTTACCAAATACTCCGAGAGGGCATGATGCCATATGGGTTGTTGTTGATAGATTGACGAAGTCGGCACACTTCATTCCGATTAATATTAGTTATCCGGTGGCTCAGTTGGCAGAGATCTACATTCGTGATATTGTGAAGCTGCATGGTGTACTGTCGAGTATTGTGTCGGATAGAGATCCGAGATTCACTTCAAGGTTTTGGAAGAGTTTGCAAGAGGCCTTGGGTTCAAAGTTGAGATTGAGTTCGGCTTATCATCCGCAAACATATGGTCAGTCGGAAAGAACGATTCAGTCGTTAGAAGATTTGTTGAGAGTGTGTGTACTTGAGCAAGGTGGAGCTTGGGATAGTCATCTACCATTGATAGAGTTCACGTACAATAATAGTTACCATTCGAGTATTGGTATGGCACCGTTCGAAGCTTTATATGGTCGGAGGTGTAGAACTCCTTTATGTTGGTTCGAATCGGGAGAAAGTGCGGTGTTGGGTCCGGATTTGGTTCAAGAAACTACGAAGAAGGTCAAAATGATAAGAAAAAAGATAAAAGCGTCGCAAGATCGTCAGAAGAGTTATCATGACAAGCGTAGAAAGGCCCTTGAGTTTCAAGAGGGTGATCATGTGTTTTTGAGAGTCACTCCAATGACGGGTGTTGGGCGTGCGTTGAAAGCTAAGAAGTTAACTCCGAAGTTTATTGGACCGTATCAGATATCTGAGAGGGTTGGAACAGTGCCTTACAGAGTAGGTTTTCCACCACATCTTTCGAATTTGCATGATGTGTTTCATGTGTCGCAGCTTCGGAAGTATGTAGCAGATCCTTCACATGTTATTCCAAGAGATGATGTGCAAGTTAGAGACAACCTTACAGTTGAGACTTTACCGTTGAGGATTGAAGATCGTAAGGTGAAGCAGTTGAGAGGCAAAGAGATACCTCTAGTGAAGGTTGTTTGGAGTGGTATAACTGGTGAAAGTTTGACTTGGGAGTTGGAGAGTAAGATGCAAGAATCCTACCCTGAGTTGTTTGTTTGAGGTAATATTTCGAGGACAAAATTCTTTAAGTTGGGGAGAGTTGTAACGCCCTAGTTTTTATTTGATTATTTTTAGTTGATTTTTAATATGTTTTATGTATTTGATATGATTTATGTGATTATTTGGTGTTTGCTATTTTATTATAATTATTTTTATTATTTAATAGAGTTAAGTAAGAAAATAGAAATTATTAGTAAATTGGGTGTTATTGAGAATTAAGAGAATTTAAGGGGGTTAAAGGAAAAGTGGGAGTTATGTTTTGGTGAGAATAGGAAAGAGTAGGCAGAAAAACATTTGTACGTATTAGTAAGAAAAGTAGAGAAAAGAAGAGTTTTTGGGAGAAAGTGGAGAGAAGCCAAGAACAAGGGAGGAGAGCCAATTTGCCGTAGTTTTTGATTCTTCTTAATTCAGGTAAGGGTGAGGCTAACCTTCAACTAATAATATATGTTTAATTTCTGAAAATTGAATTGAAATGGTGGTTCTTCAGTTAGAGTTGCAAAGATTATGAAAGTTGCAAAATGCTGATGATTATGTTGTTGATTAACTCTGATTATTTATATTAATATTACGTTGTGGGAGAACGGGGTGTTACAGTTAGCTTTCCAACGAATGTTCACAAGCTTCTATCGGCAAAGGAAATCCCAAGATATAATCGTTTTAGCGAGAAACGGTGAAAAACAAGTAATATCTGAAAGCTACCAAGGTAATTCACTTGGCCTCCATTTAGCCCGAATTTTCAAAAATTCTAAAAATCAACCATTAGTCATCTGAATCACACAAAACCAAAAATGAAACAATAATTGGTCAATAAGTTTTGCGAAAAATGAGATAAATGAATTTTTTTCATTAATGCTTTCTGTGAGATAAATAGGTCCTTTCAAATGAAATTTCGCCAAAAAAGATTCAATATTTCTTCGTTTAAAAAAATTCCCAACGCCTTAAGGCTGCAGCTATGCTTGTTAGCTTTCCAACGAATGTTCAGAAGCTCCTATTGGCAAAGGAAATCCCAAGATATGGTCATTTTAGCGAGAAATGGTGAAAAACAAGTAAAATCCGAAATCTAACAAGGTAATTCACTCGGCCACCATTTAGCCCGAATTTTAAAAAATTCTAAAAATCAACCATTAGTCATCTGAATCATACAAAACCACAAATTAAACAATAATTGGTCAATAAGTTATGCGAAAAATGAGATAAATGGGTGTTTTCATTAATGTTTCCTATGAGATAAATAGGTCCTTTCAAATGGAATTTCGCCAAAAAAGATCCAATATTTCTTCGTTTAAATAAATTTCCAACGCCTTGAGGCTGTAGCTATGCTTGTTAGCTTTCCAACGAATGTTCACAAGCTCCTATCGGCAAAGGAAATCCCAAGATATGGTCGTTTTAGTGAGAAAGGTCAAAAACAAGTAAAATCCCAAAGCTAACAAGGTAATTCACTTGGCCTCCATTTAGCCCAAATTTTCAAAAATTCTAAAGATCAACCATTAGTCATCTAAAACACACAAAACCAAAAATTAAACAATAATTGGTCAATAAGTTATGCGAAAGATGAGATAAATGGGTGTTTTCATTAATATTTCCTATGGGATAAATAGGTCCTTTCAAATGGAATTTCGCCAAAAAATATCCAATATTTCTTCGTTTAAAAAACGTTCCAACGCCTTGAGGCTGTAGCTATGCTTGTTAGCTTTTTAACGAATGTTCACAAGCACCTATTGGCAAAGGAAATCCCAAGATATGGTCGTTTTAGCGAGAAACGGTGAAAAACAAGTAAAATCCGAAAGCTAACAAGGTAATTCACCAGGCCTCCATTTAGCCCGAATTTTCAAAAATTCTAAAAATCAACCATTAGTCATCTGAAACACACAAAACCACAACTTAATCAATAATTGGTCAATTAGTTATGCGAAAAATGAGATAAATGGGTGTTTTGATTAATGTTTCCTATGAGATAAATAGGTCTTTTCAAATGGAATTTCGCCAAAAAAGATCCAATATTTCTTCGTTTAAAAAAATTTCCAACGCCTTGAGGTTGTAGCTATGCTTGTTAGCTTTCCAATGAATGTTCACAAGCTCCTATTGGCAAAAGAAATCCCAAGATATGGTCGTTTTAGCGAGAAAGGGTGAAAAACAAGTAAAATCCAAAAGCTAACAAGGTAATTCACTCGGCCACCATTTAGCCCGAATTTTAAAAAATTCTAAAAATCAACCATTAGTCATCTGAATCATACAAAACCACAAATTAAACAATAATTGGTCAATAAGTTATGCGAAAAATGAGATAAATGGGTGTTTTCATTAATGTTTCCTATGAGATAAATAGGTCCTTTCAAATGGAATTTCGCCAAAAAAGATCCAATATTTCTTCGTTTAAATAAATTTCCAACGCCTTGAGGCTGTAGCTATGCTTGTTAGCTTTCCAACGAATGTTCACAAGCTCCTATCGGCAAAGGAAATCCCAAGATATGGTCGTTTTAGTGAGAAAGGTCAAAAACAAGTAAAATCCCAAAGCTAACAAGGTAATTCACTTGGCCTCCATTTAGCCCAAATTTTCAAAAATTCTAAAGATCAACCATTAGTCATCTAAAACACACAAAACCAAAAATTTAACAATAATTGGTCAATAAGTTATGCGAAAGATGAGATAAATGGGTGTTTTCATTAATATTTCCTATGGGATAAATAGGTCCTTTCAAATGGAATTTCGCCAAAAAATATCCAATATTTCTTCGTTTAAAAAATGTTCCAACGCCTTGAGGCTGTAGCTATGCTTGTTAGCTTTTTAACGAATGTTCACAAGCACCTATTGGCAAAGGAAATCCCAAGATATGGTCGTTTTAGCGAGAAACGGTGAAAAACAAGTAAAATCCGAAAGCTAACAAGGTAATTCACCAGGCCTCCATTTAGCCCGAATTTTCAAAAATTCTAAAAATCAACCATTAGTCATCTGAAACACACAAAACCACAACTTAATCAATAATTGGTCAATTAGTTATGCGAAAAATGAGATAAATGGGTGTTTTGATTAATGTTTCCTATGAGATAAATAGGTCTTTTCAAATGGAATTTCGCCAAAAAAGATCCAATATTTCTTCGTTTAAAAAAATTTCCAACGCCTTGAGGTTGTAGCTATGCTTGTTAGCTTTCCAATGAATGTTCACAAGCTCCTATCGGGAAAGGAAATCCCAAAAATATGGTCATTTTAGCCTGGAAGGGTCAAAAACAAGTAAAATCCGAACGCTAACAAGGTAATTCACTTGGCCTCCATTTAGCCCGAATTTTCAAAAATTCTAAAAATCAACCATTAGTCATCTGAAACACACAAAACCACAAATTAAACAATAATTGGTCAATAATTTATGCGAAGAATGAGATAAATGGGTGTTTTGATTAATGTTTCCTATAAGAAAAATACGTCTTTTCAAATGGAATTTCGCCAAAAAAGATCCAATATTTCTTCGTTTCAAAAAATTTCCAACGCCTTGAGGTTGTAGCTATGCTTGTTAGCTTTCCAATGAATGTTCACAAGCTCCTATTGGCATAGGAAATCCCAAGATATGGTCGTTTTAGCGAGAAAGGGTGAAAAACAAGTAAAATCCAAAAGCTAACAAGGTAATTCACTTGGCCTCCATTTAGCCCGAATTTTCAAAAATTCTAAAAATCAACCATTAGTCATCTGAAACACAGAAAACCACAACTTAATCAATAATTGGTCAATTAGTTATGCGAAAAATGAGATAAATGGGTGTTTTGATTAATGTTTCCTATGAGATAAATAGGTCTTTTCAAATGGAATTTCGCCAAAAAAGATCCAATATTTCTTCGTTTAAAAAAATTTCCAACGCCTTGAGGTTGTAGCTATGCTTGTTAGCTTTCCAATGAATGTTCACAAGCTCCTATCGGGAAAGGAAATCCCAAAAATATGGTCATTTTAGCCTGGAAGGGTCAAAAACAAGTAAAATCCGAACGCTAACAAGGTAATTCACTTGGCCTCCATTTAGCCCGAATTTTCAAAAATTCTAAAAATCAACCATTAGTCATCTGAAACACACAAAACCACAAATTAAACAATAATTGGTCAATAATTTATGCGAAGAATGAGATAAATGGGTGTTTTGATTAATGTTTCCTATAAGAAAAATACGTCTTTTCAAATGGAATTTCGCCAAAAAAGATCCAATATTTCTTCGTTTCAAAAAATTTCCAACGCCTTGAGGTTGTAGCTATGCTTGTTAGCTTTCCAATGAATGTTCACAAGCTCCTATTGGCATAGGAAATCCCAAGATATGGTCGTTTTAGCGAGAAAGGGTGAAAAACAAGTAAAATCCAAAAGCTAACAAGGTAATTCACTTGGCCTCCATTTAGCCCGAATTTTCAAAAATTCTAAAAATCAACCATTAGTCATCTGAAACACAGAAAACCACAACTTAATCAATAATTGGTCAATTAGTTATGCGAAAAATGAGATAAATGGGTGTTTTCATTAATGTTTCCTATGAGATAAATAGGTCCTTTCAAATGGAATTTCGCCAAAAAAGATCCAATATTTCTTCATTTAAATAAATTTCCAACGCCTTGAGGCTGTAGCTATGCTTGTTAGCTTTCCAACGAATGTTCACAAGCTCCTATCGGCAAAGGAAATCCCAAGATATGGTCGTTTTAGTGAGAAAGGTCAAAAACAAGTAAAATCCCAAAGCTAACAAGGTAATTCACTTGGCCTCCATTTAGCCCAAATTTTCAAAAATTCTAAAGATCAACCATTAGTCATCTAAAACACACAAAACCAAAAATTAAACAATAATTGGTCAATAAGTTATGCGAAAGATGAGATAAATGGGTGTTTTCATTAATATTTCCTATGGGATAAATAGGTCCTTTCAAATGGAATTTCGCCAAAAAATATCCAATATTTCTTCGTTTAAAAAACGTTCCAACGCCTCGAGGCTGTAGCTATGCTTGTTAGCTTTCCAACGAATGTTCACAAGCACCTATTGGCAAAGGAAATCCCAAGATATGGTCGTTTTAGCGAGAAACGGTGAAAAACAAGTAAAATCCGAAAGCTAACAAGGTAATTCACCAGGCCTCCATTTAGCCCGAATTTTCAAAAATTCTAAAAATCAACCATTAGTCATCTGAAACACACAAAACCACAACTTAATCAATAATTGGTCAATTAGTTATGCGAAAAATGAGATAAATGGGTGTTTTGATTAATGTTTCCTATGAGATAAATAGGTCTTTTCAAATGGAATTTCGCCAAAAAAGATCCAATATTTCTTCGTTTAAAAAAATTTCCAACGCCTTGAGGTTGTAGCTATGCTTGTTAGCTTTCCAATGAATGTTCACAAGCTCCTATCGGGAAAGGAAATCCCAAAAATATGGTCATTTTAGCCTGGAAGGGTCAAAAACAAGTAAAATCCGAACGCTAACAAGGTAATTCACTTGGCCTCCATTTAGCCCGAATTTTCAAAAATTCTAAAAATCAACCATTAGTCATCTGAAACACACAAAACCACAAATTAAACAATAATTGGTCAATAATTTATGCGAAGAATGAGATAAATGGGTGTTTTGATTAATGTTTCCTATAAGAAAAATACGTCTTTTCAAATGGAATTTCGCCAAAAAAGATCCAATATTTCTTCGTTTCAAAAAATTTCCAACGCCTTGAGGTTGTAGCTATGCTTGTTAGCTTTCCAATGAATGTTCACAAGCTCCTATTGGCATAGGAAATCCCAAGATATGGTCGTTTTAGCGAGAAAGGGTGAAAAACAAGTAAAATCCAAAAGCTAACAAGGTAATTCACTTGGCCTCCATTTAGCCCGAATTTTCAAAAATTCTAAAAATCAACCATTAGTCATCTGAAACACAGAAAACCACAACTTAATCAATAATTGGTCAATTAGTTATGCGAAAAATGAGATAAATGGGTGTTTTCATTAATGTTTCCTATTAGATAAATAGGTCCTTTCAAATGGAATTTCGCCAAAAAAGATCCAATATTTCTTCATTTAAATAAATTTCCAACGCCTTGAGGCTGTAGCTATGCTTGTTAGCTTTCCAACGAATGTTCACAAGCTCCTATCGGCAAAGGAAATCCCAAGATATGGTCGTTTTAGTGAGAAAGGTCAAAAACAAGTAAAATCCCAAAGCTAACAAGGTAATTCACTTGGCCTCCATTTAGCCCAAATTTTCAAAAATTCTAAAGATCAACCATTAGTCATCTAAAACACACAAAACCAAAAATTAAACAATAATTGGTCAATAAGTTATGCGAAAGATGAGATAAATGGGTGTTTTCATTAATATTTCCTATGGGATAAATAGGTCCTTTCAAATGGAATTTCGCCAAAAAATATCCAATATTTCTTCGTTTAAAAAACGTTCCAACGCCTTGAGGCTGTAGCTATGCTTGTTAGCTTTCCAACGAATGTTCACAAGCACCTATTGGCAAAGGAAATCCCAAGATATGGTCGTTTTAGCGAGAAACGGTGAAAAACAAGTAAAATCCGAAAGCTAACAAGGTAATTCACCAGGCCTCCATTTAGCCCGAATTTTCAAAAATTCTAAAAATCAACCATTAGTCATCTGAAACACACAAAACCACAACTTAATCAATAATTGGTCAATTAGTTATGCGAAAAATGAGATAAATGGGTGTTTTGATTAATGTTTCCTATGAGATAAATAGGTCTTTTCAAATGGAATTTCGCCAAAAAAGATCCAATATTTCTTCGTTTAAAAAAATTTCCAACGCCTTGAGGTTGTAGCTATGCTTGTTAGCTTTCCAATGAATGTTCACAAGCTCCTATCGGGAAAGGAAATCCCAAAAATATGGTCATTTTAGCCTGGATGGGTCAAAAACAAGTAAAATCCGAACGCTAACAAGGTAATTCACTTGGCCTCCATTTAGCCCGAATTTTCAAAAATTCTAAAAATCAACCATTAGTCATCTGAAACACACAAAACCACAAATTAAACAATAATTGGTCAATAATTTATGCGAAGAATGAGATAAATGGGTGTTTTGATTAATGTTTCCTATAAGAAAAATACGTCTTTTCAAATGGAATTTCGCCAAAAAAGATCCAATATTTCTTCGTTTCAAAAAATTTCCAACGCCTTGAGGTTGTAGCTATGCTTGTTAGCTTTCCAATGAATGTTCACAAGCTCCTATTGGCATAGGAAATCCCAAGATATGGTCGTTTTAGCGAGAAAGGGTGAAAAACAAGTAAAATCCAAAAGCTAACAAGGTAATTCACTTGGCCTCCATTTAGCCCGAATTTTCAAAAATTCTAAAAATCAACCATTAGTCATCTGAAACACACAAAACCACAACTTAATCAATAATTGGTCAATTAGTTATGCGAAAAATGAGATAAATGGGAGTTTTGATTAATGTTTCCTATGAGATAAATAGGTCTTTTCAAATGGAATTTCGCCAAAAAAGATCCAATATTTCTTCGTTTAAAAAAATTTCCAACGCCTTGAGGTTGTAGCTATGCTTGTTAGCTTTCCAATGAATGTTCACAAGCTCCTATCGGGAAAGGAAATCCCAAAAATATGGTCATTTTAGCCTGGAAGGGTCAAAAACAAGTAAAATCCGAACGCTAACAAGGTAATTCACTTGGCCTCCATTTAGCCCGAATTTTCAAAAATTCTAAAAATCAACCATTAGTCATCTGAAACACACAAAACCACAAATTAAACAATAATTGGTCAATAATTTATGCGAAGAATGAGATAAATGGGTGTTTTGATTAATGTTTCCTATAAGAAAAATACATCTTTTCAAATGGAATTTCGCCAAAAAAGATCCAATATTTCTTCGTTTCAAAAAATTTCCAACGCCTTGAGGTTGTAGCTATGCTTGTTAGCTTTCCAATGAATGTTCACAAGCTCCTATTGGCATAGGAAATCCCAAGATATGGTCGTTTTAGCGAGAAAGGGTGAAAAACAAGTAAAATCCAAAAGCTAACAAGGTAATTCACTTGGCCTCCATTTAGCCCGAATTTTCAAAAATTCTAAAAATCAACCATTAGTCATCTGAAACACACAAAACCACAACTTAATCAATAATTGGTCAATTAGTTATGCGAAAAATGAGATAAATGGGTGTTTTGATTAATGTTTCCTATGAGATAAATAGGTCTTTTCAAATGGAATTTCGCCAAAAAAGATCCAATATTTCTTCGTTTAAAAAAATTTCCAACGCCTTGAGGTTGTAGCTATGCTTGTTAGCTTTCCAATGAATGTTCACAAGCTCCTATCGGGAAAGGAAATCCCAAAAATATGGTCATTTTAGCCTGGAAGGGTCAAAAACAAGTAAAATCCGAACGCTAACAAGGTAATTCACTTGGCCTCCATTTAGCCCGAATTTTCAAAAATTCTAAAAATCAACCATTAGTCATCTGAAACACACAAAACCACAAATTAAACAATAATTGGTCAATAATTTATGCGAAGAATGAGATAAATGGGTGTTTTGATTAATGTTTCCTATAAGAAAAATACGTCTTTTCAAATGGAATTTCGCCAAAAAAGATCCAATATTTCTTCGTTTAAAAAACGTTCCAACGCCTTGAGGCTGTAGCTATGCTTGTTAGCTTTCCAACGAATGTTCACAAGCACCTATTGGCAAAGGAAATCCCAAGATATGGTCGTTTTAGCGAGAAACGGTGAAAAACAAGTAAAATCCGAAAGCTAACAAGGTAATTCACCAGGCCTCCATTTAGCCCGAATTTTCAAAAATTCTAAAAATCAACCATTAGTCATCTGAAACACACAAAACCACAACTTAATCAATAATTGGTCAATTAGTTATGCGAAAAATGAGATAAATGGGTGTTTTGATTAATGTTTCCTATGAGATAAATAGGTCTTTTCAAATGGAATTTCGCCAAAAAAGATCCAATATTTCTTCGTTTAAAAAAATTTCCAACGCCTTGAGGTTGTAGCTATGCTTGTTAGCTTTCCAATGAATGTTCACAAGCTCCTATCGGGAAAGGAAATCCCAAAAATATGGTCATTTTAGCCTGGAAGGGTCAAAAACAAGTAAAATCCGAACGCTAACAAGGTAATTCACTTGGCCTCCATTTAGCCCGAATTTTCAAAAATTCTAAAAATCAACCATTAGTCATCTGAAACACACAAAACCACAAATTAAACAATAATTGGTCAATAATTTATGCGAAGAATGAGATAAATGGGTGTTTTGATTAATGTTTCCTATAAGAAAAATACGTCTTTTCAAATGGAATTTCGCCAAAAAAGATCCAATATTTCTTCGTTTCAAAAAATTTCCAACGCCTTGAGGTTGTAGCTATGCTTGTTAGCTTTCCAATGAATGTTCACAAGCTCCTATTGGCATAGGAAATCCCAAGATATGGTCGTTTTAGCGAGAAAGGGTGAAAAACAAGTAAAATCCAAAAGCTAACAAGGTAATTCACTTGGCCTCCATTTAGCCCGAATTTTCAAAAATTCTAAAAATCAACCATTAGTCATCTGAAACACAGAAAACCACAACTTAATCAATAATTGGTCAATTAGTTATGCGAAAAATGAGATAAATGGGTGTTTTCATTAATGTTTCCTATTAGATAAATAGGTCCTTTCAAATGGAATTTCGCCAAAAAAGATCCAATATTTCTTCATTTAAATAAATTTCCAACGCCTTGAGGCTGTAGCTATGCTTGTTAGCTTTCCAACGAATGTTCACAAGCTCCTATCGGCAAAGGAAATCCCAAGATATGGTCGTTTTAGTGAGAAAGGTCAAAAACAAGTAAAATCCCAAAGCTAACAAGGTAATTCACTTGGCCTCCATTTAGCCCAAATTTTCAAAAATTCTAAAGATCAACCATTAGTCATCTAAAACACACAAAACCAAAAATTAAACAATAATTGGTCAATAAGTTATGCGAAAGATGAGATAAATGGGTGTTTTCATTAATATTTCCTATGGGATAAATAGGTCCTTTCAAATGGAATTTCGCCAAAAAATATCCAATATTTCTTCGTTTAAAAAACGTTCCAACGCCTTGAGGCTGTAGCTATGCTTGTTAGCTTTCCAACGAATGTTCACAAGCACCTATTGGCAAAGGAAATCCCAAGATATGGTCGTTTTAGCGAGAAACGGTGAAAAACAAGTAAAATCCGAAAGCTAACAAGGTAATTCACCAGGCCTCCATTTAGCCCGAATTTTCAAAAATTCTAAAAATCAACCATTAGTCATCTGAAACACACAAAACCACAACTTAATCAATAATTGGTCAATTAGTTATGCGAAAAATGAGATAAATGGGTGTTTTGATTAATGTTTCCTATGAGATAAATAGGTCTTTTCAAATGGAATTTCGCCAAAAAAGATCCAATATTTCTTCGTTTAAAAAAATTTCCAACGCCTTGAGGTTGTAGCTATGCTTGTTAGCTTTCCAATGAATGTTCACAAGCTCCTATCGGGAAAGGAAATCCCAAAAATATGGTCATTTTAGCCTGGATGGGTCAAAAACAAGTAAAATCCGAACGCTAACAAGGTAATTCACTTGGCCTCCATTTAGCCCGAATTTTCAAAAATTCTAAAAATCAACCATTAGTCATCTGAAACACACAAAACCACAAATTAAACAATAATTGGTCAATAATTTATGCGAAGAATGAGATAAATGGGTGTTTTGATTAATGTTTCCTATAAGAAAAATACGTCTTTTCAAATGGAATTTCGCCAAAAAAGATCCAATATTTCTTCGTTTCAAAAAATTTCCAACGCCTTGAGGTTGTAGCTATGCTTGTTAGCTTTCCAATGAATGTTCACAAGCTCCTATTGGCATAGGAAATCCCAAGATATGGTCGTTTTAGCGAGAAAGGGTGAAAAACAAGTAAAATCCAAAAGCTAACAAGGTAATTCACTTGGCCTCCATTTAGCCCGAATTTTCAAAAATTCTAAAAATCAACCATTAGTCATCTGAAACACACAAAACCACAACTTAATCAATAATTGGTCAATTAGTTATGCGAAAAATGAGATAAATGGGAGTTTTGATTAATGTTTCCTATGAGATAAATAGGTCTTTTCAAATGGAATTTCGCCAAAAAAGATCCAATATTTCTTCGTTTAAAAAAATTTCCAACGCCTTGAGGTTGTAGCTATGCTTGTTAGCTTTCCAATGAATGTTCACAAGCTCCTATCGGGAAAGGAAATCCCAAAAATATGGTCATTTTAGCCTGGAAGGGTCAAAAACAAGTAAAATCCGAACGCTAACAAGGTAATTCACTTGGCCTCCATTTAGCCCGAATTTTCAAAAATTCTAAAAATCAACCATTAGTCATCTGAAACACACAAAACCACAAATTAAACAATAATTGGTCAATAATTTATGCGAAGAATGAGATAAATGGGTGTTTTGATTAATGTTTCCTATAAGAAAAATACATCTTTTCAAATGGAATTTCGCCAAAAAAGATCCAATATTTCTTCGTTTCAAAAAATTTCCAACGCCTTGAGGTTGTAGCTATGCTTGTTAGCTTTCCAATGAATGTTCACAAGCTCCTATTGGCATAGGAAATCCCAAGATATGGTCGTTTTAGCGAGAAAGGGTGAAAAACAAGTAAAATCCAAAAGCTAACAAGGTAATTCACTTGGCCTCCATTTAGCCCGAATTTTCAAAAATTCTAAAAATCAACCATTAGTCATCTGAAACACACAAAACCACAACTTAATCAATAATTGGTCAATTAGTTATGCGAAAAATGAGATAAATGGGTGTTTTGATTAATGTTTCCTATGAGATAAATAGGTCTTTTCAAATGGAATTTCGCCAAAAAAGATCCAATATTTCTTCGTTTAAAAAAATTTCCAACGCCTTGAGGTTGTAGCTATGCTTGTTAGCTTTCCAATGAATGTTCACAAGCTCCTATCGGGAAAGGAAATCCCAAAAATATGGTCATTTTAGCCTGGAAGGGTCAAAAACAAGTAAAATCCGAACGCTAACAAGGTAATTCACTTGGCCTCCATTTAGCCCGAATTTTCAAAAATTCTAAAAATCAACCATTAGTCATCTGAAACACACAAAACCACAAATTAAACAATAATTGGTCAATAATTTATGCGAAGAATGAGATAAATGGGTGTTTTGATTAATGTTTCCTATAAGAAAAATACGTCTTTTCAAATGGAATTTCGCCAAAAAAGATCCAATATTTCTTCGTTTAAAAAACGTTCCAACGCCTTGAGGCTGTAGCTATGCTTGTTAGCTTTCCAACGAATGTTCACAAGCACCTATTGGCAAAGGAAATCCCAAGATATGGTCGTTTTAGCGAGAAACGGTGAAAAACAAGTAAAATCCGAAAGCTAACAAGGTAATTCACCAGGCCTCCATTTAGCCCGAATTTTCAAAAATTCTAAAAATCAACCATTAGTCATCTGAAACACACAAAACCACAACTTAATCAATAATTGGTCAATTAGTTATGCGAAAAATGAGATAAATGGGTGTTTTGATTAATGTTTCCTATGAGATAAATAGGTCTTTTCAAATGGAATTTCGCCAAAAAAGATCCAATATTTCTTCGTTTAAAAAAATTTCCAACGCCTTGAGGTTGTAGCTATGCTTGTTAGCTTTCCAATGAATGTTCACAAGCTCCTATCGGGAAAGGAAATCCCAAAAATATGGTCATTTTAGCCTGGATGGGTCAAAAACAAGTAAAATCCGAACGCTAACAAGGTAATTCACTTGGCCTCCATTTAGCCCGAATTTTCAAAAATTCTAAAAATCAACCATTAGTCATCTGAAACACACAAAACCACAAATTAAACAATAATTGGTCAATAATTTATGCGAAGAATGAGATAAATGGGTGTTTTGATTAATGTTTCCTATAAGAAAAATACGTCTTTTCAAATGGAATTTCGCCAAAAAAGATCCAATATTTCTTCGTTTCAAAAAATTTCCAACGCCTTGAGGTTGTAGCTATGCTTGTTAGCTTTCCAATGAATGTTCACAAGCTCCTATTGGCATAGGAAATCCCAAGATATGGTCGTTTTAGCGAGAAAGGGTGAAAAACAAGTAAAATCCAAAAGCTAACAAGGTAATTCACTTGGCCTCCATTTAGCCCGAATTTTCAAAAATTCTAAAAATCAACCATTAGTCATCTGAAACACACAAAACCACAACTTAATCAATAATTGGTCAATTAGTTATGCGAAAAATGAGATAAATGGGTGTTTTGATTAATGTTTCCTATGAGATAAATAGGTCTTTTCAAATGGAATTTCGCCAAAAAAGATCCAATATTTCTTCGTTTAAAAAAATTTCCAACGCCTTGAGGTTGTAGCTATGCTTGTTAGCTTTCCAATGAATGTTCACAAGCTCCTATCGGGAAAGGAAATCCCAAAAATATGGTCATTTTAGCCTGGAAGGGTCAAAAACAAGTAAAATCCGAACGCTAACAAGGTAATTCACTTGGCCTTCATTTAGCCCGAATTTTCAAAAATTCTAAAAATCAACCATTAGTCATCTGAAACACACAAAACCACAAATTAAACAATAATTGGTCAATAATTTATGCGAAGAATGAGATAAATGGGTGTTTTGATTAATGTTTCCTATAAGAAAAATACGTCTTTTCAAATGGAATTTCGCCAAAAAAGATCCAATATTTCTTCGTTTCAAAAAATTTCCAACGCCTTGAGGTTGTAGCTATGCTTGTTAGCTTTCCAATGAATGTTCACAAGCTCCTATTGGCACAGGAAATCCCAAGATATGGTCGTTTTAGCGAGAAATGGTGAAAAACAAGTAAAATCCAAAAGCTAACAAGGTAATTCACTTGGCCTCCATTTAGCCCGAATTTTCAAAAATTCTAAAAATCAACCATTAGTCATCTGAAACACACAAAACCACAACTTAATCAATAATTGGTCAATTAGTTATGCGAAAAATGAGATAAATGGGTGTTTTGATTAATGTTTCCTAAGAGATAAATAGGTCTTTTCAAATGGAATTTCGCCAAAAAAGATCCAATATTTCTTCGTTTAAAAAAATTTCCAACGCCTTGAGGTTGTAGCTATGCTTGTTAGCTTTCCAATGAATGTTCACAAGCTCCTATCGGGAAAGGAAATCCCAAAAATATGGTCATTTTAGCCTGGAAGGGTCAAAAACAAGTAAAATCCGAACGCTAACAAGGTAATTCACTTGGCCTCCATTTAGCCCGAATTTTCAAAAATTCTAAAAATCAACCATTAGTCATCTGAAACACACAAAACCACAAATTAAACAATAATTGGTCAATAATTTATGCGAAGAATGAGATAAATGGGTGTTTTGATTAATGTTTCCTATAAGAAAAATACGTCTTTTCAAATGGAATTTCGCCAAAAAAGATCCAATATTTCTTCGTTTCAAAAAATTTCCAACGCCTTGAGGTTGTAGCTATGCTTGTTAGCTTTCCAATGAATGTTCACAAGCTCCTATTGGCATAGGAAATCCCAAGATATGGTCGTTTTAGCGAGAAAGGGTGAAAAACAAGTAAAATCCAAAAGCTAACAAGGTAATTCACTTGGCCTCCATTTAGCCCGAATTTTCAAAAATTCTAAAAATCAACCATTAGTCATCTGAAACACACAAAACCACAACTTAATCAATAATTGGTCAATTAGTTATGCGAAAAATGAGATAAATGGGTCTTTTGATTAATGTTTCCTATGAGATAAATAGGTCTTTTCAAATGGAATTTCGCCAAAAAAGATCCAATATTTCTTCGTTTAAAAAAATTTCCAACGCCTTGAGGTTGTAGCTATGCTTGTTAGCTTTCCAATGAATGTTCACAAGCTCCTATCGGGAAAGGAAATCCCAAAAATATGGTCATTTTAGCCTGGAAGGGTCAAAAACAAGTAAAATCCGAACGCTAACAAGGTAATTCACTTGGCCTCCATTTAGCCCGAATTTTCAAAAATTCTAAAAATCAACCATTAGTCATCTGAAACACACAAAACCACAAATTAAACAATAATTGGTCAATAATTTATGCGAAGAATGAGATAAATGGGTGTTTTGATTAATGTTTCCTATAAGAAAAATACGTCTTTTCAAATGGAATTTCGCCAAAAAAGATCCAATATTTCTTCGTTTCAAAAAATTTCCAACGCCTTGAGGTTGTAGCTATGCTTGTTAGCTTTCCAATGAATGTTCACAAGCTCCTATTGGCATAGGAAATCCCAAGATATGGTCGTTTTAGCGAGAAATGGTGAAAAACAAGTAAAATCCAAAAGCTAACAAGGTAATTCACTTGGCCTCCATTTAGCCCGAATTTTCAAAAATTCTAAAAATCAACCATTAGTCATCTGAAACACACAAAACCACAACTTAATCAATAATTGGTCAATTAGTTATGCGAAAAATGAGATAAATGGGTGTTTTGATTAATGTTTCCTATGAGATAAATAGGTCTTTTCAAATGGAATTTCGCCAAAAAAGATCCAATATTTCTTCGTTTAAAAAAATTTCCAACGCCTTGAGGTTGTAGCTATGCTTGTTAGCTTTCCAATGAATGTTCACAAGCTCCTATCGGGAAAGGAAATCCCAAAAATATGGTCATTTTAGCCTGGAAGGGTCAAAAACAAGTAAAATCCGAACGCTAACAAGGTAATTCACTTGGCCTCCATTTAGCCCGAATTTTCAAAAATTCTAAAAATCAACCATTAGTCATCTGAAACACACAAAACCACAAATTAAACAATAATTGGTCAATAATTTATGCGAAGAATGAGATAAATGGGTGTTTTGATTAATGTTTCCTATAAGAAAAATACGTCTTTTCAAATGGAATTTCGCCAAAAAAGATCCAATATTTCTTCGTTTCAAAAAATTTCCAACGCCTTGAGGTTGTAGCTATGCTTGTTAGCTTTCCAATGAATGTTCACAAGCTCCTATTGGCATAGGAAATCCCAAGATATGGTCGTTTTAGCGAGAAAGGGTGAAAAACAAGTAAAATCCAAAAGCTAACAAGGTAATTCACTTGGCCTCCATTTAGCCCGAATTTTCAAAAATTCTAAAAATCAACCATTAGTCATCTGAAACACACAAAACCACAACTTAATCAATAATTGGTCAATTAGTTATGCGAAAAATGAGATAAATGGGTGTTTTGATTAATGTTTCCTATGAGATAAATAGGTCTTTTCAAATGGAATTTCGCCAAAAAAGATCCAATATTTCTTCGTTTAAAAAAATTTCCAACGCCTTGAGGTTGTAGCTATGCTTGTTAGCTTTCCAATGAATGTTCACAAGCTCCTATCGGGAAAGGAAATCCCAAAAATATGGTCATTTTAGCCTGGAAGGGTCAAAAACAAGTAAAATCCGAACGCTAACAAGGTAATTCACTTGGCCTCCATTTAGCCCGAATTTTCAAAAATTCTAAAAATCAACCATTAGTCATCTGAAACACACAAAACCACAAATTAAACAATAATTGGTCAATAATTTATGCGAAGAATGAGATAAATGGGTGTTTTGATTAATG
Source organism: Medicago lupulina (assembly GCA_958299785.1). NCBI lineage: Eukaryota > Viridiplantae > Streptophyta > Magnoliopsida > Fabales > Fabaceae > Medicago > Medicago lupulina. Next base: position 25,120 of record OY283139.1, read on the forward strand.
TTTCCTATAAGAAAAATACGTCTTTTCAAATGGAATTTCGCCAAAAAAGATCCAATATTTCTTCGTTTCAAAAAATTTCCAACGCCTTGAGGTTGTAGCTATGCTTGTTAGCTTTCCAATGAATGTTCACAAGCTCCTATTGGCATAGGAAATCCCAAGATATGGTCGTTTTAGCGAGAAATGGTGAAAAACAAGTAAAATCCAAAAGCTAACAAGGTAATTCACTTGGCCTCCATTTAGCCCGAATTTTCAAAAATTCTAAAAATCAACCATTAGTCATCTGAAACACACAAAACCACAACTTAATCAATAATTGGTCAATTAGTTATGCGAAAAATGAGATAAATGGGTGTTTTGATTAATGTTTCCTATGAGATAAATAGGTCTTTTCAAATGGAATTTCGCCAAAAAAGATCCAATATTTCTTCGTTTAAAAAAATTTCCAACGCCTTGAGGTTGTAGCTATGCTTGTTAGCTTTCCAATGAATGTTCACAAGCTCCTATCGGGAAAGGAAATCCCAAAAATATGGTCATTTTAGCCTGGAAGGGTCAAAAACAAGTAAAATCCGAACGCTAACAAGGTAATTCACTTGGCCTCCATTTAGCCCGAATTTTCAAAAATTCTAAAAATCAACCATTAGTCATCTGAAACACACAAAACCACAAATTAAACAATAATTGGTCAATAATTTATGCGAAGAATGAGATAAATGGGTGTTTTGATTAATGTTTCCTATAAGAAAAATACGTCTTTTCAAATGGAATTTCGCCAAAAAAGATCCAATATTTCTTCGTTTCTAAAAATTTCCAACGCCTTGAGGTTGTAGCTATGCTTGTTAGCTTTCCAATGAATGTTCACAAGCTCCTATTGGCATAGGAAATCCCAAGATATGGTCGTTTTAGCGAGAAAGGGTGAAAAACAAGTAAAATCCAAAAGCTAACAAGGTAATTCACTTGGCCTCCATTTAGCCCGAATTTTCAAAAATTCTAAAAATCAACCATTAGTCATCTGAAACACACAAAACCACAACTTAATCAATAATTGGTCAATTAGTTATGCGAAAAATGAGATAAATGGGTCTTTTGATTAATGTTTCCTATGAGATAAATAGGTCTTTTCAAATGGAATTTCGCCAAAAAAGATCCAATATTTCTTCGTTTAAAAAAATTTCCAACGCCTTGAGGTTGTAGCTATGCTTGTTAGCTTTCCAATGAATGTTCACAAGCTCCTATCGGGAAAGGAAATCCCAAAAATATGGTCATTTTAGCCTGGAAGGGTCAAAAACAAGTAAAATCCGAACGCTAACAAGGTAATTCACTTGGCCTCCATTTAGCCCGAATTTTCAAAAATTCTAAAAATCAACCATTAGTCATCTGAAACACACAAAACCACAAATTAAACAATAATTGGTCAATAATTTATGCGAAGAATGAGATAAATGGGTGTTTTGATTAATGTTTCCTATAAGAAAAATACGTCTTTTCAAATGGAATTTCGCCAAAAAAGATCCAATATTTCTTCGTTTCAAAAAATTTCCAACGCCTTGAGGTTGTAGCTATGCTTGTTAGCTTTCCAATGAATGTTCACAAGCTCCTATTGGCATAGGAAATCCCAAGATATGGTCGTTTTAGCGAGAAAGGGTGAAAAACAAGTAAAATCCAAAAGCTAACAAGGTAATTCACTTGGCCTCCATTTAGCCCGAATTTTCAAAAATTCTAAAAATCAACCATTAGTCATCTGAAACACAGAAAACCACAACTTAATCAATAATTGGTCAATTAGTTATGCGAAAAATGAGATAAATGGGTGTTTTCATTAATGTTTCCTATGAGATAAATAGGTCCTTTCAAATGGAATTTCGCCAAAAAAGATCCAATATTTCTTCGTTTAAATAAATTTCCAACGCCTTGAGGCTGTAGCTATGCTTGTTAGCTTTCCAACGAATGTTCACAAGCTCCTATCGGCAAAGGAAATCCCAAGATATGGTCGTTTTAGTGAGAAAGGTCAAAAACAAGTAAAATCCCAAAGCTAACAAGGTAATTCACTTGGCCTCCATTTTGCCCAAATTTTCAAAAATTCTAAAGATCAACCATTAGTCATCTAAAACACACAAAACCAAAAATTAAACAATAATTGGTCAATAAGTTATGCGAAAGATGAGATAAATGGGTGTTTTCATTAATATTTCCTATGGGATAAATAGGTCCTTTCAAATGGAATTTCGCCAAAAAATATCCAATATTTCTTCGTTTAAAAAACGTTCCAACGCCTTGAGGCTGTAGCTATGCTTGTTAGCTTTCCAACGAATGTTCACAAGCACCTATTGGCAAAGGAAATCCCAAGATATGGTCGTTTTAGCGAGAAACGGTGAAAAACAAGTAAAATCCGAAAGCTAACAAGGTAATTCACCAGGCCTCCATTTAGCCCGAATTTTCAAAAATTCTAAAAATCAACCATTAGTCATCTGAAACACACAAAACCACAACTTAATCAATAATTGGTCAATTAGTTATGCGAAAAATGAGATAAATGGGTGTTTTGATTAATGTTTCCTATGAGATAAATAGGTCTTTTCAAATGGAATTTCGCCGAAAAAGATCCAATATTTCTTCGTTTAAAAAAATTTCCAACGCCTTGAGGTTGTAGCTATGCTTGTTAGCTTTCCAATGAATGTTCACAAGCTCCTATCGGGAAAGGAAATCCCAAAAATATGGTCATTTTAGCCTGGATGGGTCAAAAACAAGTAAAATCCGAACGCTAACAAGGTAATTCACTTGGCCTCCATTTAGCCCGAATTTTCAAAAATTCTAAAAATCAACCATTAGTCATCTGAAACACACAAAACCACAAATTAAACAATAATTGGTCAATAATTTATGCGAAGAATGAGATAAATGGGTGTTTTGATTAATGTTTCCTGTAACACCCCGTTTCCCAAAAAGATATAATAATATCCAAACATCAGAGTTAATCAACAAGCAACGGAGTATCACATGCATATCTCAAAAATAATTTATTTAAATAGAAACATAAAACTATTTAAATAATCCTCCGTAATAATATCTTTATATAATAAACTGCAGCGGAATAATCATTTCAAAATCATCTTAAAAATCCTTATACATCAACATATCTGGCACAAAGGCCTCACCAATTAAAATATTCTCCAGCATTATTCAACAATTCTCCAAGTAAAAATGATACATAAGGAATGAAATTATAAAAACATAAATCCCATCCCGTTACGTATCAGAGCCTACGACACAATGAGCCGACTCCTATCTATCCATCGCTACCTGCACTTGCCCACAAGGCGGCAATTCCAGCAGAAGGGGTGAGTTCACAAAACAAAAGCAATATATATATATATATATATATAATTCATAAAGTTGTATTGAAAATCAACAACAACAAGAATTATTCATCATCACCATAATCATCAGTAATCTTCATAAACAATTCAACAAATAATATTTAGGTTCACCTTAAATAACAACACCGACAACAACACCACTTGTGGTGACGCCTCACCAACAACAACTCACACCTTAAACTTCTAATGCAAGACTCCATAAACAACTAATGCAATATGCAAATGTGGTACCAACTACGCGCGTTGAGTGCTAAACACTCCGGGGCATAAGCCCCCACCAAATGGATGGTTAAAGCATCCCAGGGCATAAGCCCTCACCAAAGTGAATGACTAGCATTCCAGGGCATAAGCCCTCACCTGTTGAATGTATAAACATTCCGGGGCATGAGCCCCCACCAATGCAAATGAGTTATGAGACTCAAGGTGTATATCTACATACAACCCTACAACAGAAAAGTGGTGCATTTTCACCATGCAACCAACGACAACACCAACTAGGACACCTCCCCAACTAGACACAATCACATCACAACACCATGAACAATTTCAACTTAGTATAGCATGGTTCATTTCATTTCATATAAGACTCATTCAAATGTGCATCATAAACACCTCCATTCTATATTATTATCACTCCAAAAATTCTCTAAAAATCCAATAAACCAATTAGAAAGCTTAGGTTTGGTTTTAGAACACCTTAGAAAAATCACATTTTGGGTCGCACAGGACCCAGCACGCTTAAGCGAGCAGCTGCACGCTTAAGCGTCCAAAAAGACGTAAGTTAGAGTTTGGTTCGCTTACTGCACGCTTACGGTACGCTTGAGCGTGCGCACTATGGTCTGGGAAAAGACTCAGCACGCTTAAGCGAGCAGCTGCACGCTTAAGCGTCCAAAAGACGTAAGTTTGGTCTTGCTCGCTAGCTGCACGCTTGCAGCACGCTTAAGCGAGCGGGTCTCAGGTTCAGCAAAACAGTTGCGATAACAGCATGGTTCTAACCCAAAAATCCCAACTTTGATCCCTCAATCACCCAAAATGATTTTAGAACAATGTTATGGGTTCATTATACAGCAAAACAACAGAAACATCTCACATAAGCATCATTAACATCATGTAATTCATTATTCATAGCATTTTCATAGCTTTAACCCTAATCCAACAAAACTACCATTTTCAATTCAATTCATGAAAACATATATATATATATCAGCAATTGAATCATAAAACCCACCCTTACCTCAAATAAGCAAAATCTACAGCAATTCCTAGCAATTCACCTTGACTCTTGGCTCTACTCTTCACTCTTCCCAAAGGTCTGTTTCTTTGTTTTACTGATACGTGAAATGCTTTTCTTTCCTTACTGATTTTCTCTTTTCTCACCTTACCAAAACATAACCTCTTTTTCTCTTTACTCCCCCCACTAAATTCTATTAAATTTCTTCTTAACCCCTCCTTAATTCTATTAACTCTACTTAATCCCTTTTTATCAAATATTATTATTTTCTACTATTTCCATAAAACACTACAAATAAATATAACAAATAATATCACACCAAATATCTCCTATATAAATTCAAGTAAAATACACCAAGCACACCAAAAATCAATTTAAAATCACCACAATCATGAAATAGAATTTAGAGTGTTACAACTCTCCCCAACTTAGAAAATTTCGTCCTCGAAATATTACCTTAAGCAACAACAACTCAGGATAGGACTCTTGCATCTTGCTCTCCAACTCCCAAGTCAAACTCTCACCAGTTACACCGCCCCAAACAACTCTAACCAGAGGTATCTCCTTGCCTCTCAACTGCTTCACCTTGCGATCATCAATCCTCAAAGGTAAAGTCTCAATAGTAAGATTATCTTTAACTTGCACATCATCTCTAGGAATAACATGCGAAGGATCTGCTACATACTTCCTCAACTGCGAGACATGAAACACATCATGCAAGTTTGATAGATGTGGTGGCAATCCAATCCGATATGCCACGGTTCCAATTCTCTCGGAAATCTGATAAGGACCAATGAACTTTGGAGTCAACTTCTTCGACTTCAATGCACGTCCTACACCCGTCATCGGAGTAACCCTCAAAAACACATGCTCACCCTCTTGAAACTCAAGGGCTTTCCTCCTTTTGTCATGATAACTCTTCTGACGATCTTGAGATGCTTTCATCTTTTCTCTTATCATCTTGACCTTTTCCGTAGTCTGCTGCACTAACTCAGGTCCTAACACAATACTTTCACCCGACTCAAACCAACATAGAGGAGTTCTACACCTTCGACCATACAAAGCTTCGAACGGTGCCATACCAATACTCGAATGGTAACTATTGTTATAAGTAAACTCTATCAACGGTAAGTGGCTGCCCCAAGCTCCACCTTGCTCGAGTACACATACCCTCAACAAATCCTCCAAGGATTGGATAGTTCTCTCCGACTGACCATCTGTCTGCGGATGATAAGCCGAACTCAGCCTCAATTTCGAACCCAATGCATCTTGCAAGCTCTTCCAAAACCTTGAAGTAAACCTCGGATCTCTATCCGACACAATACTAGAGGGAACACCATGCAACTTCACAATGTCACGAATGTAAATCTCCGCCAACTGAGCTACCGGATAAGTAATATTAATCGGGATAAAGTGTGCCGACTTAGTCAATCTATCAACAACAACCCAAATGGCATCATGCCCTCTTGGAGTATTCGGCAGACTCGTCACAAAATCCATAGAAATGCTATCCCACTTCCACTCAGGTACATCTAACGGGATCAACAGCCCTGCAGGCTTCTGATGTTCAACCTTGGACTTCTGGCAAGTCAAACACGCATACACAAATTGCGCAACATCTCTCTTCAAACCGGACCACCAAAATAATTTCTTCAAGTCATGATACATTTTAGTAGCTCCAGGATGAATACTCAAACTACTCTTATGACTTTCTTCTAAAATCAACTTCTTCAAACTTTCATCATCAGGAATACAAATCCTTTTTCTAAACCTCAGCACACCTTGGTCATCGACCCTGAAATCACCATCCACATTCCGCTCACTAGCAGTCATCAAATCAACGAACTTAACATCAAGCTTCTGTGCCTCCTTGATACTACTCAAGAAATCACTATTAATCTTTAACATTCCTAACCGTACACTTTGAGGCGATCTTTCACAAACAAGACTCAAATCTCTGAACTGTTCAAGTAACTCGAACTCTTTCACCATCAAAGCAGACATATGCAACGTCTTTCTGCTCAACGCATCGGCAACAACATTAGCTTTACCAGGATGGTAATTCAAGCCAAAATCGTAATCCTTAAGTAACTCAAGCCACCTCCTCTGCCTCATGTTCAACTCCTTCTGATCAAATAAATACTTTAAACTTTTGTGATCACTAAACACCTCGAATCTGGAACCGTACAAATAATGCCTCCAAATTTTCAAAACAAACACCACGGCTGCCAACTCTAAATCATGTGTAGGATAATTCTTCTCATGCACTCTCAGCTGTCTAGAAGCATACGCTACCACCTTACCATCTTGCATCAGAACACCACCTAGACCCAACTTAGATGCATCACAATAAACAACAAAAGGCTCTTCCGGCTTCGGCAAAATTAAGATAGGAGCAGTCGTCAATCTTTGCTTCAACTCATTGAAACTACTCTCACATAGAGCATCCCACACAAATGCTTTTCCTTTACAAGTCAGCTGCGTCAAAGGAAGTGCCAACTTCGAAAATCCTTCAATAAATCTGCGGTAATAACCAGCCAACCCAAGAAAACTTCTTACCTCAGTAACTGACTTTGGTGTCTCCCACTGCGACACAGCATCAACCTTCGAAGGATCTACAGCAATACCTTTACCCGAAATAATGTGGCCAAGAAAACTTACTTCATCCAGCCAGAACTCGCACTTGGATAACTTGGCATACAGTTTCTTCTCTTTCAGCACTTGCAATACAATCTTCAAATGCTCTGCATGCTCAGCTTCAGTCTTAGAATAAATCAATATATCATCAATAAAAACCACAACAAATTGATCTAGATATTCATGGAAAATTCGGTTCATGTATTCCATAAACACACCAGGCGCATTCGTCACACCGAAAGGCATCACCTTATACTCATAATGACCATACCGCGTCCTAAACGCCGTCTTTTGCATATCCTCATCCTTCACCTTTATCTGGTGGTAACCTGACCTCAAATCAATTTTACTAAAAACGCGGGCACCCACTAGTTGATCCATCAAATCATCAATCCTCGGTAGTGGATACCTGTTCTTAATAGTCACCTTATTCAACTGACGGTAATCAATACATAGCCGCATGCTACCATCCTTCTTCTTAACCAACAACACCGGCGCGCCCCATGGTGAAACACTCGGTCTCACAAACTTCTTGTCAAGCAAGTCTTCTAATTGTTTCTTTAACTCAGCTAACTCCGAAGCTGACATACGGTAAGGAGCCATCGACACAGGCTTCGTACCCGGCACAAGGTCAATTGAAAATTCCACTTCTCTCTCCGGTGGCACATCTGGAATCTCATCAGGGAAAACTTCAGGAAATTCCTTCACAACAGGCAGCCCATCAATTACAGCTTGGTTCTCCACCGACAAAAATGCCAACAAAGAAAACATCATCACACCATCTTGTTCTAACCGCTTCATCTCCTTGGTGGATAAAAATTCTGCTCCACTCTCTTCTTCAGCAGAAGAAAACCGCACCGTCTTCGTAAAACAATTGATCAGGACATGATTGTACTCTAACCAATTCATCCCCAATATTACATCCATTCCCACCAACGGTAAACAAACAAGGTCCACCTCAAAATCTCTACCAAAAACAGACAACGGACAACTTAAACAGACAAGGGAAGTAGTCACTGAACCCTTTGCTGGCGTTTCAACAACCATTTTCCCATTCATATCAGACATACACAGACCCAATCTTTTAGCACAATCAATAGCAATGAAACAATGCGTTGCACCAGTATCTATAATAGCAATTAAAGGAGTACTATTAAAGAAACAAGTACCTCTGATAAGTCGATCCTCCTGATCAGTCTGGGTACCAGTCAAGGCAAACACCCTCCCACTGGCCTGCACCTTCTTAGGCTTAGTGCACTGAGTACTAAGATGTCCTTCTTCATCACAATTATAGCAAACAATGTCTCCCCGCTTGCATTCAGTAACAGTGTGACCTTTCTTACCACATCGGAAACATTTCTTCTCGTCACGGTTGCAGGCATTACTCTTGTGGCCCTTAACACCACACTTATAACAAACCACCTCAGCAGAAGCATCTCTGCGTGCTGGCCTCCTCTCATCATGCATCCTCTGCTTGCCCTTATCAGCTGGGGCACTATACGGCTTTGGGCGACTCTGCTGCCCCTTACCCTTGCGGTCATTCATTACTTTGTAGTGAGCTTTAGTATCTTCTTCATAAATACGGCAACTGCTCACCAACTCAGAGAAGTCTCTGATCTTCTGATACCCAATGGCCCGCTTGATATCAGCTCGCAGACCATTCTCAAATTTGATACACTTGGAGAACTCAGCAGTCTCCGCAGCATAGTGAGGATAAAACTTTGCAAGTTCCACGAACTTAGCAGCATACTCCGTAACGGACATGTCTCCTTGCTTCAGCTCAAGGAATTCAATTTCTTTTCTACCACGGACATCCTCCGGGAAATACCTCCTCAAGAACTCCCGCCTAAACACAGCCCATGTAACCACAGCACCTTCATTCTCTAACACCGGTTGAATACTCACCCACCAGTCATCCGCTTCTTCAGCCAACATATGGGTGCCAAACCGCACCATCTGAGCATCCGTACACTGCATCACCCGGAATATTCTTTCAACCTCTTTCAACCAGCTCTGAGCCCCATCAGGATTATACCTTCCCTTGAAGGTTGGTGGATGATTCCTCAAGAAAGTCTCAAGCATCCTTACACCTTCACCAGCTCCACCAACACCTTGTTGTTGTCCAACAACTTGAGCCATTGCTTGCAAAGCAGCAGCAAGAGCAGCATCATTTCTCCCGGCCATCTCGATAGTTCTACATAACAACAAGAATTAGAACAACAACAAGACAGTTTAAAACCTGTCACACTACACTATTGGCTCGACACGACTCTCCTAATGGTCGGACGGACCGACTTGCTCTGATACCAATTGTAACACCCCGTTTCCCAAAAAGATATAATAATATCCAAACATCAGAGTTAATCAACAAGCAACGGAGTATCACATGCATATCTCAAAAATAATTTATTTAAATAGAAACATAAAACTATTTAAATAATCCTCCGTAATAATATCTTTATATAATAAACTGCAGCGGAATAATCATTTCAAAATCATCTTAAAAATCCTTATACATCAACATATCTGGCACAAAGGCCTCACCAATTAAAATATTCTCCAGCATTATTCAACAATTCTCCAAGTAAAAATGATACATAAGGAATGAAATTATAAAAACATAAATCCCATCCCGTTACGTATCAGAGCCTACGACACAATGAGCCGACTCCTATCTATCCATCGCTACCTGCACTTGCCCACAAGGCGGCAATTCCAGCAGAAGGGGTGAGTTCACAAAACAAAAGCAATATATATATATATATATATAATTCATAAAGTTGTATTGAAAATCAACAACAACAAGAATTATTCATCATCACCATAATCATCAGTAATCTTCATAAACAATTCAACAAATAATATTTAGGTTCACCTTAAATAACAACACCGACAACAACACCACTTGTGGTGACGCCTCACCAACAACAACTCACACCTTAAACTTCTAATGCAAGACTCCATAAACAACTAATGCAATATGCAAATGTGGTACCAACTACGCGCGTTGAGTGCTAAACACTCCGGGGCATAAGCCCCCACCAAATGGATGGTTAAAGCATCCCAGGGCATAAGCCCTCACCAAAGTGAATGACTAGCATTCCAGGGCATAAGCCCTCACCTGTTGAATGTATAAACATTCCGGGGCATGAGCCCCCACCAATGCAAATGAGTTATGAGACTCAAGGTGTATATCTACATACAACCCTACAACAGAAAAGTGGTGCATTTTCACCATGCAACCAACGACAACACCAACTAGGACACCTCCCCAACTAGACACAATCACATCACAACACCATGAACAATTTCAACTTAGTATAGCATGGTTCATTTCATTTCATATAAGACTCATTCAAATGTGCATCATAAACACCTCCATTCTATATTATTATCACTCCAAAAATTCTCTAAAAATCCAATAAACCAATTAGAAAGCTTAGGTTTGGTTTTAGAACACCTTAGAAAAATCACATTTTGGGTCGCACAGGACCCAGCACGCTTAAGCGAGCAGCTGCACGCTTAAGCGTCCAAAAAGACGTAAGTTAGAGTTTGGTTCGCTTACTGCACGCTTACGGTACGCTTGAGCGTGCGCACTATGGTCTGGGAAAAGACCCAGCACGCTTAAGCGAGCAGCTGCACGCTTAAGCGTCCAAAAGACGTAAGTTTGGTCTTGCTCGCTAGCTGCACGCTTGCAGCACGCTTAAGCGAGCGGGTCTCAGGTTCAGCAAAACAGTTGCGATAACAGCATGGTTCTAACCCAAAAATCCCAACTTTGATCCCTCAATCACCCAAAATGATTTTAGAACAATGTTATGGGTTCATTATACAGCAAAACAACAGAAACATCTCACATAAGCATCATTAACATCATGTAATTCATTATTCATAGCATTTTCATAGCTTTAACCCTAATCCAACAAAACTACCATTTTCAATTCAATTCATGAAAACATATATATATATATCAGCAATTGAATCATAAAACCCACCCTTACCTCAAATAAGCAAAATCTACAGCAATTCCTAGCAATTCACCTTGACTCTTGGCTCTACTCTTCACTCTTCCCAAAGGTCTGTTTCTTTGTTTTACTGATACGTGAAATGCTTTTCTTTCCTTACTGATTTTCTCTTTTCTCACCTTACCAAAACATAACCTCTTTTTCTCTTTACTCCCCCCACTAAATTCTATTAAATTTCTTCTTAACCCCTCCTTAATTCTATTAACTCTACTTAATCCCTTTTTATCAAATATTATTATTTTCTACTATTTCCATAAAACACTACAAATAAATATAACAAATAATATCACACCAAATATCTCCTATATAAATTCAAGTAAAATACACCAAGCACACCAAAAATCAATTTAAAATCACCACAATCATGAAATAGAATTTAGAGTGTTACATTTCCTATAAGAAAAATACGTCTTTTCAAATGGAATTTCGCCAAAAAAGATCCAATATTTCTTCGTTTCAAAAAATTTCCAACGCCTTGAGGTTGTAGCTATGCTTGTTAGCTTTCCAATGAATGTTCACAAGCTCCTATTGGCATAGGAAATCCCAAGATATGGTCGTTTTAGCGAGAAAGGGTGAAAAACAAGTAAAATCCAAAAGCTAACAAGGTAATTCACTTGGCCTCCATTTAGCCCGAATTTTCAAAAATTCTAAAAATCAACCATTAGTCATCTGAAACACACAAAACCACAACTTAATCAATAATTGGTCAATTAGTTATGCGAAAAATGAGATAAATGGGTGTTTTGATTAATGTTTCCTATGAGATAAATAGGTCTTTTCAAATGGAATTTCGCCAAAAAAGATCCAATATTTCTTCGTTTAAAAAAATTTCCAACGCCTTGAGGTTGTAGCTATGCTTGTTAGCTTTCCAATGAATGTTCACAAGCTCCTATCGGGAAAGGAAATCCCAAAAATATGGTCATTTTAGCCTGGAAGGGTCAAAAACAAGTAAAATCCGAACGCTAACAAGGTAATTCACTTGGCCTCCATTTAGCCCGAATTTTCAAAAATTCTAAAAATCAACCATTAGTCATCTGAAACACACAAAACCACAAATTAAACAATAATTGGTCAATAATTTATGCGAAGAATGAGATAAATGGGTGTTTTGATTAATGTTTCCTATAAGAAAAATACGTCTTTTCAAATGGAATTTCGCCAAAAAAGATCCAATATTTCTTCGTTTCAAAAAATTTCCAACGCCTTGAGGTTGTAGCTATGCTTGTTAGCTTTCCAATGAATGTTCACAAGCTCCTATTGGCATAGGAAATCCCAAGATATGGTCGTTTTAGCGAGAAAGGGTGAAAAACAAGTAAAATCCAAAAGCTAACAAGGTAATTCACTTGGCCTCCATTTAGCCCGAATTTTCAAAAATTCTAAAAATCAACCATTAGTCATCTGAAACACAGAAAACCACAACTTAATCAATAATTGGTCAATTAGTTATGCGAAAAATGAGATAAATGGGTGTTTTCATTAATGTTTCCTATGAGATAAATAGGTCCTTTCAAATGGAATTTCGCCAAAAAAGATCCAATATTTCTTCGTTTAAATAAATTTCCAACGCCTTGAGGCTGTAGCTATGCTTGTTAGCTTTCCAACGAATGTTCACAAGCTCCTATCGGCAAAGGAAATCCCAAGATATGGTCGTTTTAGTGAGAAAGGTCAAAAACAAGTAAAATCCCAAAGCTAACAAGGTAATTCACTTGGCCTCCATTTTGCCCAAATTTTCAAAAATTCTAAAGATCAACCATTAGTCATCTAAAACACACAAAACCAAAAATTAAACAATAATTGGTCAATAAGTTATGCGAAAGATGAGATAAATGGGTGTTTTCATTAATATTTCCTATGGGATAAATAGGTCCTTTCAAATGGAATTTCGCCAAAAAATATCCAATATTTCTTCGTTTAAAAAACGTTCCAACGCCTTGAGGCTGTAGCTATGCTTGTTAGCTTTCCAACGAATGTTCACAAGCACCTATTGGCAAAGGAAATCCCAAGATATGGTCGTTTTAGCGAGAAACGGTGAAAAACAAGTAAAATCCGAAAGCTAACAAGGTAATTCACCAGGCCTCCATTTAGCCCGAATTTTCAAAAATTCTAAAAATCAACCATTAGTCATCTGAAACACACAAAACCACAAATTAAACAATAATTGGTCAATAATTTATGCGAAGAATGAGATAAATGGGTGTTTTGATTAATGTTTCCTATAAGAAAAATACGTCTTTTCAAATGGAATTTCGCCAAAAAAGATCCAATATTTCTTCGTTTCAAAAAATTTCCAACGCCTTGAGGTTGTAGCTATGCTTGTTAGCTTTCCAATGAATGTTCACAAGCTCCTATTGGCATAGGAAATCCCAAGATATGGTCGTTTTAGCGAGAAAGGGTGAAAAACAAGTAAAATCCAAAAGCTAACAAGGTAATTCACTTGGCCTCCATTTAGCCCGAATTTTCAAAAATTCTAAAAATCAACCATTAGTCATCTGAAACACAGAAAACCACAACTTAATCAATAATTGGTCAATTAGTTATGCGAAAAATGAGATAAATGGGTGTTTTCATTAATGTTTCCTATGAGATAAATAGGTCCTTTCAAATGGAATTTCGCCAAAAAAGATCCAATATTTCTTCGTTTAAATAAATTTCCAACGCCTTGAGGCTGTAGCTATGCTTGTTAGCTTTCCAACGAATGTTCACAAGCTCCTATCGGCAAAGGAAATCCCAAGATATGGTCGTTTTAGTGAGAAAGGTCAAAAACAAGTAAAATCCCAAAGCTAACAAGGTAATTCACTTGGCCTCCATTTTGCCCAAATTTTCAAAAATTCTAAAGATCAACCATTAGTCATCTAAAACACACAAAACCAAAAATTAAACAATAATTGGTCAATAAGTTATGCGAAAGATGAGATAAATGGGTGTTTTCATTAATGTTTCCTATGAGATAAATAGGTCCTTTCAAATGGAATTTCGCCAAAAAAGATCCAATATTTCTTCGTTTAAATAAATTTCCAACGCCTTGAGGCTGTAGCTATGCTTGTTAACTTTCCAACGAATGTTCACAAGCTCCGATCGGCAAAGGAAATCCCAAGATATGGTCGTTTTAGCGAGAAAGGGTGAAAAACAAGTAAAATCCGAAAGCTAACAAGGTAATTCACCTGGCCTCCATTAAGCCTGAATTTTCAAAAATTCTAAAAATCAACCATTAGTCATCTGAAACACACAAAACCACAACTTAATCAATAATTGGTCAATAAGTTATGCGAAAGATGAGATAAATGGGTGTTTTCATTAATATTTCCTATGGGATAAATAGGTCCTTTCAAATGGAATTTCGCCAAAAAATATCCAATAATTCTTAGTTTACAAAACGTTCCAACGCCTTGAGGCTGTAGCTATGCTTGTTAGCTTTCCAACGAATGTTCACAAGCTCCGAACCGCAAAGGAAATCCCAAGATATAATCGTTTTAGCGAGGAAGGGCGAAAAACAAATAATATCTGAAAGCTACCAAGGTAATTCACTTGGCCTATATTTAGCCCGAATTTTCTTAAATTCTAAAAATCAACCATTAGTCATCTGAAACACACAAAACCACAACTTAATCAATAATTGGTCAATTAGTTATGCGAAAAATGAGATAAATGGGTGTTTTGATTAATGTTTCCTATGAGATAAATAGGTCTTTTCAAATGGAATTTCGCCAAAAAAGATCCAATATTTCTTCGTTTAAAAAAATTTCCAACGCCTTGAGGTTGTAGCTATGCTTGTTAGCTTTCCAATGAATGTTCACAAGCTCCTATCGGGAAAGGAAATCCCAAATATATGGTCATTTTAGCCTGGAAGGGTCAAAAACAAGTAAAATCCGAACGCTAACAAGGTAATTCACTTGGCCTCCATTTAGCCCGAATTTTCAAAAATTCTAAAAATCAACCATTAGTCATCTGAAACACACAAAACCACAAATTAAACAATAATTGGTCAATAATTTATGCGAAGAATGAGATAAATGGGTGTTTTGATTAATGTTTCCTATATGAAAAATACGTCTTTTCAAATGGAATTTCGCCAAAAAAGATCCAATATTTCTTCGTTTCAAAAAATTTCCAACGCCTTGAGGTTGTAGCTATGCTTGTTAGCTTTCCAATGAATGTTCACAAGCTCCTATTGGCATAGGAAATCCCAAGATATGGTCGTTTTAGCGAGAAAGGGTGAAAAACAAGTAAAATCCAAAAGCTAACAAGGTAATTCACTTGGCCTCCATTTAGCCCGAATTTTCAAAAATTCTAAAAATCAACCATTAGTCATCTGAAACACAGAAAACCACAACTTAATCAATAATTGGTCAATTAGTTATGCGAAAAATGAGATAAATGGGTGTTTTCATTAATGTTTCCTATGAGATAAATAGGTCCTTTCAAATGGAATTTCGCCAAAAAAGATCCAATATTTCTTCGTTTAAATAAATTTCCAACGCCTTGAGGCTGTAGCTATGCTTGTTAGCTTTCCAACGAATGTTCACAAGCTCCTATCGGCAAAGGAAATCCCAAGATATGGTCGTTTTAGTGAGAAAGGTCAAAAACAAGTAAAATCCCAAAGCTAACAAGGTAATTCACTTGGCCTCCATTTAGCCCGAATTTTCAAAAATTCTAAAAATCAACCATTAGTCATCTGAAACACACAAAACCACAAATTAAACACTAATTGGTCAATAATTTATGCGAAGAATGAGATAAATGGGTGTTTTGATTAATGTTTCCTATAAGAAAAATACGTCCTTTCAAATGGAATTTCGCCAAAAAAGATCCAATATTTCTTCGTTTAAAAAAATTTCCAACACCATGAGACTGTAGCTGTGCTTATTAGCTTTCCAACGAATGTTCACAAGCTCCTATCGGCAAAGGAAATCCCAAGATATGGTCGTTTTAGCGAGAAAGGGTGAAAAACAAGTAAAATCCGAAAGCTAACAAGATAATTCACTTGGCCTCCATTTAGCCCGAATTTTCAAAAATTCTCAAAATCAACAATTAGTCATCTGAAACACACAAAACCACAAATTAAACAATAATTTGACAATATGTTTTGCGAAAAATGAGATAAATGAATTTTTTCATTAATGCTTTGTGTGAGATAAATAGGTCCTTTCAAATGGAATTTCGCCAAAAAAGATCCAATATTTCTTCGTTTAAAAATTTTTCCAACGCCTTGAGGTTGTAGCTATGCTTGTTAGCTTTATGACGAATGTTCACAAGCTCCTATTAGCAAAGGAAATCCCAAGATATGGTCGTTTTAGCGAGAAAGGGTGAAAAACAAGTAAAATCCGAAAGCTAACAAGGTAATTCACTTGGCCTCCATTTAGCCCGAATTTTCAAAAATTCTAAAAATCAACCATTAGTCATCTGAAACACACAAAACCACATATTAAACAATAATTGGTCAAGTAGTTATGCAAAAAATGAGATAAATGACTGTTTTCATTAATGTTTCCTATGAGATAAATAGGTTCTTTCAAATGGAATTTCGCCAAAAAAGATCCAATAGTTCTTCGATTAAAAAAAATTTCAACGCCTTGAGGCTGTAGCTATGCTTGTTAGCTTTCCAACGAATGTTCACAAGCTCCTATCGGCAAAGGAAATCCCAAGATATAATTGTTTTAGCGAGAAAGGGCGAAAAACAAATAATATCTGAAAGCTACCAGGGTAAATTCACTTGACCTCTATTTAGCCCGAATTTTCAAAAATTCTAAAAATCAACCATTAGTCATCTGAATCACACAAAACCACAAATTAAACAAATATTGGTCAATAAGTTTTGCGAAAAATGAGATAAGGGGGTTTTTTCATTAATGTTTCCTACGAGATAAATGGGTCCTTTCTAATGGAATTTTGCCAAAAAAGGTCCAATATTTCTTCGTTTAAAAAATTTTCCAATGCCTTGCGGTTGTAGCTATGCTTGTTAGGTTTCCAAAGAATGTTCTAAAGCTCCTATCGGCAAAGGAAATCCCAAAATATGGTCATTTGAGCGAGAAAGGGTCAAAAACAAGTAAAATCCGAAAGCTAACAAGGTAATTCACTTGGCCTCCATTTAGCCCGAATTTTCAAAAATTCTAAAAATCAACCATTAGTCATCTGAAACACACAAAACCACAAATTAAACACTAATTGGTCAATAATTTATGCGAAGAATGAGATAAATGGGTGTTTTGATTAATGTTTCCTATAAGAAAAATACGTCCTTTCAAATGGAATTTCGCCAAAAAAGATCCAATATTTCTTCGTTTAAAAAAATTTCCAACACCATGAGGTTGTAGCTGTGCTTATTAGCTTTCCAACGAATGTTCACAAGCTCCTATCGGCAAAGGAAATCCCAAGATATGGTCGTTTTAGCGAGGAAGGGTGAAAAACAAGTAAAATCCGAAAGCTAACAAGATAATTCACTTGGCCTCCATTTAGCCCGAATTTTCAAAAATTCTCAAAATCAACAATTAGTCATCTGAAACACACAAAACCACAAATTAAACAATAATTTGACAATATGTTTTGCGAAAAATGGGATAAATGAATTTTTTCATTAATGCTTTGTGTGAGATAAATAGGTCCTTTCAAATGGAATTTCGCCAAAAAAGATCCAATATTTCTTCGTTTAAAAATTTTTCCAACGCCTTGAGGTTGTAGCTATGCTTGTTAGCTTTATGACGAATGTTCACAAGCTCCTATTAGCAAAGGAAATCCCAAGATATAGTCGTTTTAGCGAGAAAGGGTGAAAAACAAGTAAAATCCGAAAGCTAACAAGGTAATTCACTTGGCCTCCATTTAGCCCGAATTTTCAAAAATTCTAAAAATCAACCATTAGTCATCTGAAACACACAAAACCACATATTAAACAATAATTGGTCAAGTAGTTATGCAAAAAATGAGATAAATGACTGTTTTCATTAATGTTTCCTATGAGATAAATAGGTTCTTTCAAATGGAATTTCGCCAAAAAAGATCCAATAGTTCTTCGATTAAAAAAAATTTCAACGCCTTGAGGCTGTAGCTATGCTTGTTAGCTTTCCAACGAATGTTCACAAGCTCCTATCGGCAAAGGAAATCCCAAGATATAATTGTTTTAGCGAGAAAGGGCGAAAAACAAATAATATCTGAAAGCTACCAGGGTAAATTCACTTGACCTCTATTTAGCCCGAATTTTCAAAAATTCTAAAAATCAACCATTAGTCATCTGAATCACACAAAACCACAAATTAAAGAAATATTGGTCAATAAGTTTTGCGAAAAATGAGATAAGGGGGTTTTTTCATTAATGTTTCCTACGAGATAAATGGGTCCTTTCTAATGGAATTATGCCAAAAAAGGTCCAATATTTCTTCGTTTAAAAAATTTTCCAATGCCTTGCGGTTGTAGCTATGCTTGTTAGGTTTCCAAAGAATGTTCTAAAGCTCCTATCGGCAAAGGAAATCCCAAAATATGGTCATTTGAGCGAGAAAGGGTCAAAAACAAGTAAAATCCGAAAGCTAACAAGGTAATTCACTTGGCCTCCATTTAGCCCGAATTTTCAAAAATTCTAAAAATCAACCATTAGTCATCTGAAACACACAAAACCACAAATTAAACACTAATTGGTCAATAATTTATGCGAAGAATGAGATAAATGGGTGTTTTGATTAATGTTTCCTATAAGAAAAATACGTCCTTTCAAATGGAATTTCGCCAAAAAAGATCCAATATTTCTTCGTTTAAAAAAATTTCCAACACCATGAGGCTGTAGCTGTGCTTATTAGCTTTCCAACGAATGTTCACAAGCTCCTATCGGCAAAGGAAATCCCAAGATATGGTCGTTTTAGCGAGAAAGGGTGAAAAACAAGTAAAATCCGAAAGCTAACAAGATAATTCACTTGGCCTCCATTTAGCCCGAATTTTCAAAAATTCTCAAAATCAACAATTAGTCATCTGAAACACACAAAACCACAAATTAAACAATAATTTGACAATATGTTTTGCGAAAAATGGGATAAATGAATTTTTTCATTAATGCTTTGTGTGAGATAAATAGGTCCTTTCAAATGGAATTTCGCCAAAAAAGATCCAATATTTCTTCGTTTAAAAATTTTTCCAACGCCTTGAGGTTGTAGCTATGCTTGTTAGCTTTATGACGAATGTTCACAAGCTCCTATTAGCAAAGGAAATCCCAAGATATAGTCGTTTTAGCGAGAAAGGGTGAAAAACAAGTAAAATCCGAAAGCTAACAAGGTAATTCACTTGGCCTCCATTTAGCCCGAATTTTCAAAAATTCTAAAAATCAACCATTAGTCATCTGAAACACACAAAACCACATATTAAACAATAATTGGTCAAGTAGTTATGCAAAAAATGAGATAAATGACTGTTTTCATTAATGTTTCCTATGAGATAAATAGGTTCTTTCAAATGGAATTTCGCCAAAAAAGATCCAATAGTTCTTCGATTAAAAAAAATTTCAACGCCTTGAGGCTGTAGCTATGCTTGTTAGCTTTCCAACGAATGTTCACAAGCTCCTATCGGCAAAGGAAATCCCAAGATATAATTGTTTTAGCGAGAAAGGGCGAAAAACAAATAATATCTGAAAGCTACCAGGGTAAATTCACTTGACCTCTATTTAGCCCGAATTTTCAAAAATTCTAAAAATCAACCATTAGTCATCTGAATCACACAAAACCACAAATTAAAGAAATATTGGTCAATAAGTTTTGCGAAAAATGAGATAAGGGGGTTTTTTCATTAATGTTTCCTACGAGATAAATGGGTCCTTTCTAATGGAATTATGCCAAAAAAGGTCCAATATTTCTTCGTTTAAAAAATTTTCCAATGCCTTGCGGTTGTAGCTATGCTTGTTAGGTTTCCAAAGAATGTTCTAAAGCTCCTATCGGCAAAGGAAATCCCAAAATATGGTCATTTGAGCGAGAAAGGGTCAAAAACAAGTAAAATCCGAAAGCTAACAAGGTAATTCACTTGGCCTCCATTTAGCCCGAATTTTCAAAAATTCTAAAAATCAACCATTAGTCATCTGAAACACACAAAACCACAAATTAAACACTAATTGGTCAATAATTTATGCGAAGAATGAGATAAATGGGTGTTTTGATTAATGTTTCCTATAAGAAAAATACGTCCTTTCAAATGGAATTTCGCCAAAAAAGATCCAATATTTCTTCGTTTAAAAAAATTTCCAACACCATGAGGCTGTAGCTGTGCTTATTAGCTTTCCAACGAATGTTCACAAGCTCCTATCGGCAAAGGAAATCCCAAGATATGGTCGTTTTAGCGAGAAAGGGTGAAAAACAAGTAAAATCCGAAAGCTAACAAGATAATTCACTTGGCCTCCATTTAGCCCGAATTTTCAAAAATTCTCAAAATCAACAATTAGTCATCTGAAACACACAAAACCACAAATTAAACAATAATTTGACAATATGTTTTGCGAAAAATGGGATAAATGAATTTTTTCATTAATGCTTTGTGTGAGATAAATAGGTCCTTTCAAATGGAATTTCGCCAAAAAAGATCCAATATTTCTTCGTTTAAAAATTTTTCCAACGCCTTGAGGTTGTAGCTATGCTTGTTAGCTTTATGACGAATGTTCACAAGCTCCTATTAGCAAAGGAAATCCCAAGATATGGTCGTTTTAGCGAGAAAGGGTGAAAAACAAGTAAAATCCGAAAGCTAACAAGGTAATTCACTTGGCCTCCATTTAGCCCGAATTTTCAAAAATTCTAAAAATCAACCAATAGTCATCTGAAACACACAAAACCACATATTAAACAATAATTGGTCAAGTAGTTATGCAAAAAATGAGATAAATGACTGTTTTCATTAATGTTTCCTATGAGATAAATAGGTTCTTTCAAATGGAATTTCGCCAAAAAAGATCCAATAGTTCTTCGATTAAAAAAAATTTCAACGCCTTGAGGTTGTAGCTATGCTTGTTAGCTTTCCAATGAATGTTCACAAGCTCCTATTGGCAAAGGAAATCCCAAGATATGGTCGTTTTAGCGAGAAAGGGTGAAAAACAAGTAAAATCCGAGAGCTAACAAGGTAATTCACTTGGCCTCCATTTAGCCCGAATTTTCAAAAATTCTAAAAATCAACCATTAGTCATCTGAAACAGACAAAACCACAAATTAAACAATAATTGGTCAATTAGTTATGCAAAATATGAGATAAATGGATGTTTTCATTAATGTTTCCTATGAGATAAATAGGTCCTTTCAAATGGAATTTCGCCAAAAAAGATCCAATATTCTTCGTTTAAAAAATTTTCCAACGCCTTGACGCTGTAGCTATGCTTGTTAGCTTTCCAACGAATGTTCACAAGCTCCTATCGGCAAAGGAAATCCCAAGATATAATCGTTTTAGCGAGAAAGGGCGAGAAACAAATAATATCTAAAAGCTACCTGGGTAAATTCACTTGGCCTCTATTTAGCCCGAATTTTCAAAAATTATAAAAATCAACCATTAGTCATCTGAATCACACAAAACCACAAATTAAACAATAATTGGTCAATAAGTTTTGCGAAAAATGAGATAAGTGGGTTTTTTCATTAATGTTTCCTACGAGATAAATGGGTCCTTTCTAATGGAATTTTGCCAAAAAAGGTCCAATATTTCTTCGTTTAAAAAAATTTCCAATGCCTTGCGGTTGTAGCTATGCATGTTAGGTTTCCAAAGAATTTTCACAAGCTCCTATCGGCAAAGGAAACACCAAAATATGGTCATTTTAGCGAGAAAGGGTCAAAAACAAGTAAAATCCGAAAGCTAACAAAGTAATTCACTTGGCCTCGATTTAGCCCGAATTATAAAAAATTCTAAAAATCAACCATTAGTCATCTGAAACACACAAAACCACAAATTAAACAATAATTGGTCAATAAGTTATGCGAAGAATGAGATAAATGGGTGTTTTGATTAATGTTTCCTATGAGAAAAATAGATCCTTTCAAATGGAATTTCGCCAAAAAAGATCCAATATTTCTTCGTTTAAAAAAATTTCCAACACCTTGAGGCTGTAGCTATGCTTATTAGCTTTCCAACGAATGTTCACAAGCTCCTATCGGCAAAAGAAATCCCAAGATAAAATCGTTTTAGCGAGAAAGGGCGAGAAACAAATAATATCTAAAAGCTACCAGGGTAAATTCACTTGGCCTCTATTTAGCCCGAATTTTCAAAAATTATAAAAATCAACCATTAGTCATCTGAATCACACAAAACCACAAATTAAACAATAATTGGTCAATAAGTTTTGCGAAAAATGAGATAAGTGGGTTTTTTCATTAATGTTTCCTACGAGATAAATGGGTCCTTTCTAATGGAATTTTGCCAAAAAAGGTCCAATAATTCTTCGTTTAAAAAATTTTCCAATGCCTTGCGGTTGTAGCTATGCTTGTTAAAGAATTTTCACAAGCTCCTATCGGCAAAGGAAACCCCAAAATATGGTCATTTTAGCGAGAAAGGGTCAAAAACAAGTAAAATCGGAAAGCTAACAAGGTAATTCACTTGGCCTCCATTTAGCCCGAATTTTCAAAAATTCTAAAATTCAACCATTAGTCATCTGAATCACACAAAACCACAAATTAAACAATAATTGGTCAATAAGTTATGCGAATTCCATCGCCTTGAGGTTGTAGCTATGCTTGTTAGCTTTCCAACGAATGTTCACAAGCTCCTATTGGCAAAGGAAATCCCAAGATATGGTCGTTTTAACGAGAAAGGGTGAAAAACAAGTAAAATCCGAAAGCTAACAAGATAATTCACTTGGCCTCCACTTAGCCCGAATTTTCAAAAATTCTAAAAATCAACAATTAGTCATCTGAAACACACAAAACCACAAATTAAACAATACTTTGACAATAAGTTTTGCGAAAAATGAGATAAATGAATTTTTTCATTAATGCTTTGTGTGAGATAAATAGGTCCTTTCAAATGGAATTTCGCCAAAAAAGATCCAATATTTCTTCGTTTAAAAAATTTTCCAACGCCTTGAGGTTGTAGCTATGCTTGTTAGCTTTCCAACGAATGTTGACAAGCTCCTATTGGCAAAGGAAATCTTAAGATATGGTCGTTTTAGCGAGAAAGGGTGAAAAACAAGTAAAATCCGAAAGCTAACAAGGTAATTCACTTGGCCTCCATTTAGCCCGAATTTTCAAAAATTCTAAAAATCAACTATTAGTCATCTGAATCACACAAAACCACAAATTAAACAAATATTGGTCAATAAGTTTTGCGAAAAATGAGATAAGTGGGTTTTTTCATTAATGTTTCCTACGAGATAAATGGGTCCTTTCTAATGGAATTTTGCCAAAAAAGGTCCAATATTTCTTCGTTTAAAAATTTTTCCAATGCCTTGCGGTTGTAGCTATGCTTGTTAGGTTTCCAAAGAATTTTCACAAGCTCCTATCGGCAAAGGAAACCCCAAAATATGGTCATTTTAGCGAGAAAGGGTCAAAAAAAAGTAAAATCGGAAAGCTAACAAGGTAATTTACTTGGCCTCCATTTAGCCCGAATTTTCAAAAATTCTAAAAATCAACCATTAGTCATCTGAATCACACAAAACCACAAATTAAACAATAATTGGTCAATAAGTTATGCGAATTCCATCGCCTTGAGGTTGTAGCTATGCTTGTTAGCTTTCCAACGAATGTTGACAAGCTCCTATTGGCAAAGGAAATCTTAAGATATGGTCGTTTTAGCGAGAAAGGGTGAAAAACAAGTAAAATCCGAAAGCTAACAAGGTAATTCACTTGGCCTCCATTTAGCCCGAATTTTCAAAAATTCTAAAAATCAACCATTAGTCATCTGAAACACACAAAACCACATATTAAACAATAATTGGTCAAGTAGTTATGCAAAAAATGAGATAAATGATTGTTTTCATTAATGTTTCCTATGAGATAAATAAGTTCTTTCAAATGGAATTTCGCCAAAAAAGATCCAATAGTTCTTCGAGTAAAAAAATTTTCAACGCCTTGAGGCTGTAGCTATGCTTGTTAGCTTTCCAACGAATGTTCACAAGCTCCTATCGGCAAAGGAAATCCCAAGATATAATCGTTTTAGCGAGAAAGGGCGAAAAACAAATAATATATGAAAGCTACCAGGGTAAATTCACTTGGCCTATATTTAGCCCGAATTTTCAAAAATTCTAAAAATCAACCATTAGTCATCTGAATCACACAAAACCACAAATTAAACAAATATTGGTCAATAAGTTTTGCGAAAAATGAGATAAGTGGGTTTTTTCATTAATGTTTCCTACGAGATAAATGGGTCCTTTCTAATGGAATTTTGCCAAAAAAGGTCCAATATTTCTTCGTTTAAAAAATTTTCCAATGCCTTGCGGTTGTAGCTATGCTTGTTAGGTTTCCAAAGAATTTTCACAAGCTCCTATCGGCAAAGGAAACCCCAAAATATGGTCATTTTAGCGAGAAAGGGTCAAAAAAAAGTAAAATCGGAAAGCTAACAAGGTAATTTACTTGGCCTCCATTTAGCCCGAATTTTCAAAAATTCTAAAAATCAACCATTAGTCATCTGAATCACACAAAACCACAAATTAAACAATAATTGGTCAATAAGTTATGCGAATTCCATCGCCTTGAGGTTGTAGCTATGCTTGTTAGCTTTCCAACGAATGTTGACAAGCTCCTATTGGCAAAGGAAATCTTAAGATATGGTCGTTTTAGCGAGAAAGGGTGAAAAACAAGTAAAATCCGAAAGCTAACAAGGTAATTCACTTGGCCTCCATTTAGCCCGAATTTTCAAAAATTCTAAAAATCAACCATTAGTCATCTGAAACACACAAAACCACATATTAAACAATAATTGGTCAAGTAGTTATGCAAAAAATGAGATAAATGATTGTTTTCATTAATGTTTCCTATGAGATAAATAAGTTCTTTCAAATGGAATTTCGCCAAAAAAGATCCAATAGTTCTTCGAGTAAAAAAATTTTCAACGCCTTGAGGCTGTAGCTATGCTTGTTAGCTTTCCAACGAATGTTCACAAGCTCCTATCGGCAAAGGAAATCCCAAGATATAATCGTTTTAGCGAGAAAGGGCGAAAAACAAATAATATATGAAAGCTACCAGGGTAAATTCACTTGGCCTATATTTAGCCCGAATTTTCAAAAATTCTAAAAATCAACCATTAGTCATCTGAATCACACAAAACCACAAATTAAACAAATATTGGTCAATAAGTTTTGCGAAAAATGAGATAAGTGGGTTTTTTCATTAATGTTTCCTACGAGATAAATGGGTCCTTTCTAATGGAATTTTGCCAAAAAAGGTCCAATATTTCTTCGTTTAAAAAATTTTCCAATGCCTTGCGGTTGTAGCTATGCTTGTTAGGTTTCCAAAGAATTTTCACAAGCTCCTATCGGCAAAGGAAACCCCAAAATATGGTCATTTTAGCGAGAAAGGGTCAAAAAAAAGTAAAATCGGAAAGCTAACAAGGTAATTTACTTGGCCTCCATTTAGCCCGAATTTTCAAAAATTCTAAAAATCAACCATTAGTCATCTGAATCACACAAAACCACAAATTAAACAATAATTGGTCAATAAGTTATGCGAATTCCATCGCCTTGAGGTTGTAGCTATGCTTGTTAGCTTTCCAACGAATGTTGACAAGCTCCTATTGGCAAAGGAAATCTTAAGATATGGTCGTTTTAGCGAGAAAGGGTGAAAAACAAGTAAAATCCGAAAGCTAACAAGGTAATTCACTTGGCCTCCATTTAGCCCGAATTTTCAAAAATTCTAAAAATCAACCATTAGTCATCTGAAACACACAAAACCACATATTAAACAATAATTGGTCAAGTAGTTATGCAAAAAATGAGATAAATGATTGTTTTCATTAATGTTTCCTATGAGATAAATAAGTTCTTTCAAATGGAATTTCGCCAAAAAAGATCCAATAGTTCTTCGAGTAAAAAAATTTTCAACGCCTTGAGGCTGTAGCTATGCTTGTTAGCTTTCCAACGAATGTTCACAAGCTCCTATCGGCAAAGGAAATCCCAAGATATAATCGTTTTAGCGAGAAAGGGCGAAAAACAAATAATATATGAAAGCTACCAGGGTAAATTCACTTGGCCTATATTTAGCCCGAATTTTCAAAAATTCTAAAAATCAACCATTAGTCATCTGAATCACACAAAACCACAAATTAAACAAATATTGGTCAATAAGTTTTGCGAAAAATGAGATAAGTGGGTTTTTTCATTAATGTTTCCTACGAGATAAATGGGTCCTTTCTAATGGAATTTTGCCAAAAAGGTCCAATATTTCTTCGTTTAAAAAATTTTCCAATGCCTTGCGGTTGTAGCTATGCTTGTTAGGTTTCCAAAGAATTTTCACAAGCTCCTATCGGCAAAGGAAACCCCAAAATATGGTCATTTTAGCGAGAAAGGGTCAAAAAAAAGTAAAATCGGAAAGCTAACAAGGTAATTTACTTGGCCTCCATTTAGCCCGAATTTTCAAAAATTCTAAAAATCAACCATTAGTCATCTGAATCACACAAAACCACAAATTAAACAATAATTGGTCAATAAGTTATGCGAATTCCATCGCCTTGAGGTTGTAGCTATGCTTGTTAGCTTTCCAACGAATGTTGACAAGCTCCTATTGGCAAAGGAAATCTTAAGATATGGTCGTTTTAGCGAGAAAGGGTGAAAAACAAGTAAAATCCGAAAGCTAACAAGGTAATTCACTTGGCCTCCATTTAGCCCGAATTTTCAAAAATTCTAAAAATCAACCATTAGTCATCTGAAACACACAAAACCACATATTAAACAATAATTGGTCAAGTAGTTATGCAAAAAATGAGATAAATGATTGTTTTCATTAATGTTTCCTATGAGATAAATAAGTTCTTTCAAATGGAATTTCGCCAAAAAAGATCCAATAGTTCTTCGAGTAAAAAAATTTTCAACGCCTTGAGGCTGTAGCTATGCTTGTTAGCTTTCCAACGAATGTTCACAAGCTCCTATCGGCAAAGGAAATCCCAAGATATAATCGTTTTAGCGAGAAAGGGCGAAAAACAAATAATATATGAAAGCTACCAGGGTAAATTCACTTGGCCTATATTTAGCCCGAATTTTCAAAAATTCTAAAAATCAACCATTAGTCATCTGAATCACACAAAACCACAAATTAAACAAATATTGGTCAATAAGTTTTGCGAAAAATGAGATAAGTGGGTTTTTTCATTAATGTTTCCTACGAGATAAATGGGTCCTTTCTAATGGAATTTTGCCAAAAAAGGTCCAATATTTCTTCGTTTAAAAAATTTTCCAATGCCTTGCGGTTGTAGCTATGCTTGTTAGGTTTCCAAAGAATTTTCACAAGCTCCTATCGGCAAAGGAAACCCCAAAATATGGTCATTTTAGCGAGAAAGGGTCAAAAAAAAGTAAAATCGGAAAGCTAACAAGGTAATTTACTTGGCCTCCATTTAGCCCGAATTTTCAAAAATTCTAAAAATCAACCATTAGTCATCTGAATCACACAAAACCACAAATTAAACAATAATTGGTCAATAAGTTATGCGAATTCCATCGCCTTGAGGTTGTAGCTATGCTTGTTAGCTTTCCAACGAATGTTGACAAGCTCCTATTGGCAAAGGAAATCTTAAGATATGGTCGTTTTAGCGAGAAAGGGTGAAAAACAAGTAAAATCCGAAAGCTAACAAGGTAATTCACTTGGCCTCCATTTAGCCCGAATTTTCAAAAATTCTAAAAATCAACCATTAGTCATCTGAAACACACAAAACCACATATTAAACAATAATTGGTCAAGTAGTTATGCAAAAAATGAGATAAATGATTGTTTTCATTAATGTTTCCTATGAGATAAATAAGTTCTTTCAAATGGAATTTCGCCAAAAAAGATCCAATAGTTCTTCGAGTAAAAAAATTTTCAACGCCTTGAGGCTGTAGCTATGCTTGTTAGCTTTCCAACGAATGTTCACAAGCTCCTATCGGCAAAGGAAATCCCAAGATATAATCGTTTTAGCGAGAAAGGGCGAAAAACAAATAATATATGAAAGCTACCAGGGTAAATTCACTTGGCCTATATTTAGCCCGAATTTTCAAAAATTCTAAAAATCAACCATTAGTCATCTGAATCACACAAAACCACAAATTAAACAAATATTGGTCAATAAGTTTTGCGAAAAATGAGATAAGTGGGTTTTTTCATTAATGTTTCCTACGAGATAAATGGGTCCTTTCTAATGGAATTTTGCCAAAAAGGTCCAATATTTCTTCGTTTAAAAAATTTTCCAATGCCTTGCGGTTGTAGCTATGCTTGTTAGGTTTCCAAAGAATTTTCACAAGCTCCTATCGGCAAAGGAAACCCAAAAATATGGTCATTTTAGCGAGAAAGGGTCAAAAACAAGTAAAATCGGAAAGCTAACAAGGTAATTCACTTGGCCTCCATTTAGCCCGAATTTTCAAAAATTCTAAAAATCAACCATTAGTCATCTGAATCACACAAAACCACAAATTAAACAATAATTGGTCAATAAGTTATGCGAATTCCATCGCCTTGAGGTTGTAGCTATGCTTGTTAGCTTTCCAACGAATGTTCACAAGCTCCTATTGGCAAAGGAAATCCCAAGATATGGTCGTTTTAGCGAGAAAGGGTGAAAAACAAGTAAAATCCGAGAGCTAACAAGGTAATTCACTTGGCCTCGATTTAGCCCGAATTATCAAAAATTCTAAAAATCAACCATTAGTCATCTGAAACACACAAAACCACAAATTAAACAATAATTGGTCAATAAGTTATGCGAAGAATGAGATAAATGGGTGTTTTGATTAATGTTTCCTATGAGAAAAATAGGTCCTTTCAAATGGAATTTCGCCAAAAAAGATCCAATATTTCTTCGTTTAAAAAAATTTCCAACACCTTGAGGCTGTAGCTATGCTTATTAGCTTTCCAACGAATGTTCACAAGCTCCTATCGGCAAAAGAAATCCCAAGATAAAATCGTTTTAGCGAGAAAGGGCGAGAAACAAATAATATCTAAAAGCTACCAGGGTAAATTCACTTGGCCTCTATTTAGCCCGAATTTTCAAAAATTATAAAAATCAACCATTAGTCATCTGAATCACACAAAACCACAAATTAAACAATAATTGGTCAATAAGTTTTGCGAAAAATGAGATAAGTGGGTTTTTTCATTAATGTTTCCTACGAGATAAATGGGTCCTTTCTAATGGAATTTTGCCAGAAAAGGTCCAATATTTCTTCGTTTAAAAAATTTTCCAATGCCTTGCGGTTGTAGCTATGCTTGTTAGGTTTCCAAAGAATTTTCACAAGCTCCTATCGGCAAAGGAAGCCCCAAAATATGGTCATTTTAGCGAGAAAGGGTCAAAAACAAGTAAAATTGGAAAGCTAACAAGGTAATTCACTTGGCCTCCATTTAGCCCGAATTTTCAAAAATTCTAAAAATCAACCATTAGTCATCTGAATCACACAAAACCACAAATTAAACAATAATTGGTCAATAAGTTATGCGAATTCCATCGCCTTGAGGTTGTAGCTATGCTTATTAGCTTTCCAACGAATGTTCACAAGCTCCTATCGGCAAAGGAAATCCCAAGATATGGTCGTTTTAGCGAGAAAGGGTGAAAAACAAGTAAAATCCGAAAGCTAACAAGATAATTCACTTGGCCTCCACTTAGCCCGAATTTTCAAAAATTCTAAAAATCAACAATTAGTCATCTGAAACACACAAAACCACAAATTAAACAATACTTTGACAATAAGTTTTGCGAAAAATGAGATAAATGAATTTTTTCATTAATGCTTTGTGTGAGATAAATAGGTCCTTTCAAATGGAATTTCGCCAAAAAAGATCCAATATTTCTTCGTTTAAAAATTTTTCCAACGCCTTGAGGTTGTAGCTATGCTTGTTAGCTTTCCAACGAATGTTGACAAGCTCCTATTGGCAAAGGAAATCTTAAGATATGGTCGTTTTAGCGAGAAAGGGTGAAAAACAAGTAAAATCCGAAAGCTAACAAGGTAATTCACTTGGCCTCCATTTAGCCCGAATTTTCAAAAATTCTAAAAATCAACCATTAGTCATCTGAAACACACAAAACCACATATTAAACAATAATTGGTCAAGTAGTTATGCAAAAAATGAGATAAATGATTGTTTTCATTAATGTTTCCTATGAGATAAATAGGTTCTTTCAAATGGAATTTCGCCAAAAAAGATCCAATAGTTCTTCGAGTAAAAAAATTTTCAACGCCTTGAGGCTGTAGCTATGCTTGCTAGCTTTCCAACGAATGTTCACAAGCTCCTATCGGCAAAGGAAATCCCAAGATATAATCGTTTTAGCGAGAAAGGGAGAAAAACAAATAATATATGAAAGCTACCAGGGTAAATTCACTTGGCCTATATTTAGCCCGAATTTTCAAAAATTCTAAAAATCAACCATTAGTCATCTGAATCACACAAAACCACAAATTAAACAAATATTGGTCAATAAGTTTTGCGAAAAATGAGATAAGGGGGTTTTTTCATTAATGTTTCCTACGAGATAAATGGGTCCTTTCTAATGGAATTTTGCCAAAAAAGGTCCAATATTTCTTCGTTTAAAAAATTTTCCAATGCCTTGCGGTGGTAGCTATGCTTGTTAGGTTTCCAAAGAATGTTCACAAGCTCCTATCGGCAAAGGAAATCCCAAAATATGGTCATTTGAGCGAGAAAGGGTCAAAAACAAGTAAAATCCGAAAGCTAACAAGGTAATTCACTTGGCCTCCATTTAGCCCGAATTTTCAAAAATTCTAAAAATCAATCATTAGTCATCTGAAACACACAAAACCACAAATTAAACACTAATTGGTCAATAATTTATGCGAAGAATGAGATAAATGGGTGTTCTGATTAATGTTTCCTATAAGAAAAATACGTCCTTTCAAATGGAATTTCGCCAAAAAAGATCGAATATTTCTTCGTTTAAAAAAATTTCCAACACCATGAGGCTGTAGCTATGCTTATTAGCTTTCCAACGAATGTTCACAAGCTCCTATCGGCAAAGGAAATCCCAAGATATGGTCGTTTTAGCGAGAAAGGGTGAAAAACAAGTAAAATCCGAAAGCTAACAAGATAATTCACTTGGCCTCCACTTAGCCCGAATTTTCAGCAATTCTAAAAATCAACAATTAGTCATCTGAAACACACAAAATCACAAATTAAACAATACTTTGACAATAAGTTTTGCGAAAAATGAGATAAATGAATTTTTTCATTAATGCTTTGTGTGAGATAAATAGGTCCTTTCAAATGGAATTTCGCCAAAAAAGATCCAATATTTCTTCGTTTAAAAAATTTTCCAACGCCTTGAGGTTGTAGCTATGCTTGTTAGCTTTCCAACGAATGTTGACAAGCTCCTATGGGCAAAGGAAATCTTAAGATATGGTCGTTTTAGCGAGAAAGGGTGAAAAACAAGTAAAATCCGAAAGCTAACAAGGTAATTCACTTGGCCTCCATTTAGCCCGAATTTTCAAAAATTCTAAAAATCAACCATTAGTCATCTGAAACACGCAAAACCACATATTAAACAATAATTGGTCAAGTAGTTATGCAAAAAATGAGATAAATGATTGTTTTCATTAATGTTTCCTATGAGATAAATAGGTTCTTTCAAATGGAATTTCGCCAAAAAAGATCCAATAGTTCTTCGAGTAAAAAAATTTTCAACGCCTTGAGGCTGTAGCTATACTTGTTAGCTTTCCAACGAATGTTCACAAGCTCCTATCGGCAAAGGAAATCCCAAGATATAATCGTTTTAGCGAGAAAGGGCGAAAAACAAATAATATATGAAAGCTACCAGGGTAAATTCACTTGGCCTCTATTTAGCCCGAATTTTCAAAAATTATAAAAATCAACCATTAGTCATCTGAATCACACAAAACCACAAATTAAACAATAATTGGTCAATAAGTTTTGCGAAAAATGAGATAAGTGGGTTTTTTCATTAATGTTTCCTACGAGATAAATGGGTCCTTTCTAATGGAATTTTGCCAAAAAAGGTCCAATATTTCTTCGTTTAAAAAAATTTCCAATGCCTTGCGGTTGTAGCTATGCTTGTTAGGTTTCCAAAGAATTTTCACAAGCTCCTATCGGCAAAGGAAACACCAAAATATGGTCATTTTAGCGAGAAAGGGTCAAAAACAAGTAAAATCCGAAAGCTAACAAACTAATTCACTTGGCCTCGATTTAGCCCGAATTATCAAAAATTCTAAAAATCAACCATTAGTCATCTGAAACACACAAAACCACAAATTAAACAATAATTGGTCA
This sequence comes from Medicago lupulina, assembly GCA_958299785.1. Taxonomy (NCBI): domain Eukaryota; kingdom Viridiplantae; phylum Streptophyta; class Magnoliopsida; order Fabales; family Fabaceae; genus Medicago; species Medicago lupulina. Next base: position 57,722 of record OY283139.1, read on the forward strand.
ATAAGTTATGCGAAGAATGAGATAAATGGGTGTTTTGATTAATGTTTCCTATGAGAAAAATAGGTCCTTTCAAATGGAATTTCGCCAAAAAAGATCCAATATTTCTTCGTTTAAAAAAATTTCCAACACCTTGAGGCTGTAGCTATGCTTATTAGCTTTCCAACGAATGTTCACAAGCTCCTATCGGCAAAAGAAATCCCAAGATAAATTCGTTTTAGCGAGGAAGGGCGAGAAACAAATAATATCTAAAAGCTACCAGGGTAAATTCACTTGGCCTCTATTTAGCCCGAATTTTCAAAAATTATAAAAATCAACCATTAGTCATCTGAATCACACAAAACCACAAATTAAACAATAATTGGTCAATAAGTTTTGCGAAAAATGAGATAAGTGGGTTTTTTCATTAATGTTTCCTACGAGATAAATGGGTCCTTTCTAATGGAATTTTGCCAAAAAAGGTCCAATATTTCTTTGTTTAAAAAATTTTCCAATGCCTTGCGGTTGTAGCTATGCTTGTTAGGTTTCCAAAGAATTTTCACAAGCTCCTATCGGCAAAGGAAACCCCAAAATATGGTCATTTTAGCGAGAAAGGGTCAAAAACAAGTAAAATTGGAAAGTTAACAAGGTAATTCACTTGGCCTCCATTTAGCCCGAATTTTCAAAAATTCTAAAAATCAACCATTAGTCATCTGAATCACACAAAACCACAAATTAAACAATAATTGGTCAATAAGTTATGCGAATTCCATCGCCTTGAGGTTGTAGCTATGCTTATTAGCTTTCCAACGAATGTTCACAAGCTCCTATCGGCAAAGGAAATCCCATGATATGGTCGTTTTAGCGAGAAAGGGTGAAAAACAAGTAAAATCCGAAAGCTAACAAGATAATTCACTTGGCCTCCACTTAGCCCAAATTTTCAAAAATTCTAAAAATCAACAATTAGTCATCTGAAACACACAAAACCACAAATTAAACAATACTTTGACAATAAGTTTTGCGAAAAATGAGATAAATGAATTTTTTCATTAATGCTTTGTGTGAGATAAATAGGTCCTTTCAAATGGAATTTCGCCAAAAAAGATCCAATATTTCTTCGTTTAAAAAATTTTCCAACGCCTTGAGGTTGTAGCTATGCTTGTTAGCTTTCCAACGAATGTTGACAAGCTCCTATTGGCAAAGGAAATCTTAAGATATGGTCGTTTTAGCGAGAAAGGGTGAAAAACAAGTAAAATCCGAAAGCTAACAAGGTAATTCACTTGGCCTCCATTTAGCCCGAATTTTCAAAAATTCTAAAAATCAACCATTAGTCATCTGAAACACACAAAACCACATATTAAACAATAATTGGTCAAGTAGTTATGCAAAAAATGAGATAAATGATTGTTTTCATTAATGTTTCCTATGAGATAAATAGGTTCTTTCAAATGGAATTTCGCCAAAAAAGATCCAATAGTTCTTCGAGTAAAAAATTTTTCAACGCCTTGAGGCTGTAGCTATGCTTGTTAGCTTTCCAACGAATGTTCACAAGCTCCTATCGGCAAAGGAAATCCCAAGATATAATCGTTTTAGCGAGAAAGGGCGAAAAACAAATAATATATGAAAGCTACCAGGGTAAATTCACTTGGCCTATATTTAGCCCGAATTTTCAAAAATTCTAAAAATCAACCATTAGTCATCTGAATCACACAAAACCACAAATTAAACAAATATTGGTCAATAAGTTTTGCGAAAAATGAGATAAGGGGGTTTTTTCATTAATGTTTCCTACGAGATAAATGGGTCCTTTCTAATGGAATTTTGCCAAAAAAGGTCCAATATTTCTTCGTTTAAAAAATTTTCCAATGCCTTGTGGTTGTAGCTATGCTTGTTAGGTTTCCAAAGAATGTTCACAAGCTCCTATCGGCAAAGGAAATCCCAAAATATGGTCATTTGAGCGAGAAAGGGTCAAAAACAAGTAAAATCCGAAAGCTAACAAGGTAATTCACTTGGCCTCCATTTAGCCCGAATTTTCAAAAATTCTAGCAATCAACCATTAGTCATCTGAAACACACAAAACCACAAATTAAACACTAATTGGTCAATAATTTATGCGAAGAATGAGATAAATGGGTGTTTTGATTAATGTTTCCTATAAGAAAAATACGTCCTTTCAAATGGAATTTCGCCAAAAAAGATCCAATATTTCTTCGTTTAAAAAAATTTCCAACACCTTGAGGCTGTAGCTATGCTTATTAGCTTTCCAACGAATGTTCACTAGCTCCTATCGGCAAAGGAAATCCCAAGATATGGTCGTTTTAGCGAGAAAGGGTGAAAAACAAGTAAAAGCCGAAAGCTAACAAGATAATTCACTTGGCCTCCATTTAGCCCGAATTTTCAAAAATTCTAAAAATCAACCATTAGTCATCTGAAACACACAAAACCACAAATTAAACAATAATTTGTCAATAAGTTTTGCGAAAAATGAGATAAATGAATTTTTTTCATTAATGCTTAGTGTGAGATAAATAGGTCCTTTCAAATGGAATTTCGCCAAAAAAGATCCAATATTTCTTCGTTTAAAAAAATTTCCAATGCCTTGAGGTTGTAGCTATGCTTGTTAGCTTTCCAATGAATGTTCACAAGCTCCTATTGGCAAAGGAAATCCCAAGATATGGTCGTTTTAGCGAGAAAGGGTGAAAAACAAGTAATATCCGAGAGCTAACAAGGTAATTCACTTGGCCTCCATTTAGCCCGAATTTTCAAAAATTCTAAAAATCAATCATTAGTCATCTGAAATAGACAAAACCACAAATTAAACAATAATTGGTCAATTAGTTATGCGAAAAATGAGATAAATGGGTGTTTTCATTAATGTTTCCTATGAGATAAATAGGTCTTTTCAAATGGAATTTCGCCAAAAAAGATCCAATAGTTCTTCGATTAAAAAAAATTTCAACGCCATGAGGCTGTAGCTATGCTTGTTAGCTTTCCAACGAATGTTCACAAGCTCCTATCGGCAAAGGAAATCCCAAGATATAATCGTTTTAGCGAGAAAGGGCGAAAAACAAATAATATCTGAAAACTACCAGCGTAAATTCACTTGACCTCTATTTAGCCCGAATTTTCAAAAATTCTAAAAATCAACCATTAGTCATCTGAATCACACAAAACCACAAATTAAACATTAATTGGTCAATAAGTTATGCGAAGAATGAGATAAATGGGTGTTTTGATTAATGTTTCCTATGAGAAAAATAGGTCCTTTCAAATGGAATTTCGCCAAAAAAGATCCAATATTTCTTCATTTAAAAGAATTTCCAACACCTTGAGGCTGTAGCTATGCTTATTAGCTTTCCAACGAATGTTCACAAGCTCCTATCGGCAAAGGAAATCCCAAGATATGGTCGTTTTAGCGAGAAAGGGTGAAAAACAAGTAAAAGCCGAAAGCTAACAAGATAATTCACTTGGCCTCCATTTAGCCCGAATTTTCAAAAATTCTAAAAATCAACCATTAGCCATCTGAAACACACAAAACCACAAATTAAACAATAATTTGTCAATAAGTTTTGCGAAAAATGAGATAAATGAATTTTTTTCATTAATGCTTAGTGTGAGATAAATAGGTCCTTTCAAATGGAATTTCACCAAAAAAGATCCAATATTTCTTCATTTAAAAATCTTTCCAACGCCTTGAGGCTGTAGCTATGCTTGTTAGCTTTCCAACGAATGTTCACAAGCTCCAATCGGCAAAGGAAATCCCAAGATATGGTCGTTTTAGCGAAAAAGGGTCAAAAACAAGTAAAATCCGAAAGCTAACAAGGTAATTCACTTGGCCTCCATTTAGCCCGAATTTTCAAAATTTCTAAAATTCAACCGTTAATCATCTGAAACACACAAAACCACAAATTAAACAATAATTGGTCAATAAGTTATGCGAAAAATGAGATAAATGGGTGTTTTCATTAATGTTTCCTATGAGATAAATAATTCATTTCAAATGGAATTTCGCCAAAAAAAATCCAATATTTCTTCTTTTTAAAAAATTTCCAACCCCTTGAGGCTGTAGCTATGCTTGTTAGCTTTCCAACGAATGTTCACAAGCTCCAATTGGCAAAGGAAATTCCAAGATATGGTCGTTTTAGCGAGAAAGGTCAAAAACAAGTAAAATTCGAAAGATAACAAGGTAATTCACTTGGCCTCCATTTAGCCCGAATTTTGACAAATTCTAAAAATCAGCCATTAGTCATCTGAAACACACAAAACCACAAATTAAACAATAATTGGTCAAGACGTTATGCGCAAAATGAGATAAATGGGTGTTTTAATTAATGTTTCCTATGAGATAAATAGGTACTTTCAAATGGAATTTCACCAAAAAAGATCCAATATTTCCTCATTTAAAAAACTTTCCAACGCCTTGAGGCTGTAGCTATGCTTGTTAGCTTTCCAACGAATGTTCACAAGCTCCAATCGGCAAAGGAAATTCCAAGATATGGTCGTTTTAGTGAGAAAGGTCAAAAACAAGTAAAATTTGAAAGCTAACAAGGTAATTCACCTGGCCTCCATTTAGCCCGAATTTTCAAAAATTCTAAAAATCAACCATTAGTCATCTGAAACACACAAAACCACATATTAAACAATAATTGGTCAAGTAGTTATGCAAAAAATGAGATAAATGACTGTTTTCATTAATGTTTCCTATGAGATAAATAGGTTCTTTCAAATGGAATTTCGCCAAAAAAGATCCAATAGTTCTTCGATTAAAAAAAATTTCAACGCCTTGAGGCTGTAGCTATGCTTGTTAGCTTTCCAACGAATGTTCACAAGCTCCTATCGGCAAAGGAAATCCCAAGATATAATCGTTTTAGCGAGAAAGGGCGAAAAACAAATAATATCTGAAAGCTACCAGGGTAAATTCACTTGACCTCTATTTAGCCCGAATTTTCAAAAATTCTAAAAATCAACCATTAGTCATCTGAATCACACAAAACCACAAATTAAACAAATATTGGTCAATAAGTTTTGCGAAAAATGAGATAAGGGGGTTTTTTCATTAATGTTTCCTACGAGATAAATGGGTCCTTTCTAATGGAATTTTGCCAAAAAAGGTCCAATATTTCTTCGTTTAAAAAATTTTCCAATGCCTTGCGGTTGTAGCTATGCTTGTTAGGTTTCTAAAGAATGTTCTAAAGCTCCTATCGGCAAAGGAAATCCCAAAATATGGTCATTTGAGCGAGAAAGCGTCAAAAACAAGTAAAATCCGAAAGCTAACAAGGTAATTCACTTGGCCTCCATTTAGTCCGAATTTTCAAAAATTCTAAAAATCAACCATTAGTCATCTGAAACACACAAAACCACAAATTAAACACTAATTGGTCAATAATTTATGCGAAGAATGAGATAAATGGGGGTTTTGATTAATGTTTCCTATAAGAAAAATACGTCCTTTCAAATGGAATTTCGCCAAAAAAGATCCAATATTTCTTCGTTTAAAAAAATTTCCAACACCATGAGGCTGTAGCTCTGCTTATTAGCTTTCCAACTAATGTTCACAAGCTCCTATCGGCAAAGGAAATCCCAAGATATGGTCGTTTTAGCGAGAAAGGGTGAAAAACAAGTAAAATCCGAAAGCTAACAAGATAATTCACTTGGCCTCCATTTAGCCCGAATTTTCAAAAATTCTAAAAATCAACAATTAGTCATCTGAAACACACAAAACCACAAATTAAACAATAATTTGACAATATGTTTTGCGAAAAATGAGATAAACGAATTTTTTTCATTAATGCTTAGTGTGAGATAAATAGGTCCTTTCAAATGGAATTTCGCCAAAAAAGATCCAATATTTCTTCGTTTAAAAAATTTTCCAACGCCTTGAGGTTGTAGCTATGCTTGTTAGCTTTATAACGAATGTTCACAAGCTCCTATTGGCAAAGGAAATCCCAAGATATGGTCGTTTTAGCGAGAAAGGGTGAAAAACAAGTAAAATCCGAAAGCTAACAAGGTAATTCACTTGGCCTCCATTTAGCCCGAATTTTGAAAAATTCTAAAAATCAACCATTAGTCATCTGAAACACACAAAACCACATATTAAACAATAATTGGTCAAGTAGTTATGCAAAAAATGAGATAAATGACTGTTTTCATTAATGTTTCCTATGAGATAAATAGGTTCTTTCAAATGGAATTTCGCCAAAAAAGATCCAATAGTTCTTCGATTAAAAAAAATTTCAACGCCTTGAGGCTGTAGCTATGCTTGTTAGCTTTCCAACGAATGTTCACAAGCTCCTATCGGCAAAGGAAATCCCAAGATATAATCGTTTTAGCCAGAAAGGGCGAAAAACAAATAATATCTGAAAGCTACCAGGGTAAATTCACTTGACCTCTATTTAGCCCGAATTTTCAAAAATTCTAAAAATCAACCATTAGTCATCTGAATCACACAAAACCACAAATTAAACATTAATTTCTCAATAAGTTATGCGAAGAATGAGATAAATGGGTGTTTTGATTAATGTTTCCTATGAGAAAAATAGGTCCTTTCAAATGGAATTTCGCCAAAAAAGATCCAATATTTCTTCATTTAAAAGAATTTCCAACACCTTGAGGCTGTAGCTATGCTTATTAGCTTTCCAACGAATGTTCACAAGCTCCTATCGGCAAAGGAAATCCCAAGATATGGTCGTTTTAGCGAGAAAGGGTGAAAAACAAGTAAAAGCCGAAAGCTAACAAGATAATTCACTTGGCCTCCATTTAGCCCGAATTTTCAAAAATTCTAAAAATCAACCATTAGTCATCTGAAACACACAAAACCACAAATTAAACAATAATTTGTCAATAAGTTTTGCGAAAAATGAGATAAATGAATTTTTTTCATTAATGCTTAGTGTGAGATAAATAGGTCCTTTCAAATGGAATTTCGCCAAAAAAGATCCAATATTTCTTCGTTTAAAAAAATTTCCAATGCCTTGAGGTTGTAGCTATGCTTGTTAGCTTTCCAATGAATGTTCACAAGCTCCTATTGGCAAAGGAAATCCCAAGATATGGTCGTTTTAGCGAGAAAGGGTGAAAAACAAGTAATATCCGAGAGCTAACAAGGTAATTCACTTGGCCTCCATTTAGCCCGAATTTTCAAAAATTCTAAAAATCAATCATTAGTCATCTGAAACAGACAAAACCACAAATTAAACAATAATTGGTCAATTAGTTATGCGAAAAATGAGATAAATGGGTGTTTTCATTAATGTTTCCTATGAGATAAATAGGTCTTTTCAAATGGAATTTCGCCAAAAAAGATCCAATAGTTCTTCGATTAAAAAAAATTTCAACGCCTTGAGGCTGTAGCTATGCTTGTTAGCTTTCCAACGAATGTTCACAAGCTCCTATCGGCAAAGGAAATCCCAAGATATAATCGTTTTAGCGAGAAAGGGCGAAAAACAAATAATATCTGAAAACTACCAGCGTAAATTCACTTGACCTCTATTTAGCCCGAATTTTCAAAAATTCTAAAAATCAACCATTAGTCATCTGAATCACACAAAACCACAAATTAAACATTAATTGGTCAATAAGTTATGCGAAGAATGAGATAAATGGGTGTTTTGATTAATGTTTCCTATGAGAAAAATAGGTCCTTTCAAATGGAATTTCGCCAAAAAAGATCCAATATTTCTTCATTTAAAAGAATTTCCAACACCTTGAGGCTGTAGCTATGCTTATTAGCTTTCCAACGAATGTTCACAAGTTCCTATCGGCAAAGGAAATCCCAAGATATGGTCGTTTTAGCGAGAAAGGGTGAAAAACAAGTAAAAGCCGAAAGCTAACAAGATAATTCACTTGGCCTCCATTTAGCCCGAATTTTCAAAAATTCTAAAAATCAACCATTAGCCATCTGAAACACACAAAACCACAAATTAAACAATAATTTGTCAATAAGTTTTGCGAAAAATGAGATAAATGAATTTTTTTCATTAATGCTTAGTGTGAGATAAATAGGTACTTTCAAATGGAATTTCACCAAAAAAGATCCAATATTTCCTCATTTAAAAAACTTTCCAACGCCTTGAGGCTGTAGCTATGCTTGTTAGCTTTCCAACGAATGTTCACAAGCTCCAATCGGCAAAGGAAATTCCAAGATATGGTCGTTTTAGCGAGAAAGGTCAAAAACAAGTAAAATTCGAAAGATAACAAGGTAATTCACTTGGCCTCCATTTAGCCCGAATTTTAACAAATTCTAAAAATCAGCCATTAGTCATCTGAAACACACAAAACCACAAATTAAACAATAATTGGTCAATACGTTATGCGCAAAATGAGATAAATGGGTGTTTTCATTAATGTTTCCTATGAGATAAATAATTCATTTCAAATGGAATTTCGCCAAAAAAAATCCAATATTTCTTCTTTTTAAAAAATTTCCAACCCCTTGAGGCTGTAGCTATGCTTGTTAGCTTTCCAACGAATCTTCACAAGCTCCAATCGGCAAAGGAAATTCCAAGATATGGTCGTTTTAGCGAGAAAGGTCAAAAACAAGTAAAATTCGAAAGCTAACAAGGTAATTCACTTGGCCTCCATTTAGCCCGAATTTTCAAAAATTCTAAAAATCAACCATTAGTCATCTGAAACACACAAAACCACAAATTAAACAATAATTGGTCAATAAGTTATAAGAAAAATAAGATAAATGGGTGTTTTCATTAATGTTTCCTATGAGATAAATAGGTCATTTCAAATGGAATTTCACCAAAACAAATCCAATATTTCTTCTTTTTTAAAAAATTTCCAACCCCTTGAGGCTGTAGCTATGCTTGTTAGCTTTCCAACGAATGTTCACAAGCTCCAATCGGCAAAGGAAATTCCAAGATATGGTCGTTTTAGGGAGAAAGGTCAAAAACAAGTAAAATTTGAAAGCTAACAAGGTAATTCACCTGGCCTCCATTTAGCCCGAATTTTCAAAAATTCCAAAAATCAACCATTAGTCATCTGAAACACACAAAACCACAAATTAAACAATAATTGGTCAATAAGTTATTAGAAAAATGAGATAAATGGGTGTTTTCATTAATGTTTCCTATGAGATAAATAGGTCATTTCAAATGGAATTTCGCCAAAAAAAATCCAATATTTCTTCTTTTTAAAAAATTTCCAACCCCTTGAGGTTGTAGCTATGCTTGTTAGCTTTCCAACGAATGTTCACAAGCTCCAAGCGGCAAAGGAAATTCCAAGATATGGTCGTTTTAGTGAGATAGGTCAAAAACAAGTAAAATTCGAAAGCTAACAAGGTAATTCACTTGCCCTCCATTTAGCCCGAATTTTCAAAAATTCTAAAAATCAACCATTAGTCATCTCAAACACACAAAACCACAAATTAAACAATAATTGGTCAATACGTTATGCGAAAAATGAGATAATTTGGTGTTTTCATTAATGTTTCCTATGAGATAAATAGGTCCTTTTAAATGGAATTTCGCGAAAAAAGATCCAATATTTCTTCATCTAAAAAAATTTCCAACGCCTTGAGGATGTAGCTATGCTTGTTAGCTTTCCAATGAATGTTCACAAGCTCCAATCGGCAAAGGAAATTCCAAGATATGGTCGTTTTAGTGAGAAAGGTCAAAAACAAGTAAAATTCGAAAGCTAACAAGGTAATTCACTTGGCCTCCATTTAGCCCGAATTTTCAAAAATTCTAAAAATCAACCATTAGTCATCTGAAACACACAAAACCACAAATTAAACAATAATTGGTCAATAAGTTATAAGAAAAATGAGATAAATGGGTGTTTTCATTAATGTTTCCTATGAGATAAATAGGTCATTTCAAATGGAATTTCACCAAAACAAATCCAATATTTCTTCTTTTTAAAAAATTTCCAACCCCTTAGGGCTGTAGCTATGCTTGTTAGCTTTCCAACGAATGTTCACAAGCTCCAATCGGCAAAGGAAATTCCAAGATATGGTCGTTTTAGTGAGAAAGGTCAAAAACAAGTAAAATTTGAAAGCTAACAAGGTAATTCACCTGGCCTCCATTTAGCCCGAATTTTCAAAAATTCTAAAAATCTACCATTAGTCATCTGAAACACACAAAACCACAAATTAAACAATAATTGGTCATTAAGTTATAAGAAAAATGAGATAAATGGGTGTTTTCATTAATGTTTCCTATAAGATAAATAGGTCATTTCAAATGGAATTTCACCAAAACAAACCCAATATTTCTTCTTTTTAAAAAATTTTCAAACCCTTGAGGCTGTAGCTATGCTTGTTAGCTTTCCAACGAATGTTCACAAGCTCCAAGCGGCAAAGGAAATTCCAAGATATGGTCGTTTTAGTGAGATAGGTCAAAAACAAATAAAATTCGAAAGCTAACAAGGTAATTCACTTGGCCTCCATTTAGCCCGAATTTTCAAAAATTCTAAAAATCAACCATTAGTCATCTCAAACACACAAAACCACAAATTAAACAATAATTGGTCAATACGTTATGCAAAAAATGAGATAATTGGGTGTTTTCATTAATGTTTCCTATGAGATAAATAAGTCATTTCAAATGGAATTTCGCCAAAACAAATCCAATATTTCTTCTTTTTAAAAAATTTCCAACTCCTTGAGGCTGTAGCTATGCTTGTTAGCTTTCCAAGGAATGTTCACAAGCTCCAAGCGGCAAAGGAAATTCCAAGATATGGTCGTTTTAGTGAGATAGGTCAAAAACAAGTAAAATTCGAAAGCTAGCAAGGTAATTCACTTGGCCTCCATTTAGCCCGGATTTTCAAAATTTCTAAAATTCAGCCATTAATCATCTGAAACAGAAAAAACCACAAATTAAACAATAATTGGTCAATAAGTTATGCGAAAAGTGAGATAAATGGGTGTTTTCATTAATGTTTCCTATGAGATAAATAGGTCATTTCAAATGGAATTTCGCCAAAAAAAAATCCAATATTTCTTCTTTTTAAAAAATTTCCAACCCCTTGAGGCTGTAGCTATGCTTGTTAGCTTTCCAACAAATGTTCACAAGCTCCAAGCGGCAAAGGAAATTCCAAGATATGGTCGTTTTAGTGAGAAAGGTCAAAAACAAGTAAAATTCGAAAGCTAACAAGGTAATTAACTTGGCCTCCATTTAGCCCGAATTTTCAAAAATTCTAAAAATCAACCATTAGTCATCTGAAACACACAAAACCACAAATTAAACAATAATTGGTCGATAGGTTATGCGAAAATTGACATAATTGGGTGTTTTCATTAATGTTTCTTATGAGATAAATAGGTCCTTTCAAATGGAATTTCGCCAAAAAGATCCAATATTTTCTTCATCTAAAAAAATTTCCAACGCCTTGAGGGTGTAGCTATGCTTGTTAGCTTTCCAACGAATGTTCACAAGCTCAAATCGGCAAAGGAAATCCCAAGATATGGTCGTTTTAGCGAAAAAGGGTTAAAAACAAGTAATATCTGAAAGCTACCAAGGTAATTCACTTGGCCTCCATTTAGCCCGAATTTTCAAAAATCCTAAAAATCAACCATTAGTCATCTCAAACACATAAAACCACAAATTAAACAATAATTGGTCAATAAGTTATGAGCAAAATGAGATAAATGGGTGTTTTCATTAATGTTTCCTTTGAGATAAATAGGTCATTTCAAATGGAATTTCACCAAAACAAATCCAATATTTCTTCTTTTTAAAAAATTTCCAACCCCTTGAGGCTGTAGCTATGCTTGTTAGCTTTCCAACGAATGTTCACAAGCTCCAATCGGCAAAGGAAATTCCAAGATATGGTCGTTTTAGTGAGAAAGGTCAAAAACAAGTAAAATTCGAAAGATAACAAGGTAATTCACTTGGCCTCCATTTAGCCCGAATTTTGACAAATTCTAAAAATCAGCCATTAGTTATCTGAAACACACAAAACCACAAATTAAACAATAATTGGTCAATACGTTTTGCGGAAAATGAGATAAATGGGTGTTTTAATTAATGTTTCCTATGAGATAAATAGGTACTTTCAAATGGAATTTCACCAAAAAAGATCCAATATTTCTTCATTTAAAAAACTTTCCAACGCCTTGAGGTTGTAGCTATGCTTGTTAGCTTTCCAACGAATGTTCACAAGCTCCAATCGGCAAAGGAAATCCCAAGATATGGTCGTTTTAGCGAAAAAGGGTCAAAAACAAGTAAAATCCGAAAGCTAACAAGGTAATTCACTTGGCCTCCATTTAGCCCGAATTTTGACAAATTCTAAAAATCAGCCATTAGTTATCTGAAACACACAAAACCACAAATTAAACAATAATTGGTCAATACGTTATGCGCAAAATGAGATAAATGGGTGTTTTAATTAATGTTTCCTATGAGATAAATAGGTACTTTCAAATGGAATTTCATCAAAAAAGATCCAATATTTCTTCATTTAAAAAACTTTCCAACGCCTTGAGGCTGTAGCTATGCTTGTTAGCTTTCCAACGAATGTTCACAAGCTCCAATCGGCAAAGGAAATCCCAAGATATGGTCGTTTTAGCGAAAAAGGGTCAAAAACAAGTAAAATCCGAAAGCTAACAAGGTAATTCACTTGGCCTCCATTTAGCCCGAATTTTCAAAATTTCTAAAATTCAACCGTTAATCATCTGAAACACACAAAATCACAAATTAAACAATAATTGGTCAATACGTTATGCGAAAAATGACATAATTGGGTGTTTTCATTAATGTTTCCTATGAGATAAATAGGTCCTTTCAAATGGAATTTCGCCAAAAAAGATCCAATATTTCTTCATCTAAAAAAATTTCCAACGCCTTGAGGCTTTAGCTATGCTTGTTAGCTTTCCAACGAATGTTCACAAGCTCCAATCGGCAAAGGAAATCCCAAGATATGGTCGTTTTAGCGAAAAAGGGTTAAAAACAAGTAATATCTGAAAGCTACCAAGGTAATTCACTTGGCCTCCATTTAGCCTGAATTTTCAAAAATCCTAAAAATCAACCATTAGTCATCTCAAACACACAAAACCACAAATTAAACAATAATTGGTCAATAAGTTATGAGAAAAATGAGATAAATGGGTGTTTTCATTAATGTTTCCTATGAGATAAATAGGTCATTTCAAATGGAATTTCACCAAAACAAATCCAATATTTCTTCTTTTTAAAAAATTTCCAACCCCTCGAGGCTGTAGCTATGCTTGTTAGCTTTCCAACGAATGTTCACAAGCTCCAATCGGCAAAGGAAATTCCAAGATATGGTCGTTTTAGTGAGAAAGGTCAAAAACAAGTAAAATTCGAAAGATAACAAGGTAATTCACTTGGCCTCCATTTAGCCCGAATTTTGACAAATTCTAAAAATCAGCCATTAGTCATCTGAAACACAAAAAACCACAAATTAAACAATAATTGGTCAATACGTTATGCGCAAAATGAGATAAATGGGTGTTTTAATTAATGTTACCTACGAGATAAATAGGTACTTTCAAATGGAATTTCACCAAAAAAGATCCAATATTTCTCCATTCAAAAACCTTTCCAACGCCTTGAGGCTGTAGCTATGCTTGTTAGCTTTCCAACGAATGTTCACAAGCTCCAATCGGCAAAGGAAATCCCAAGATATGGTCGTTTTAGCGAAAAAGGGTCAAAAACAAGTAAAATCCGAAAGCTAACAAGGTAATTTACTTGGCCTCCATTTAGCCCGAATTTTCAAAATTTCTAAAATTCAACCGTTAATCATCTGAAACACACAAAACCACAAATTAAACAATAATTGGCTAATAAGTTATGCGAAAAATGAGATAAATGTGTGTTTTCATTAATGTTTCCTATGAGATAAATAAGTCATTTCAAATGGAATTTCGCCAAAACAAATCCAATATTTCTTCTTTTTAAAAAATTTCCAACTCCTTGAGGCTGTAGCTATGCTTGTTAGCTTTCCAAGGAATGTTCACAAGCTCCAAGCGGCAAAGGAAATTCCAAGATATGGTCGTTTTAGTGAGATAGGTCAAAAACAAGTAAAATTCGAAAGCTAGCAAGGTAATTCACTTGGCCTCCATTTAGCCCGGATTTTCAAAATTTCTAAAATTCAGCCATTAATCATCTGAAACAGAAAAAACCACAAATTAAACAATAATTGGTCAATAAGTTATGCGAAAAGTGAGATAAATGGGTGTTTTCATTAATGTTTCCTATGAGATAAATAGGTCATTTCAAATGGAATTTCGCCAAAAAAAAATCCAATATTTCTTCTTTTTAAAAAATTTCCAACCCCTTGAGGCTGTAGCTATGCTTGTTAGCTTTCCAACAAATGTTCACAAGCTCCAAGCGGCAAAGGAAATTCCAAGATATGGTCGTTTTAGTGAGAAAGGTCAAAAACAAGTAAAATTCGAAAGCTAACAAGGTAATTAACTTGGCCTCCATTTAGCCCGAATTTTCAAAAATTCTAAAAATCAACCATTAGTCATCTGAAACACACAAAACCACAAATTAAACAATAATTGGTCGATAGGTTATGCGAAAATTGACATAATTGGGTGTTTTCATTAATGTTTCTTATGAGATAAATAGGTCCTTTCAAATGGAATTTCGCCAAAAAGATCCAATATTTTCTTCATCTAAAAAAATTTCCAACGCCTTGAGGGTGTAGCTATGCTTGTTAGCTTTCCAACGAATGTTCACAAGCTCAAATCGGCAAAGGAAATCCCAAGATATGGTCGTTTTAGCGAAAAAGGGTTAAAAACAAGTAATATCTGAAAGCTACCAAGGTAATTCACTTGGCCTCCATTTAGCCCGAATTTTCAAAAATCCTAAAAATCAACCATTAGTCATCTCAAACACATAAAACCACAAATTAAACAATAATTGGTCAATAAGTTATGAGCAAAATGAGATAAATGGGTGTTTTCATTAATGTTTCCTTTGAGATAAATAGGTCATTTCAAATGGAATTTCACCAAAACAAATCCAATATTTCTTCTTTTTAAAAAATTTCCAACCCCTTGAGGCTGTAGCTATGCTTGTTAGCTTTCCAACGAATGTTCACAAGCTCCAATCGGCAAAGGAAATTCCAAGATATGGTCGTTTTAGTGAGAAAGGTCAAAAACAAGTAAAATTCGAAAGATAACAAGGTAATTCACTTGGCCTCCATTTAGCCCGAATTTTGACAAATTCTAAAAATCAGCCATTAGTTATCTGAAACACACAAAACCACAAATTAAACAATAATTGGTCAATACGTTTTGCGGAAAATGAGATAAATGGGTGTTTTAATTAATGTTTCCTATGAGATAAATAGGTACTTTCAAATGGAATTTCACCAAAAAAGATCCAATATTTCTTCATTTAAAAAACTTTCCAACGCCTTGAGGTTGTAGCTATGCTTGTTAGCTTTCCAACGAATGTTCACAAGCTCCAATCGGCAAAGGAAATCCCAAGATATGGTCGTTTTAGCGAAAAAGGGTCAAAAACAAGTAAAATCCGAAAGCTAACAAGGTAATTCACTTGGCCTCCATTTAGCCCGAATTTTGACAAATTCTAAAAATCAGCCATTAGTTATCTGAAACACACAAAACCACAAATTAAACAATAATTGGTCAATACGTTATGCGCAAAATGAGATAAATGGGTGTTTTAATTAATGTTTCCTATGAGATAAATAGGTACTTTCAAATGGAATTTCATCAAAAAAGATCCAATATTTCTTCATTTAAAAAACTTTCCAACGCCTTGAGGCTGTAGCTATGCTTGTTAGCTTTCCAACGAATGTTCACAAGCTCCAATCGGCAAAGGAAATCCCAAGATATGGTCGTTTTAGCGAAAAAGGGTCAAAAACAAGTAAAATCCGAAAGCTAACAAGGTAATTCACTTGGCCTCCATTTAGCCCGAATTTTCAAAATTTCTAAAATTCAACCGTTAATCATCTGAAACACACAAAATCACAAATTAAACAATAATTGGTCAATACGTTATGCGAAAAATGACATAATTGGGTGTTTTCATTAATGTTTCCTATGAGATAAATAGGTCCTTTCAAATGGAATTTCGCCAAAAAAGATCCAATATTTCTTCATCTAAAAAAATTTCCAACGCCTTGAGGCTTTAGCTATGCTTGTTAGCTTTCCAACGAATGTTCACAAGCTCCAATCGGCAAAGGAAATCCCAAGATATGGTCGTTTTAGCGAAAAAGGGTTAAAAACAAGTAATATCTGAAAGCTACCAAGGTAATTCACTTGGCCTCCATTTAGCCTGAATTTTCAAAAATCCTAAAAATCAACCATTAGTCATCTCAAACACACAAAACCACAAATTAAACAATAATTGGTCAATAAGTTATGAGAAAAATGAGATAAATGGGTGTTTTCATTAATGTTTCCTATGAGATAAATAGGTCATTTCAAATGGAATTTCACCAAAACAAATCCAATATTTCTTCTTTTTAAAAAATTTCCAACCCCTCGAGGCTGTAGCTATGCTTGTTAGCTTTCCAACGAATGTTCACAAGCTCCAATCGGCAAAGGAAATTCCAAGATATGGTCGTTTTAGTGAGAAAGGTCAAAAACAAGTAAAATTCGAAAGATAACAAGGTAATTCACTTGGCCTCCATTTAGCCCGAATTTTGACAAATTCTAAAAATCAGCCATTAGTCATCTGAAACACAAAAAACCACAAATTAAACAATAATTGGTCAATACGTTATGCGCAAAATGAGATAAATGGGTGTTTTAATTAATGTTACCTACGAGATAAATAGGTACTTTCAAATGGAATTTCACCAAAAAAGATCCAATATTTCTCCATTCAAAAACCTTTCCAACGCCTTGAGGCTGTAGCTATGCTTGTTAGCTTTCCAACGAATGTTCACAAGCTCCAATCGGCAAAGGAAATCCCAAGATATGGTCGTTTTAGCGAAAAAGGGTCAAAAACAAGTAAAATCCGAAAGCTAACAAGGTAATTTACTTGGCCTCCATTTAGCCCGAATTTTCAAAATTTCTAAAATTCAACCGTTAATCATCTGAAACACACAAAACCACAAATTAAACAATAATTGGCTAATAAGTTATGCGAAAAATGAGATAAATGTGTGTTTTCATTAATGTTTCCTATGAGATAAATAATTCATTTCAAATGGAATTTCGCCAAAAAAAATCCAATATTTCTTCTTTTTAAAAAATTTCCAACCCCTTGAGGCTGTATCTATGCTTGTTAGCTTTCCAACGAATGTTCACAAGCTCCAAGCGGCAAAGGAAATTCCAAGATATGGTCGTTTTAGTGAGAAAGGTCAAAAACAAGTAAAATTCGAAAGCTAACAAGGTAATTCACTTGGCCTCCATTTAGCCCGAATTTTCAAAAATCCTAAAAATCAACCATTAGTCATCTCAAACACACAAAACCACAAATTAAACAATAATTGGTCAATAAGTTATGAGAAAAATGAGATAAATGGGTGTTTTCATTAATGTTTCCTATGAGATAAATAGGTCATTTCAAATGGAATTTCACCAAAACAAATCCAATATTTCTTCTTTTTAAAAAATTTCCAACCCCTTGAGGCTGTAGCTATGCTTGTTAGCTTTCCAACGAATGTTCACAAGCCCCAATCGGCAAAGGAAATTCCAAGATATGGTCGTTTTAGCGAAAAAGGGTTAAAAACAAGTAATATCTGAAAGCTACCAAGGTAATTCACTTGGCCTCCATTTAGCCCGAATTTTCAAAAATCCTAAAAATCAACCATTAGTCATCTCAAACACACAAAACCACAAATTAAACAATAATTGGTCAATAAGTTATGAGAAAAATGAGATAAATGGGTGTTTTCATTAATGTTTCCTATGAGATAAATAGGTCATTTCAAATGGAATTTCACCAAAACAAATCCAATATTTCTTCTTTTTAAAAAATTTCCAACCCCTTGAGGCTGTAGCTATGCTTGTTAGCTTTCCAACGAATGTTCACAAGCCCCAATCGGCAAAGGAAATTCCAAGATATGGTCGTTTTAGTGAGAAAGGTCAAAAACAAGTAAAATTCGAAAGATAACAAGGTAATTCACTTGGCCTCCATTTAGCCCGAATTTTCAAAAATCCTAAAAATCAACCATTAGTCATCTCAAACACACAAAACCACAAATTAAACAATAATTGGTCAATAAGTTATGAGAAAAATGAGATAAATGGGTGTTTTCATTAATGTTTCCTATGAGATAAATAGGTCATTTCAAATGGAATTTCACCAAAACAAATCCAATATTTCTTCTTTTTAAAAAATTTCCAACCCCTTGAGGCTGTAGCTATGCTTGTTAGCTTTCCAACGAATGTTCACAAGCCCCAATCGGCAAAGGAAATTCCAAGATATGGTCGTTTTAGTGAGATAGGTCAAAAACAAGTAAAATTCGAAAGCTAACAAGGTAATTCACTTGGCCTCCATTTAGCCCGAATTTTCAAAATTTCTAAAATTCAACCATTAATCATCTGAAACAGAAAAAACCACAAATTAAACAATAATTGGTCAATAAGTTATGCGAAAAATGAGATAAATGGGTGATTTCATTAATGTTTCCTATGAGATAAATAGGTCATTTCAAATGGAATTTCGCCAAAAAAAAATCCAATATTTCTTCTTTTTAAAAAATTTCCAACCCCTTGAGGCTGTAGCTATGCCTGTTAGCTTTCCAACGAATGTTCACAAGCTCCAATCGGCAAAGGAAATTCCAAGATATGGTCGTTTTAGTGAGAAAGGTCAAAAACAAGTAAAATTCGAAAGCTAACAAGGTAATTCACTTGGCCTCCATTTAGCCCGAATTTTCAAAAATCCTAAAAATCAACCATTAGTCATCTGAAACACACAAAACCACAAATTAAACAATAATATGTCAATAAGTTATGAGAAAAATGAGATAAATGGGTGTTTTCATTAATGTTTCCTATGAGATAAATAGGTCATTTCAAATGGAATTTCACCAAAACAAATCCAATATTTCTTCTTTTTAAAAAATTTCCAACCCCTTGAGGCTGTAGCTATGCTTGTTAGCTTTCCAACGAATGTTCACAAGCCCCAATCGGCAAAGGAAATTCCAAGATATGGTCGTTTTAGTGAGAAAGGTCAAAAACAAGTAAAATTCGAAAGATAACAAGGTAATTCACTTGGCCTCCATTTAGCCCGAATTTTGACAAATTCTAAAAATCAGCCATTAGTCATTTGAAACACACAAAACCACAAATTAAACAATAATTGGTCAATACGTTATGCGCAAAATGAGATAAATGGGTGTTTTAATTAATGTTTCCTATGAGATAAATAGGTACTTTCAAATGGAATTTCACCAAAAAAGATCCAATATTTCTCCATTTAAAAAACTTTCCAACGCCTTGAGGCTGTAGCTATGCTTGTTAGCTTTCTAACGAATGTTCACAAGCTCCAATCGGCAAAGGAAATCCCAAGATATGGTCGTTTTAGCGAAAAAGGGTCAAAAACAAGTAAAATCCGAAAGCTAACAAGGTAATTCACTTGGCCTCCATTTAGCCCGAATTTTCAAAATTTCTAAAATTCAACCGTTAATCATCTGAAACACACAAAACCACAAATTAAACAATAATTGGCCAATAAGTTATGCGAAAAATGAGATAAATGGGTGTTTTCATTAATGTTTCCTATGAGATAAATAGGTCATTTCAAATGGAATTTCGCCAAAAAAAAAATCAAATATTTCTTCTTTTTAAAAAATTTCCAACCCCTTGAGGCTGTATCTATGCTTGTTAGCTTTCCAACGAATGTTCACAAGCTCCAAGCGGCAAAGGAAATTCCAAGATATGGTCGTTTTAGTGAGATAGGTCAAAAACAAGTAAAATTCGAAAGCTAACAAGGTAATTCACTTGGCCTCCATTTAGCCCGAATTTTCAAAAATCCTAAAAATCAACCATTAGTCATCTGAAACACACAAAACCACAAATTAAACAATAATATGTCAATAAGTTATGAGAAAAATGAGATAAATGGGTGTTTTCATTAATGTTTCCTATGAGATAAATAGGTCATTTCAAATGGAATTTCACCAAAACAAATCCAATATTTCTGCTTTTTAAAAAATTTCCAACCCCTTGAGGCTGTATCTATGCTTGTTAGCTTTCCAACGAATGTTCACAAGCTCCAATCGGCAAAGGAAATTCCAAGATATGGTCGTTTTAGTGAGAAAGGTCAAAAACAAGTAAAATTCGAAAGATAACAAGGTAATTCACTTGGCCTCCATTTAGCCCGAATTTTCAAAAATCCTAAAAATCAACCATTAGTCATCTCAAACACACAAAACCACAAATTAAACAATAATTGGTCAATAAGTTATGAGAAAAATGAGATAAATGGGTGTTTTCATTAATGTTTCCTATGAGATAAATAGGTCATTTCAAATGGAATTTCACCAAAACAAATCCAATATTTCTTCTTTTTAAAAAATTTCCAACCCCTTGAGGCTGTAGCTATGCTTGTTAGCTTTCCAACGAATGTTCACAAGCCCCAATCGGCAAAGGAAATTCCAAGATATGGTCGTTTTAGTGAGATAGGTCAAAAACAAGTAAAATTCGAAAGCTAACAAGGTAATTCACTTGGCCTCCATTTAGCCCGAATTTTCAAAATTTCTAAAATTCAACCATTAATCATCTGAAACAGAAAAAACCACAAATTAAACAATAATTGGTCAATAAGTTATGCGAAAAATGAGATAAATGGGTGATTTCATTAATGTTTCCTATGAGATAAATAGGTCATTTCAAATGGAATTTCGCCAAAAAAAAATCCAATATTTCTTCTTTTTAAAAAATTTCCAACCCCTTGAGGCTGTAGCTATGCCTGTTAGCTTTCCAACGAATGTTCACAAGCTCCAATCGGCAAAGGAAATTCCAAGATATGGTCGTTTTAGTGAGAAAGGTCAAAAACAAGTAAAATTCGAAAGCTAACAAGGTAATTCACTTGGCCTCCATTTAGCCCGAATTTTCAAAAATCCTAAAAATCAACCATTAGTCATCTGAAACACACAAAACCACAAATTAAACAATAATATGGCAATAAGTTATGAGAAAAATGAGATAAATGGGTGTTTTCATTAATGTTTCCTATGAGATAAATAGGTCATTTCAAATGGAATTTCACCAAAACAAATCCAATATTTCTTCTTTTTAAAAAATTTCCAACCCCTTGAGGCTGTAGCTATGCTTGTTAGCTTTCCAACGAATGTTCACAAGCCCCAATCGGCAAAGGAAATTCCAAGATATGGTCGTTTTAGTGAGAAAGGTCAAAAACAAGTAAAATTCGAAAGATAACAAGGTAATTCACTTGGCCTCCATTTAGCCCGAATTTTGACAAATTCTAAAAATCAGCCATTAGTCATTTGAAACACACAAAACCACAAATTAAACAATAATTGGTCAATACGTTATGCGCAAAATGAGATAAATGGGTGTTTTAATTAATGTTTCCTATGAGATAAATAGGTACTTTCAAATGGAATTTCACCAAAAAAGATCCAATATTTCTCCATTTAAAAAACTTTCCAACGCCTTGAGGCTGTAGCTATGCTTGTTAGCTTTCTAACGAATGTTCACAAGCTCCAATCGGCAAAGGAAATCCCAAGATATGGTCGTTTTAGCGAAAAAGGGTCAAAAACAAGTAAAATCCGAAAGCTAACAAGGTAATTCACTTGGCCTCCATTTAGCCCGAATTTTCAAAATTTCTAAAATTCAACCGTTAATCATCTGAAACACACAAAACCACAAATTAAACAATAATTGGCCAATAAGTTATGCGAAAAATGAGATAAATGGGTGTTTTCATTAATGTTTCCTATGAGATAAATAGGTCATTTCAAATGGAATTTCGCCAAAAAAAAAATCAAATATTTCTTCTTTTTAAAAAATTTCCAACCCCTTGAGGCTGTATCTATGCTTGTTAGCTTTCCAACGAATGTTCACAAGCTCCAAGCGGCAAAGGAAATTCCAAGATATGGTCGTTTTAGTGAGATAGGTCAAAAACAAGTAAAATTCGAAAGCTAACAAGGTAATTCACTTGGCCTCCATTTAGCCCGAATTTTCAAAAATCCTAAAAATCAACCATTAGTCATCTGAAACACACAAAACCACAAATTAAACAATAATATGTCAATAAGTTATGAGAAAAATGAGATAAATGGGTGTTTTCATTAATGTTTCCTATGAGATAAATAGGTCATTTCAAATGGAATTTCACCAAAACAAATCCAATATTTCTGCTTTTTAAAAAATTTCCAACCCCTTGAGGCTGTATCTATGCTTGTTAGCTTTCCAACGAATGTTCACAAGCTCCAATCGGCAAAGGAAATTCCAAGATATGGTCGTTTTAGTTAGAATGGTCAAAAACAAGTAAAATTCGAAAGCTAACAAGGTAATTCACTTGGCCTCCATTTAGCCCGAATTTTCAAAAATTCCAAAAATCAACCATTAGTCATCTGAAACACACAAAACCACAAATTAAATAATAATTGGTCAATAAGTTATAAGAAAAATGAGATAAATGGGTGTTTCCATTAATGTTTCCTATGAGATAAATAGGTCATTTCAAATGGAATTTCACCAAAACAAATCCAATATTTCTTCTTTTAAAAAATTTCCAACCCCTTGAGGCTGTAGCTTTGCTTGTTAGCTTTCCAACGAATGTTCACATGCTCCAATCGGCTAAGGAAATTCCAAGATATGCTCGTTTTAGTGAGAAAGGTCAAAAACAAGTAAAATTCGAAAGCTAACAAGGTAATTCACTTGGCCTCCATTTAGCCCGAATTTTCAAAAATTCCAAAAATCAACCATTAGTCATCTGAAACACACAAAACCACAAATTAAATAATAATTGGTCAATAAGTTATAAGAAAAATGAGATAAATGGGTGTTTCCATTAATGTTTCCTATGAGATAAATAGGTCATTTCAAATGGAATTTCACCAAAACAAATCCAATATTTCTTCTTTTAAAAAATTTCCAACCCCTTGAGGCTGTAGCTTTGCTTGTTAGCTTTCCAACGAATGTTCACATGCTCCAATCGGCTAAGGAAATTCCAAGATATGGTCGTTTTAGTGAGAAAGGTCAAAAACAAGTAAAATTCGAAAGATAACAAGGTAATTCACTTGGCCTCCATTTAGCCCGAATTTTTAAAAATTCTAAAAATCAACCATTAGTCATCTGAAGCACACAAAACCACAAATTAAACAATAATTGGTCAATACGTTATGCGCAAAATGAGATAAATGGGTGTTTTCATTAATGTTTCCTATGAGATAAATATGTCATTTCAAATGGAATTTCACCAAAATAAATCCAATATTTCTTCTTTTTAAAAAATTTCCAACCCCATGACGCTGTAGCTATGCTTGTTAGCTTTCCAACGAATGTTCACAAGCTCCAATTGGCAAAGGAAATCCCAAGATATGGTCGTTTTAGCGAAAAAGGGTCAAAAACAAGTAAAATCCGAGAGCTAACAATGTAATTCACTTGGCCTCCATTTACCCCGAATTTTCAAAATTTCTAAAATTCAACCATTAGTCATCTGAAACACACAAAACCACAAATTAAACAATAATTGGTCAATAAGTTATAAGAAAGATGAGATAAATTGGTGTTTTCATTGATGTTTCCTATGAGATAAATAAGTCATTTCAAATGGAATTTCGCCAAAAAGATCCAATATTTCCTCTTTTAAAAAAATTTCCAACCCCTTGAGGTTGTAGCTATGCTTGTTAGCTTTCCAACGAATGTTCACAAGCTCCAATCGGCAAAGGAAATCCCAAGATATTGTCGTTTTAGCGAAAAAGGGTTAAAAACATGTAATATCTGGAAGCTACCAAGGTAATTCACTTGGCCTCCATTTAGCCCGAATTTTCAAAAATCCTAAAAATCAACCATTAGTCATCTGAAACACACAAAACCACAAATTAAACAATAATTGGTCAATACGGTATGCACAAAATGAGATAAATGGGTGTTTTCATTAATGTTTCCTATGAGATAAATAGGTACTTTCAAATGGAATTTCACAAAAAAAGATCCAATATTTCTTCATTTAAAAAACTTTCCAACGCCTTGAGGCTGTAGCTATGCTTGTTAGCTTTCCAACGAATGTTCACAAGCTCCAATCGGCAATGGAAATTCCAAGATATGGTCGTTTTAGTGAGAAAGGTCAAAAACAAGTAAAATTCGAAAGATAACAAGGTAATTCACTTGGCCTCCATTTAGCCCGAGTTTTGAAAAATTCTAAAAATCAACCATTAGTCATCTGAAACACACAAAACCACAAATTAAACAATAATTGGTCATTACGTTATGCGCAAAATGAGATAAATGGGTGTTTTCATTAATGTTTCCTATGAGATAAATAGGTCATTTCAAATGGAATTTCACCAAAACAAATCCAATATTTCTTCTTTTTAAAAACTTTCCAACCCCTCTAGGCTGTAGCTATGCTTGTTAGCTTTCCAAAGAATGTTCACAAGCTCCAATCGGCAAAGGAAATCCCAAGATATGGTCGTTTTAGCGAAAAAGGGTCAAAAACAAGTAAAATCCGAAAGCGAACAAGGTAATTCACTATACCTCCATTTAGCCCGAATTTTCAAAATTGCTAAAATTCAACCATTAGTCATCTGAAACACACAAAACCACAAATTAAACAATAATTGGTCAATACGTTATACGAAAAATGAGATAAATGGGTGTTTTCATTAATGTTTCCTATGAGATAAATATGTCATTTCAAATGGAATTTCACCAAAACAAATCCAATATTTCTTCTTTTTAAAAAATTTCCAACCCCTTGAGGCTGTAGCTATGCTTGTTAGCTTTCCAACGAATGTTCACAAGCTCCAATCGGCAAAGGAAATCCCAAGTTATGGTCATTTTAGCGAAAAAGGGTTAAAAACAAGTAATATCGGAAAGCTACCAAGGTAATTCACTTGGCCTCCATTTAGCCCGAATTTTCAAAAATCCTAAAAATCAACCATTAGTCAGCTGAATCACACAAAACCACAAATTAAACAATAATTGGTCAATAAGTTATGTGAAAAATGAGATAAATGGGTGTTTTCATTAATGTTTCCTATGAGATAAATAGGTCATTTCAAATGGAATTTCGCCAAAAAAAAATCCAATATTTCTTCTTTTAAAAAAATTTCCATCCCCTTGAGGCTGTATCTATGCTTGTTGTAACACCCCGTTCCCGAAATAACGTAATAGTAATAATCATAAAATATAATCAGAGTAATTCTACAAACAACGGAGTATTACACTACTTTTTCAAAATTATTTAAATAGAATATAAAAACTATTTAAAACCATCAACAATTTCATCATATTAAAATTCTGCAGCGGAAAATCTTTAATTGGAAATCATATGCAACAACTACATCATAATCTTGGCACTGAAGGCCATCAACATATTAAAATTATCCAACAAGTTTATCTCAACAACATCTTCTTCAAATAAATGATACATAAAGGAATACAAGAAAGATAACGCTTCCCCATCCCTACTATGTATCAGAGCCCTAGACGCAAGAGCCAACATCACTAAACTTCGCTACCTGCACTTGCCCACGAGGCGGCAATTCCAGCAGAAGGGGTGAGTTCACAAATCAAAAGTAAATATATAGATATATGAATCATCAAGGTAAATTGAAAACAACAACAATTCATAACAACTATCATCATTATCATCTCAACTTTATAATTTAAACTCATCTTTGATTAATATCAGCAACAACAACAACAACACTTGTGGCGACATCTCACCAACAACAATCCCAAAAGGACAACTCACACCTACAAGTAATGCAAGACTCCAACTACTAATGCAATATGCATGTGGTACCATACTACGCGCGTTGAATGCTAAGCATTCCAGGGCAATAAGCCCCCAACAGTTTGGATGGTTAAAGCATCCCAGGGCAATAAGCCCCCAACAGGTGAACGATAAAGCGTTCCAGGGCAATAAGCCCCCAACAGGTGAATGATAAACATTCCAGGGCAATAAGCCCCCAACAAATGCATATGAGTATGAATGACTCTATGGTGTATATCTGCATACAACCCAACAACATCTAATGGTGCATATCAGCATGCAACCAACAACAACTACTTAGGACATCAACTACTGTGTCTAACAACTAAGACACCCTCCCCAACTGGATAACACCACTCAACCTCATCCAAAGCAACTCAAGTTTAGCAAAATATAATATTTTCATGTAAACATACATTAATCCATCGTATCAACAACAATAGCAACATATACATTAATCAATTACATTCATATCAAAGTCCAAAACATCCTTCAAAAGCAAACCAAGTTTGATCAATAAGACATAAGCTAAATACTCATAAAACACCTCAATTAAACCTCTAATACTTAAGTTTGAAGTTTGGGAACTAACCATAGGTTTTGGACTAACTTGGAACTAGTTATGCTAAGTTTTCTTAGAGTTTTCTAGAGACCCACCTGGACTATTTTCATCATAACTCAAAATCTACAAATCATTTTCAAGCCCAACCAACGCCATTAGAAAGCTAACTTAATTATCTAAAACTTTCATGTTTACACCAAAAGCTAGTTCAAAGCAGAAATGGGTGAAAAATAGTGAAATATGGATGATCTGATTTTTGAGGAAGCGTGTCACGTTTTTAGAAAACGTGTCACGTTTTTATGCCCAGAATTACTATGCATTCTGTCGACCAAAAACGTGACGCGCTTGCCAAAACGTGGCACGTTTTTGCGATATCAAATTTGGACTCAGCTTCACAAAAAAGTGCGATTTCAGCATGGTTCTACCCAAAAATCCCAACTTTGATCCCTCAATTACCCAAAATGATTCAGAACAATGTTTATGGGTTCAATACACAACAACACAACGGAAACATCTCATAGAAACATCATCAATCATGCATAATTCATCAACAATGGTATTTTTCATGTTCTTAACCCTAAATCAACAAATCACCATTTTCAATCCAAAATCAAAAAAACATACATGTATATATTAACCAATGAATTGCTAGCCCACCCTTACCTGATTAGATGAATTAAACAAAAGCTACAGCAACCCTAGCAATCTCCCTTTGGTTCTTGGCTCTACTCTTCTCTCTTCCCAAAAGTCTGTTTCTTCTTGTTTTACTGATACGTACTCTTGTTTTTCTTTCCTTACTGACTCTTTCTATTCTCTTACCAACCAAAACCTTTCTTTCACTTAACTCCCTCTTAACTTCCTAATTAAAGTGTAACCCCCACTACCTTAATTCCAATAATATCAATTAAATCCCTTTAATCTAAATATTACTATTTCTTCTATTTTCATAATTCCCCAAAATAATAATATTTCTCCTATTTTCTTAAATGACATAAATCACATAAATAATTATAAACACATAAACACACCACATATTCACATAATCATTTATAAATTCAAATAAAATATTCTAAGCACCTAAAAGTAGTAAAATATAAACTAGGGCGTTACAACTCTCCCCAACTAAGAAAATTTCGTCCTCGAAATATTACCTTAAGCAACAAACAACTCAGGATAGGACTCTTGCATCTTGCTCTCCAATTCCCAAGTCAAACTCTCACCGGCTACACCGCCCCAAACAACTCTAACTAGAGGTATCTCCTTGCCTCTCAGCTGCTTCACCTTGCGATCATCAATCCTCAAAGGCAATGTCTCAACGGTAAGATTATCTCTAACTTGCACATCATCTCTAGGAATAACATGCGAAGGATCAGCTACATACTTCCTCAACTGCGACACATGAAACACATCATGCAAGTTCGATAGATGGGGTGGCAATCCAATCCGATACGCCACGGTTCCAATTCTCTCGGAAATCTGATAAGGACCAATGAACTTTGGAGTCAACTTCTTCGACTTCAATGCACGTCCTACACCCGTCATCGGAGTAACCCTCAAAAACACATGCTCACCCTCTTGAAACTCAAGGGCTTTCCTCCTTTTGTCATGATAACTCTTTTGACGATCTTGAGATGCTTTCATCTTTTCTCTTATCATCTTGACCTTTTCCGTAGTCTACTGCACTAACTCAGGTCCTAACACAATACTTTCACCCGACTCAAACCAACATAGAGGAGTTCTACACCTTCGACCATACAAAGCTTCGAACGGTGCCATACCAATACTCGAATGGTAACTATTGTTGTAAGTGAACTCTATCAACGGTAAGTGGCTGTCCCAAGCCCCACCTTGCTCGAGTACACACACCCTCAACAAATCTTCTAAGGATTGGATAGTTCTCTCCGACTGACCATCTGTCTGCGGATGATAAGCCGAACTCAGCCTCAATCTCGACCCCAAAGCATCTTGCAAACTCTTCCAAAACCTTGATGTAAACCTCGGATCTCTATCCGACACAATACTAGATGGAACACCATGCAATTTCACAACGTCACGGATATAGATCTCCGCCAACTGAGCTACCGGATAAGTAATGTTGATCGGAATAAAGTGCGCCGACTTAGTCAATCTATCAACAACAACCCAAATGGCATCGTGCCCTCTTGGAGTATTCGGCAAACTCGTCACAAAATCCATCGAAATGCTATCCCATTTCCATTCAGGTACATCTAGCGGAGTCAACAGCCCTGCAGGCTTCTGATGTTCAACCTTAGACTTCTGGCAAGTCAAACATGCATACACAAACTGAGCAACGTCTCTTTTCAAACCGGACCACCAAAATAATTTCTTCAAATCATGATACATTTTAGTAGCTCCAGGATGAATACTCAAACTACTCTTATGACTTTCTTCTAAAATCAACTTCTTCAAACTTCCATCATCAGGAATACAAATTCTTCCCCTAAACCTCAACACACCTTGGTCATCGACCTTGAAGTCACCATCTACATTCTGATCACTAGCAGTCATCAAATCAACAAACTTAACATCAATCTTCTGGGCCTCCTTGATACTACTCAAGAAATCACTATTAATCTTTAACATGCCCAACTTCACACTCTGAAGCGACCTTTCACAAACAAGACTCAAGTCCCTAAATTGTTCAAGTAACTCGAACTCTTTCACCATCATCGCCGACATATGCAATGTTTTTCTACTCAACGCATCAGCCACAACATTAGCTTTACCAGGATGGTAATTCAAGCCAAAATCGTAATCCTTAAGTAACTCAAGCCACCTTCTCTGCCTCATGTTCAACTCCTTCTGATCAAACAGGTACTTTAAACTCTTATGATCACTAAATACTTCGAATCTGGAACCATACAAATAATGCCTCCAAATTTTCAACACAAACACCACGGCTGCCAATTCTAGATCATGCGTAGGATAATTCCTCTCATGCACTCTCAGCTGTCTAGAAGCATACGCTACCACCTTGCCATCTTGCATCAAAACACCACCTAATCCCAGCTTAGATGCATCACAATACACAACAAAAGGTTCTTCTGGCTTCGGCAAAATTAAAATAGGAGCAGTCGTCAATCTTTGCTTCAACTCATTGAAACTACTCTCACATTGAGCATCCCGCACAAATGTTTTTCCTTTACAGGTCAACTGCGTCAAAGGAAGTGCCAATTTCGAAAATCCTTCAATGAATCTACGGTAATAACCAGCCAAACCAAGAAAACTTCTCACCTCCGTAACCGACTTTGGTGTCTCCCACTGCGACACAGCATCAACCTTCGAAGGATCTACAGCAATACCATTACCGGAAATAATGTGGCCAAGAAAACTTACTTCACTCAGCCAGAACTCGCACTTGGATAACTTGGCATACAGCTTCTTCTCTTTCAGCACTTGCAATACAATCTTCAAATGCTCTGCATGCTCAACTTCAGTCTTAGAATAGATTAAAATGTCATCAATAAAAACCACCACGAACTGATCCAGATACTCATGAAAAATTCGGTTCATGTATTCCATAAACACACCAGGTGCATTCGTCACCCCGAAAGGCATCACCTTATATTCGTAATGACCGTAACGCGTCCTAAACGCCGTCTTTTGCATATCCTCATCCTTCACCTTTATCTGATGGTAACCTGACCTCAAATCAATTTTGCTGAACACACGGGCACCCACTAGTTGATCCATCAAGTCATCAATCCTCGGTAGTGGATACCTATTCTTAATCGTCACTTTATTCAGCT
Organism: Medicago lupulina; assembly: GCA_958299785.1. Classification (NCBI taxonomy): domain Eukaryota; kingdom Viridiplantae; phylum Streptophyta; class Magnoliopsida; order Fabales; family Fabaceae; genus Medicago; species Medicago lupulina. The sequence goes on from OY283139.1 coordinate 87,838, forward strand.
GTCGGTAATCAATACACAACCGCATGCTACCATCCTTCTTCTTTACCAACAACACCGGCGCTCCCCATGGTGAAACACTCGGTCTCACAAACTTCTTGTCAAGCAAGTCTTCTAATTGTTTCTTTAACTCAGCTAACTCCGGAGCTGACATACGGTAAGGAGCCATCGACACAGGCTTCGTACCCGGCACCAGGTCTATCGAAAATTCCACCTCCCTCTCTGGTGGCACATCTGGAATCTCATCAGGGAAAACTTCAGGAAATTCCTTCACAACAGGCAGCCCATCAATTACAGCTTGGTTCTCCACCGACAAGTATGCCAACAAGGAAAACATCAACACACCATCTTGTTCTAATCGCTTCATCTCCTTAGTGGATAAAAATTCTGCTCCACTCTCTTCTTCAGTCGAAGAGAAACGTACCGTCTAACTAAAACAACTACTACGAACATGGTTATACTCTAACCAGTTCTCTACGCAACGAACAACAAAACAGGGCAACAAAGACAGTTTAAGCTGTCACACAACTCTACGTGGCTCGACACGACTCTTCTAATGGTCTGACGGACCGACTTGCTCTGATACCAATTGTAACACCCCGTTCCCGAAATAACGTAATAGTAATAATCATAAAATATAATCAGAGTAATTCTACAAACAACGGAGTATTACACTACTTTTTCAAAATTATTTAAATAGAATATAAAAACTATTTAAAACCATCAACAATTTCATCATATTAAAATTCTGCAGCGGAAAATCTTTAATTGGAAATCATATGCAACAACTACATCATAATCTTGGCACTGAAGGCCATCAACATATTAAAATTATCCAACAAGTTTATCTCAACAACATCTTCTTCAAATAAATGATACATAAAGGAATACAAGAAAGATAACGCTTCCCCATCCCTACTATGTATCAGAGCCCTAGACGCAAGAGCCAACATCACTAAACTTCGCTACCTGCACTTGCCCACGAGGCGGCAATTCCAGCAGAAGGGGTGAGTTCACAAATCAAAAGTAAATATATAGATATATGAATCATCAAGGTAAATTGAAAACAACAACAATTCATAACAACTATCATCATTATCATCTCAACTTTATAATTTAAACTCATCTTTGATTAATATCAGCAACAACAACAACAACACTTGTGGCGACATCTCACCAACAACAATCCCAAAAGGACAACTCACACCTACAAGTAATGCAAGACTCCAACTACTAATGCAATATGCATGTGGTACCATACTACGCGCGTTGAATGCTAAGCATTCCAGGGCAATAAGCCCCCAACAGTTTGGATGGTTAAAGCATCCCAGGGCAATAAGCCCCCAACAGGTGAACGATAAAGCGTTCCAGGGCAATAAGCCCCCAACAGGTGAATGATAAACATTCCAGGGCAATAAGCCCCCAACAGGTGAATGATAAACATTCCAGGGCAATAAGCCCCCAACAAATGCATATGAGTATGAATGACTCTATGGTGTATATCTGCATACAACCCAACAACATCTAATGGTGCATATCAGCATGCAACCAACAACAACTACTTAGGACATCAACTACTGTGTCTAACAACTAAGACACCCTCCCCAACTGGATAACACCACTCAACCTCATCCAAAGCAACTCAAGTTTAGCAAAATATAATATTTTCATGTAAACATACATTAATCCATCGTATCAACAACAATAGCAACATATACATTAATCAATTACATTCATATCAAAGTCCAAAACATCCTTCAAAAGCAAACCAAGTTTGATCAATAAGACATAAGCTAAATACTCATAAAACACCTCAATTAAACCTCTAATACTTAAGTTTGAAGTTTGGGAACTAACCATAGGTTTTGGACTAACTTGGAACTAGTTATGCTAAGTTTTCTTAGAGTTTTCTAGAGACCCACCTGGACTATTTTCATCATAACTCAAAATCTACAAATCATTTTCAAGCCCAACCAACGCCATTAGAAAGCTAACTTAATTATCTAAAACTTTCATGTTTACACCAAAAGCTAGTTCAAAGCAGAAATGGGTGAAAAATAGTGAAATATGGATGATCTGATTTTTGAGGAAGCGTGTCACGTTTTTAGAAAACGTGTCACGTTTTTATGCCCAGAATTACTATGCATTCTGTCGACCAAAAACGTGACGCGCTTGCCAAAACGTGGCACGTTTTTGCGATATCAAATTTGGACTCAGCTTCACAAAAAAGTGCGATTTCAGCATGGTTCTACCCAAAAATCCCAACTTTGATCCCTCAATTACCCAAAATGATTCAGAACAATGTTTATGGGTTCAATACACAACAACACAACGGAAACATCTCATAGAAACATCATCAATCATGCATAATTCATCAACAATGGTATTTTTCATGTTCTTAACCCTAAATCAACAAATCACCATTTTCAATCCAAAATCAAAAAAACATACATGTATATATTAACCAATGAATTGCTAGCCCACCCTTACCTGATTAGATGAATTAAACAAAAGCTACAGCAACCCTAGCAATCTCCCTTTGGTTCTTGGCTCTACTCTTCTCTCTTCCCAAAAGTCTGTTTCTTCTTGTTTTACTGATACGTACTCTTGTTTTTCTTTCCTTACTGACTCTTTCTATTCTCTTACCAACCAAAACCTTTCTTTCACTTAACTCCCTCTTAACTTCCTAATTAAAGTGTAACCCCCACTACCTTAATTCCAATAATATCAATTAAATCCCTTTAATCTAAATATTACTATTTCTTCTATTTTCATAATTCCCCAAAATAATAATATTTCTCCTATTTTCTTAAATGACATAAATCACATAAATAATTATAAACACATAAACACACCACATATTCACATAATCATTTATAAATTCAAATAAAATATTCTAAGCACCTAAAAGTAGTAAAATATAAACTAGGGCGTTACACTTGTTAGCTTTCCAACGAATGTTCACAAGCTCCAATCGGCAAAGGAAATCCCAAGTTATGGTCATTTTAGCGAAAAAGGGTTAAAAACAAGTAATATCGGAAAGCTACCAAGGTAATTCACTTGGCCTCCATTTAGCCCGAATTTTCAAAATTTCTAAAATTCAACCATTAGTCATCTGAACCACACAAAACCAGAAATTAAACAATAATTGGTCAATAAGTTATAAGAAAAATGAGATAAATTGGTGTTTTCATTAATGTTTCCTATGAGATAAATAAGTCATTTCAAATGGAATTTCGCCAAAAAGATCCAATATTTCTTCTTTTAAAAAAATTTCCAACCCCTTGAGGTTGTAGCTATGCTTGTTAGCTTTCCAACGAATGTTCACAAGCTCCAATAGGCAAAGGAAATCCCAAGATATGGTCGTTTTAGCGAAAAAGGGTTAAAAACATGTAATATCTGGAAGCTACCAAGGTAATTCACTTGGCCTCCATTTAGCCCGAATTTTCAAAAATCCTAAAAATCAACCATTAGTCATCTGAAACACACAAAACCACAAATTAAACAATAATTGGTCAATACGTTATGCACAAAATGAGATAAATGGGTGTTTTCATTAATGTTTCCTATGAGATAAATAGGTACTTTCAAATGGAATTTCACAAAAAAAGATACAATATTTCTTCATTTAAAAAACTTTCCAACGCCTTGAGGCTGTAGCTATGCTTGTTAGCTTTCCAACGAATGTTCACAAGCTCCAATCGGCAATGGAAATTCCAAGATATGGTCGTTTTAGTGAGAAAGGTCAAAAACAAGTAAAATTCGAAAGATAACAAGGTAATTCACTTGGCCTCCATTTAGCCTGAATTTTGAAAAATTCTAAAAATCAACCATTAGTCATCTGAAACACACAAAACCACAAATTAAACAATAATTGGTTATTACGTTATGCGCAAAATGAGATAAATGGGTGTTTTCATTAATGTTTCCCAAGAGATAAATAGGTCATTTCAAATGGAATTTCACCAAAACAAATCCAATATTTCTTCTTTTTAAAAAATTTCCAACCCCTCGAGGCTGTAGCTATGCTTGTTAGCTTTCCAAAGAATGTTCACAAGCTCCAATCGGCAAAGGAAATCCCAAGATATGGTCGTTTTAGCGAAAAAGGGTCAAAAACAAGTAAAATCCGAAAGCGAACAAGGTAATTCACTTGACCTCCATTTAGCCCGAATTTTCAAAAATCCTAAAAATCAACCATTAGTCACCTGAATCACACAAAACCACAAATTAAACAATAATTGGTCAATAAGTTATGTGAAAAATGAGATAAATGGGTGTTTTCATTAATGTTTCCTATGAGATAAATAGGTCATTTCAAATGGAATTTCGCCAAAAAAAAATCCAATATTTCTTCTTTTAAAAAAATTTCCATCCCCTTGAGGCTGTATCTATGCTTGTTAGCTTTCCAACGAATGTTCACAAGCTCCAATCGGCAATGGAAATTCCAAGATATTGTCGTTTTAGTGGGAAAGGTCAAAAACAAGTAAAATTCGAAAGCTAACAAGGTAATTCACTTGGCCTCCATTTAGCCCGAATTTTCAAAATTTCTAAAATTCAACCATTAGTCATCTGAACCACACAAAACCACAAATTAAACAATAATTGGTCAATAAGTTAAAAGAAAAATGAGATAAATTGGTGTTTTCATTAATGTTTCCTATGAGATAAATAAGTCATTTCAAATGGAATTTCGCCAAAAAGATCCAATATTTCTTCTTTTAAAAAAATTTCCAACCCCTTGAGGTTGTAGCTATGCTTGTTAGCTTTCCAACGAATGTTCACAAGCTCCAATCGGCAAAGGAAATCCCAAGATATGGTCGTTTTAGCGAAAAAGGGTTAAAAACATGTAATATCTGGAAGCTACCAAGGTAATTCACTTGGCCTCCATTTAGCCCGAATTTTCAAAAATCCTAAAAATCAACCATTAGTCATCTGAAACACACAAAACCACAAATTAAACAATAATTGGTCAATACGTTATGCACAAAATGAGATAAATGGGTGTTTTCATTAATGTTTCCTATGAGATAAATAGGTACTTTCAAATGGAATTTCACAAAAAAAGATCCAATATTTCTTCATTTAAAAAACTTTCCAACGCCTTGAGGCTGTAGCTATGCTTGTTAGCTTTCCAACGAATGTTCACAAGCTCCAATCGGCAATGGAAATTCCAAGATATGGTCGTTTTAGTGAGAAAGGTCAAAAACAAGTAAAATTCGAAAGATAACAAGGTAATTCACTTGGCCTCCATTTAGCCTGAATTTTGAAAAATTCTAAAAATCAACCATTAGTCATCTGAAACACACAAAACCACAAATTAAACAATAATTGGTTATTACGTTATGCGAAAAATGAGATAAATGGGTGTTTTCATTAATGTTTCCTATGAGATAAATAGGTCATTTCAAATGGAATTTCACCAAAACAAATCCAATATTTCTTCTTTTTAAAAAATTTCCAACCCCTCGAGGCTGTAGCTATGCTTGTTAGCTTTCCAAAGAATGTTCACAAGCTCCAATCGGCAAAGGAAATCCCAAGATATGGTCGTTTTAGCGAAAAAGGGTCAAAAACAAGTAAAATCCGAAAGCGAACAAGGTAATTCACTTGACCTCCATTTAGCCCGAATTTTCAAAATTTCTAAAATTCAACCATTAGTCATCTGAAACACACAAAACCACAAATTAAACAATAATTGGTCAATACGTTATACGAAAAATGAGATAAATGGGTGTTTTCATTAATGTTTCCTATGAGATAAATATGTCATTTCAAATGGAATTTCACCAAAACAAATCCAATATTTCTTCTTTTTAAAAAATTTCCAACCCCTTGAGGCTGTAGCTATGCTTGTTAGCTTTCCAACGAATGTTCACAAGCTCCAATCGGCAAAGGAAATCCCAAGTTATGGTCGTTTTAGCGAAAAAGGGTTAAAAACAAGTAATATCTGAAAGCTACCAAGGTAATTCACTTGGCCTCCATTTAGCCCGAATTTTCAAAAATCCTAAAAATCAACCATTAGTCATCTGAATCACACAAAACCACAAATTAAACAATAATTGGTCAATACGTTATGCACAAAATGAGATAAATGGGTGTTTTCATTAATGTTTCCTATGAGATAAATAGGTACTTTCAAATGGAATTTCACAAAAAAAGATCCAATATTTCTTCATTTAAAAAACTTTCCAACGCCTTGAGGCTGTAGCTATGCTTGTTAGCTTTCCAACGAATGTTCACAAGCTCCAATCGGCAATGGAAATTCCAAGATATGGTCGTTTTAGTGAGAAAGGTCAAAAACAAGTAAAATTCGAAAGATAACAAGGTAATTCACTTGGCCTCCATTTAGCCTGAATTTTGAAAAATTCTAAAAATCAACCATTAGTCATCTGAAACACACAAAACCACAAATTAAACAATAATTGGTTATTACGTTATGCGAAAAATGAGATAAATGGGTGTTTTCATTAATGTTTCCTATGAGATAAATAGGTCATTTCAAATGGAATTTCACCAAAACAAATCCAATATTTCTTCTTTTTAAAAAATTTCCAACCCCTCGAGGCTGTAGCTATGCTTGTTAGCTTTCCAAAGAATGTTCACAAGCTCCAATCGGCAAAGGAAATCCCAAGATATGGTCGTTTTAGCGAAAAAGGGTCAAAAACAAGTAAAATCCGAAAGCGAACAAGGTAATTCACTTGACCTCCATTTAGCCCGAATTTTCAAAATTTCTAAAATTCAACCATTAGTCATCTGAAACACACAAAACCACAAATTAAACAATAATTGGTCAATACGTTATACGAAAAATGAGATAAATGGGTGTTTTCATTAATGTTTCCTATGAGATAAATATGTCATTTCAAATGGAATTTCACCAAAACAAATCCAATATTTCTTCTTTTTAAAAAATTTCCAACCCCTTGAGGCTGTAGCTATGCTTGTTAGCTTTCCAACGAATGTTCACAAGCTCCAATCGGCAAAGGAAATCCCAAGTTATGGTCGTTTTAGCGAAAAAGGGTTAAAAACAAGTAATATCTGAAAGCTACCAAGGTAATTCACTTGGCCTCCATTTAGCCCGAATTTTCAAAAATCCTAAAAATCAACCATTAGTCATCTGAATCACACAAAACCACAAATTAAACAATAATTGGTCAATAAGTTATGCGAAAAATGAGATAAATGGGTGTTTTCATTAATGTTTCCTATGAGATAAATAGGTCATTTCAAATGGAATTTCGCCAAAAAAAAATCCAATATTTCTTCTTTTAAAAAAATTTCCAACCCCTTGAGGCTGTATCTATGCTTGTTAGCTTTCCAACGAATGTTCACAAGCTCCAATCGGCAATGGAAATTCCAAGATATTGTCGTTTTAGTGGGAAAGGTCAAAAACAAGTAAAATTCGCAAGCTAACAAGGTAATTCACTTGGCCTGCATTTAGCCCGAATTTTCAAAATTTCCAAAATTCAACCATTAGTCATCTGAACCACACAAAACCACAAATTAAACAATAATTGGTCAATAAGTTATAAGAAAAATGAGATAAATTGGTCTTTTCATTAATGTTTCCTATGAGATAAATAAGTCATTTCAAATGGAATTTCGCCAAAAAGATCCAATATTTCTTCTTTTAAAAAAATTTCCAACCCCTTGAGGTTGTAGCTATACTTGTTAGCTTTCCAACGAATGTTCACAAGCTCCAATCGGCAAAGGAAATCCCAAGATATGGTCGTTTTAGCGAAAAAGGGTTAAAAACATGTAATATCTGGAAGCTACCAAGGTAATTCACTTGGCCTCCATTTAGCCCGAATTTTCAAAAATCCTAAAAATCAACCATTAGTCATCTGAAACACACAAAACCACAAATTAAACAATAATTGGTCAATACGTTATGCACAAAATGAGATAAATGGGTGTTTTCATTAATGTTTCCTATGAGATAAATAGGTACTTTCAAATGGAATTTCACAAAAAAAGATCCAATATTTATTCATTTAAAAAACTTTCCAACGCCTTGAGGCTGTAGCTATGCTTGTTAGCTTTCCAACGAATGTTCACAAGCTCCAATCGGCAATGGAAATTCCAAGATATGGTCGTTTTAGTGAGAAAGGTCAAAAACAAGTAAAATTCGAAAGATAACAAGGTAATTCACTTGGCCTCCATTTAGCCTGAATTTTGAAAAATTCTAAAAATCAACCATTAGTCATCTGAAACACACAAAACCACAAATTAAACAATAATTGGTCATTACGTTATGCGCAAAATGAGATAAATGGGTGTTTTCATTAATGTTTCCTATGAGATAAATAGGTCATTTCAAATGGAATTTCACCAAAACAAATCCAATATTTCTTCTTTTTAAAAACTTTCCAATCCCTCGAGGCTGTAGCTATGCTTGTTAGCTTTCCAAAGAATGTTCACAAGCTCCAATCGGCAAAGGAAATCCCAAGATATGGTCGTTTTAGCGAAAAAGGGTCAAAAACAAGTAAAATCCGAAAGCGAACAAGGTAATTCACTTGACCTCCATTTAGCCCGAATTTTCAAAATTTCTAAAATTCAACCATTAGTCATCTGAAACACACAAAACCACAAATTAAACAATAATTGGTCAATACGTTATACGAAAAATGAGATAAATGGGTGTTTTCATTAATGTTTCCTATGAGATAAATATGTCATTTCAAATGGAATTTCACCAAAACAAATCCAATATTTCTTCTTTTTAAAAAATTTCCAACCCCTTGAGGTTGTAGCTATGCTTGTTAGCTTTCCAACGAATGTTCACAAGCTCCAATCGACAAAGGAAATCCCAAGTTATGGTCGTTTTAGCGAAAAAGGGTTAAAAACAAGTAATATCTGAAAGCTACCAAGGTAATTCACTTGGCCTCCATTTAGCCCGAATTTTCAAAAATCCTAAAAATCAACCATTAGTCACCTGAATCACACAAAACCACAAATTAAACAATAATTGGTCAATAAGTTATGTGAAAAATGAGATAAATAGGTGATTTCATTAATGTTTCCTATGAGATAAATAGGTCATTTCAAATGGAATTTCGCCAAAAAAAAATCCAATATTTCTTCTTTTAAAAAAATTTCCAACCCCTTGAGGCTGTATCTATGCTTGTTAGCTTTCCAACGAATGTTCACAAGCTCCAATCGGCAATGGAAATTCCAAGATATTGTCGTTTTAGTGGGAAAGCTCAAAAACAAGTAAATTTCGAAAGCTAACAAGGTAATTCACTTGGCCTCCATTTAGCCCGAATTTTCAAAATTTCTAAAATTCAACCATTAGTCATCTGAACCACACAAAACCACAAATTAAACAATAATTGGTCAATAAGTTATAAGAAAAATGAGATAAATTGGTGTTTTCATTAATGTTTCCTATGAGATAAATAAGTCATTTCAAATGGAATTTCACCAAAACAAATCCAATATTTCTTCTTTTTAAAAAATTTCCAACCCCTCGAGGCTGTAGCTATGCTTGTTAGCTTTCCAAAGAATGTTCACAAGCTCCAATCGGCAAAGGAAATCCCAAGATATGGTCGTTTTAGCGAAAAAGGGTCAAAAACAAGTAAAATCCGAAAGCGAACAAGGTATTTCACTTGACCTCCATTTAGCCCGAATTTTCAAAATTTCTAAAATTCAACCATTAGTCATCGGAAACACACAAAACCACAAATTAAACAATAATTGGTCAATACGTTATACGAAAAATGAGATAAATGGGTGTTTTCATTAATGTTTCCTATGAGATAAATATGTCATTTCAAATGGAATTTCACCAAAACAAATCCAATATTTCTTCTTTTTAAAAAATTTCCAACCCCTTGAGGCTGTAGCTATGCTTGTTAGCTTTCCAACGAATGTTCACAAGCTCCAATCGGCAAAGGAAATCCCAAGTTATGGTCGTTTTAGCGAAAAAGGGTTAAAAACAAGTAATATCTGAAAGCTACCAAGGTAATTCACTTGGCCTCCATTTAGCCCGAATTTTCAAAAATCCTAAAAATCAACCATTAGTCACCTGAATCACACAAAACCACAAATTAAACAATAATTGGTCAATAAGTTATGTGAAAAATGAGATAAATGGGTGTTTTCATTAATGTTTCCTATGAGATAAATAGGTCATTTCAAATGGAATTTCGCCAAAAAAAAATCCAATATTTCTTCTTTTAAAAAAATTTCCAACCCCTTGAGGCTGTATCTATGCTTGTTAGCTTTCCAACGAATGTTCACAAGCTCCAATCGGCAATGGAAATTCCAAGATATTGTCGTTTTAGTGGGAAAGCTCAAAAACAAGTAAAATTCGAAAGCTAACAAGGTAATTCACTTGGCCTCCATTTAGCCCGAATTTTCAAAATTTCTAAAATTCAACCATTAGTCATCTGAACCACACAAAACCACAAATTAAACAATAATTGGTCAATAACTTATAAGAAAAATGAGATAAATTGGTGTTTTCATTAATGTTTCCTATGAGATAAATAAGTCATTTCAAATGGAATTTCACCAAAACAAATCCAATATTTCTTCTTTTTAAAAAATTTCCAACCCCTTGACGCTGTAGCTATGCTTGTTAGCTTTCCAACGAATGTTCACAAGCTCCAATCGGCAAAGGAAATCCCAAGATATGGTCGTTTTAGCGAAAAAGGGTCAAAAACAAGTAAAATCCGAGAGCTAACAAGGTAATTCACTTGGCCTCCATTTACCCCGAATTTTCAAAATTTCTAAAATTCAACCATTAGTCATGTGAATCACACAAAACCACAAATTAAACAATAATTGGTCAATAAGTTATGCGAAAAATGAGATAAATGGGTGTTTTCATTAATGTTTCCTATGAGATAAATAAGTCATTTCAAATGGAATTTCGCCAAAAAGATCCAATATTTCTTCTTTTAAAAAAATTTCCAACCCCTTGAGGCTGTAGCTATGCTTGTTAGCTTTTCAACGAATGTTCACAAGCTCCAATCGGCAATGGAAATTCCAAGATATGGTCGTTTTAGTGAGAAAGGTCAAAAACAAGTAAAATTCGAAAGCTAACAAGGTAATTCACTTGGCCTCCATTTAGCCCGAATTTTCAAAAATTCTAAAAATCAACCATTAGTCATCAGAAACACACAAAACCACAAATTAAACAATAATTGGTCAATACGTTATGCGCTAAATGAGATAAATGGGTGTTTTCATTAATGTTTCCTATGAGATAAATAGGTACTTTCAAATGGAATTTCACCATAAAAGATCCAATATTTCTTCATTTAAAAAACTTTCCAACGCCTTGAGGCTATAGCTATGCTTGTTAGCTTTCCAACGAATGTTCACAAGCTCCAATCGGCAAAGGAAATCCCAAGATATGGTCGTTTTAGTGAAAAAGGGTCAAAAACAAGTAAAATCCGAAAGCTAACAAGGTAATTCACTTGGCCTCCATTTAGCCCGAATTTTCAAAATTTCTAAAATTCAACCATTAGTCATCTGAAACACACAAAACCACAAATTAAACAATAATTGGTCAATACGTTATACGAAAAATGAGATAAATGGGTGTTTTCATTAATGTTTCCTATGAGATAAATATGTCATTTCAAATGGAATTTCACCAAAACAAATCCAATATTTCTTCTTTTTAAAAAATTTCCAACCCCTTGAGGCTGTAGCTATGCTTGTTAGCTTTCCAACGAATGTTCACAAGCTCCAATCGGCAAAGGAAATCCCAAGTTACGGTCGTTTTAGCGAAAAAGGGTTAAAAACAAGTAATATCTGAAAGCTACCAAGGTAATTCACTTGGCCTCCATTTAGCCCGAATTTTCAAAAATCCTAAAAATCAACCATTAGTCACCTGAATCACACAAAACCACAAATTAAACAATAATTGGTCAATAAGTTATGTGAAAAATGAGATAAATGGGTGTTTTCATTAATGTTTCCTATGAGATAAATAGGTCATTTCAAATGGAATTTCGCCAAAAAAAAATCCAATATTTCTTCTTTTAAAAAAATTTCCAACCCCTTGAGGCTGTATCTATGCTTGTTAGCTTTCCAACGAATGTTCACAAGCTCCAATCGGCAATGGAAATTCCAAGATATTGTCGTTTTAGTGGGAAAGCTCAAAAACAAGTAAAATTCGAAAGCTAACAAGGTAATTCACTTGGCCTCCATTTAGCCCGAATTTTCAAAATTTCTAAAATTCAACCATTAGTCATCTGAACCACACAAAACCACAAATTAAACAATAATTGGTCAATAACTTATAAGAAAAATGAGATAAATTGGTGTTTTCATTAATGTTTCCTATGAGATAAATAAGTCATTTCAAATGGAATTTCACCAAAACAAATCCAATATTTCTTCTTTTTAAAAAATTTCCAACCCCTTGACGCTGTAGCTATGCGTGTTAGCTTTCCAACGAATGTTCACAAGCTCCAATCGGCAAAGGAAATCCCAAGATATGGTCGTTTTAGCGAAAAAGGGTCAAAAACAAGTAAAATCCGAGAGCTAACAAGGTAATTCACTTGGCCTCCATTTACCCCGAATTTTCAAAATTTCTAAAATTCAACCATTAGTCATGTGAATCACACAAAACCACAAATTAAACAATAATTGGTCAATAAGTTATGCGAAAAATGAGATAAATGGGTGTTTTCATTAATGTTTCCTATGAGATAAATAAGTCATTTCAAATGGAATTTCGCCAAAAAGATCCAATATTTCTTCTTTTAAAAAAATTTCCAACCCCTTGAGGCTGTAGCTATGCTTGTTAGCTTTCCAACGAATGTTCACAAGCTCCAATCGGCAATGGAAATTCCAAGATATGGTCGTTTTAGTGAGAAAGGTCAAAAACAAGTAAAATTCGAAAGCTAACAAGGTAATTCACTTGGCCTCCATTTAGCCCGAATTTTCAAAAATTCTAAAAATCAACTATTAGTCATCTGAAACACACAAAACCACAAATTAAACAATAATTGGTCAATACGTTATGCGCTAAATGAGATAAATGGGTGTTTTCATTAATGTTTCCTATGAGATAAATAGGTACTTTCAAATGGAATTTCACCATAAAAGATCCAATATTTCTTCATTTAAAAAACTTTCCAACGCCTTGAGGCTATAGCTATGCTTGTTAGCTTTCCAACGAATGTTCACAAGCTCCAATCGGCAAAGGAAATCCCAAGATATGGTCGTTTTAGTGAAAAAGGGTCAAAAACAAGTAAAATCCGAAAGCTAACAAGGTAATTCACTTGGCCTCCATTTAGCCCGAATTTTCAAAATTTCTAAAATTCAACCATTAGTCATCTGAACCACACAAAACCACAAATTAAACAATAATTGGTCAATAAGTTATAAGAAAAATGAGATAAATGGGTGTTTTCATTAATGTTTCCTATGAGATAAATATGTCATTTCAAATGGAATTTCACCAAAACAAATCCAATATTTCTTCTTTTTAAAAAATTTCCAACCCCTTGAGGCTGTAGCTATGCTTGTTAGCTTTCCAACGAATGTTCACAAGCTCCAATCGGCAAAGGAAATCCCAAGTTATGGTCGTTTTAGCGAAAAAGGGTTAAAAACAAGTAATATCTGAAAGCTACCAAGGTAATTCACTTGGCCTCCATTTAGCCCGAATTTTCAAAAATCCTAAAAATCAACCATTAGTCACCTGAATCACACAAAACCACAAATTAAACAATAATTGGTCAATAAGTTATGTGAAAAATGAGATAAATAGGTGTTTTCATTAATGTTTCCTATGAGATAAATAGGTCATTTCAAATGGAATTTCGCCAAAAAAAAATCCAATATTTCTTCTTTTAAAAAAATTTCCAACCCCTTGAGGCTGTATCTATGCTTGTTAGCTTTCCAACGAATGTTCACAAGCTCCAATCGGCAATGGAAATTCCAAGATATTGTCGTTTTAGTGGGAAAGCTCAAAAACAAGTAAAATTCGAAAGCTAACAAGGTAATTCACTTGGCCTCCATTTAGCCCGAATTTTCAAAATTTCTAAAATTCAACCATTAGTCATCTGAACCACACAAAACCACAAATTAAACAATAATTGGTCAATAAGTTATAAGAAAAATGAGATAAATTGGTGTTTTCATTAATGTTTCCTATGAGATAAATAAGTCATTTCAAATGGAATTTCACCAAAACAAATCCAATATTTCTTCTTTTTAAAAAATTTCCAACCCCTTGACGCTGTAGCTATGCTTGTTAGCTTTCCAACGAATGTTCACAAGCTCCAATCGGCAAAGGAAATCCCAAGATATGGTCGTTTTAGCGAAAAAGGGTCAAAAACAAGTAAAATCCGAGAGCTAACAAGGTAATTCACTTGGCCTCCATTTACCCCGAATTTTCAAAATTTCTAAAATTCAACCATTAGTCATGTGAATCACACAAAACCACAAATTAAACAATTATTGGTCAATAAGTTATGCGAAAAATGAGATAAATGGGTGTTTTCATTAATGTTTCCTATGAGATAAATAAGTCATTTCAAATGGAATTTCGCCAAAAAGATCCAATATTTCTTCTTTTAAAAAAATTTCCAACCCCTTGAGGCTGTAGCTATGCTTGTTAGCTTTCCAACGAATGTTCACAAGCTCCAATCGGCAATGGAAATTCCAAGATATGGTCGTTTTAGTGAGAAAGGTCAAAAACAAGTAAAATTCGAAAGCTAACAAGGTAATTCACTTGGCCTCCATTTAGCCCGAATTTTCAAAAATTCTAAAAATCAACCATTAGTCATCTGAAACACACAAAACCACAAATTAAACAATAATTGGTCAATACGTTATGCGCTAAATGAGATAAATGGGTGTTTTCATTAATGTTTCCTATGAGATAAATAGGTCATTTCAAATGGAATTTCACCAAAACAAATCCAATATTTCTTCTTTTTAAAAACTTTCCAACCCCTCGAGGCTGTAGCTATGCTTGTTAGCTTTCCAAAGAATGTACACAAGCTCCAATCGGCAAAGGAAATCCCAAGATATGGTCGTTTTAGCGAAAAAGGGTCAAAAACAAGTAAAATCCGAAAGCGAACAAGGTAATTCACTTGACCTCCATTTAGCCCGAATTTTCAAAATTTCTAAAATTCAACCATTAGTCATCTGAAACACACAAAACCACAAATTAAACAATAATTGGTCAATACGTTATACGAAAAATGAGATAAATGGGTGTTTTCATTAATGTTTCCTATGAGATAAATATGTCATTTCAAATGGAATTTCACCAAAACAAATCCAATATTTCTTCTTTTTAAAAAATTTCCAACCCCTTGAGGCTGTAGCTATGCTTGTTAGCTTTCCAACGAATGTTCACAAGCTCCAATCGGCAAAGGAAATCCCAAGTTATGGTCGTTTTAGCGAAAAAGGGTTAAAAACAAGTAATATCTGAAAGCTACCAAGGTAATTCACTTGGCCTCCATTTAGCCCGAATTTTCAAAAATCCTAAAAATCAACCATTAGTCACCTGAATCACACAAAACCACAAATTAAACAATAATTGGTCAATAAGTTATGTGAAAAATGAGATAAATGGTTGTTTTCATTAATGTTTCCTATGAGATAAATAGGTCATTTCAAATGGAATTTCGCCAAAAAAAAAATCCAATATTTCTTCTTTTAAAAAAATTTCCAACCCCTTGAGGCTGTATCTATGCTTGTTAGCTTTCCAACGAATGTTCACAAGCTCCAATCGGCAATGGAAATTCCAAGATATTGTCGTTTTAGTGGGAAAGCTCCAAAACAAGTAAAATTCGAAAGCTAACAAGGTAATTCACTTGGCCTCCATTTAGCCCGAATTTTCAAAATTTCTAAAATTCAACCATTAGTCATCTGAACCACACAAAACCACAAATTAAACAATAATTGGTCAATAACTTATAAGAAAAATGAGATAAATTGGTGTTTTCATTAATGTTTCCTATGAGATAAATAAGTCATTTCAAATGGAATTTCACCAAAACAAATCCAATATTTCTTCTTTTTAAAAAATTTCCAACCCCTTGACGCTGTAGCTATGCTTGTTAGCTTTCCAACGAATGTTCACAAGCTCCAATCGGCAAAGGAAATCCCAAGATATGGTCGTTTTAGCGAAAAAGGGTCAAAAACAAGTAAAATCCGAGAGCTAACAAGGTAATTCACTTGGCCTCCATTTACCCCGAATTTTCAAAATTTCTAAAATTCAACCATTAGTCATGTGAATCACACAAAACCACAAATTAAACAATAATTGGTCAATAAGTTATGCGAAAAATGAGATAAATGGGTGTTTTCATTAATGTTTCCTATGAGATAAATAAGTCATTTCAAATGGAATTTCGCCAAAAAGATCCAATATTTCTTCTTTTAAAAAAATTTCCAACCCCTTGAGGCTGTAGCTATGCTTGTTAGCTTTCCAACGAATGTTCACAAGCTCCAATCGGCAATGGAAATTCCAAGATATGGTCGTTTTAGTGAGAAAGGTCAAAAACAAGTAAAATTCGAAAGCTAACAAGGTAATTCACTTGGCCTCCATTTAGCCCGAATTTTCAAAAATTCTAAAAATCAACCATTAGTCATCTGAAACACACAAAACCACAAATTAAACAATAATTGGTCAATACGTTATGCGCTAAATGAGATAAATGGGTGTTTTCATTAATGTTTCCTATGAGATAAATAGGTCATTTCAAATGGAATTTCACCAAAACAAATCCAATATTTCTTCTTTTTAAAAACTTTCCAACCCCTCGAGGCTGTAGCTATGCTTGTTAGCTTTCCAAAGAATGTTCACAAGCTACAATCGGCAAAGGAAATCCCAAGATATGGTCGTTTTAGCGAAAAAGGGTCAAAAACAAGTAAAATCCGAAAGCGAACAAGGTAATTCACTTGACCTCCATTTAGCCCGAATTTTCAAAATTTCTAAAATTCAACCATTAGTCATCTGAAACACACAAAACCACAAATTAAACAATAATTGGTCAATACGTTATACGAAAAATGAGATAAATGGGTGTTTTCATTAATGTTTCCTATGAGATAAATATGTCATTTCAAATGGAATTTCACCAAAACAAATCCAATATTTCTTCTTTTTAAAAAATTTCCAACCCCTTGAGGCTGTAGCTATGCTTGTTAGCTTTCCAACGAATGTTCACAAGCTCCAATCGGCAAAGGAAATCCCAAGTTATGGTCGTTTTAGCGAAAAAGGGTTAAAAACAAGTAATATCTGAAAGCTACCAAGGTAATTCACTTGGCCTCCATTTAGCCCGAATTTTCAAAAATCCTAAAAATCAACCATTAGTCACCTGAATCACACAAAACCACAAATTAAACAATAATTGGTCAATAAGTTATGTGAAAAATGAGATAAATGGTTGTTTTCATTAATGTTTCCTATGAGATAAATAGGTCATTTCAAATGGAATTTCGCCAAAAAAAAAATCCAATATTTCTTCTTTTAAAAAAATTTCCAACCCCTTGAGGCTGTATCTATGCTTGTTAGCTTTCCAACGAATGTTCACAAGCTCCAATCGGCAATGGAAATTCCAAGATATTGTCGTTTTAGTGGGAAAGCTCAAAAACAAGTAAAATTCGAAAGCTAACAAGGTAATTCACTTGGCCTCCATTTAGCCCGAATTTTCAAAATTTCTAAAATTCAACCATTAGTCATCTGAACCACACAAAACCACAAATTAAACAATAATTGGTCAATAACTTATAAGAAAAATGAGATAAATTGGTGTTTTCATTAATGTTTCCTATGAGATAAATAAGTCATTTCAAATGGAATTTCACCAAAACAAATCCAATATTTCTTCTTTTTAAAAAATTTCCAACCCCTTGACGCTGTAGCTATGCTTGTTAGCTTTCCAACGAATGTTCACAAGCTCCAATCGGCAAAGGAAATCCCAAGATATGGTCGTTTTAGCGAAAAAGGGTCAAAAACAAGTAAAATCCGAGAGCTAACAAGGTAATTCACTTGGCCTCCATTTACCCCGAATTTTCAAAATTTCTAAAATTCAACCATTAGTCATGTGAATCACACAAAACCACAAATTAAACAATAATTGGTCAATAAGTTATGCGAAAAATGAGATAAATGGGTGTTTTCATTAATGTTTCCTATGAGATAAATAAGTCATTTCAAATGGAATTTCGCCAAAAAGATCCAATATTTCTTCTTTTAAAAAAATTTCCAACCCCTTGAGGCTGTAGCTATGCTTGTTAGCTTTCCAACGAATGTTCACAAGCTCCAATCGGCAATGGAAATTCCAAGATATGGTCGTTTTAGTGAGAAAGGTCAAAAACAAGTAAAATTCGAAAGCTAACAAGGTAATTCACTTGGCCTCCATTTAGCCCGAATTTTCAAAAATTCTAAAAATCAACCATTAGTCATCTGAAACACACAAAACCACAAATTAAACAATAATTGGTCAATACGTTATGCGCTAAATGAGATAAATGGGTGTTTTCATTAATGTTTCCTACGAGATAAATAGGTACTTTCAAATGGAATTTCACCATAAAAGATCCAATATTTCTTCATTTAAAAAACTTTCCAACGCCTTGAGGCTGTAGCTATGCTTGTTAGCTTTCCAACGAATGTTCACAAGCTCCAATCGGCAAAGGAAATCCCAAGATATGGTCGTTTTAGTGAAAAAGGGTCAAAAACAAGTAAAATCCGAAAGCTAACAAGGTAATTCACTTGGCCTCCATTTAGCCCGAATTTTCAAAATTTCTAAAATTCAACCATTAGTCATCTGAAACACACAAAACCACAAATTAAACAATAATTGGTCAATACGTTATACGAAAAATGAGATAAATGGGTGTTTTCATTAATGTTTCCTATGAGATAAATATGTCATTTCAAATGGAATTTCACCAAAACAAATCCAATATTTCTTCTTTTTAAAAAATTTCCAACCCCTTGAGGCTGTAGCTATGCTTGTTAGCTTTCCAACGAATGTTCACAAGCTCCAATCGGCAAAGGAAATCCCAAGTTATGGTCGTTTTAGCGAAAAAGGGTTAAAAACAAGTAATATCTGAAAGCTACCAAGGTAATTCACTTGGCCTCCATTTAGCCCGAATTTTCAAAAATCCTAAAAATCAACCATTAGTCACCTGAATCACACAAAACCACAAATTAAACAATAATTGGTCAATAAGTTATGTGAAAAATGAGATAAATGGTTGTTTTCATTAATGTTTCCTATGAGATAAATAGGTCATTTCAAATGGAATTTCGCCAAAAAAAAAATCCAATATTTCTTCTTTTAAAAAAATTTCCAACCCCTTGAGGCTGTATCTATGCTTGTTAGCTTTCCAACGAATGTTCACAAGCTCCAATCGGCAATGGAAATTCCAAGATATTGTCGTTTTAGTGGGAAAGCTCAAAAACAAGTAAAATTCGAAAGCTAACAAGGTAATTCACTTGGCCTCCATTTAGCCCGAATTTTCAAAATTTCTAAAATTCAACCATTAGTCATCTGAACCACACAAAACCACAAATTAAACAATAATTGGTCAATAACTTATAAGAAAAATGAGATAAATTTGTGTTTTCATTAATGTTTCCTATGAGATAAATAAGTCATTTCAAATGGAATTTCACCAAAACAAATCCAATATTTCTTCTTTTTAAAAAATTTCCAACCCCTTGACGCTGTAGCTATGCTTGTTAGCTTTCCAACGAATGTTCACAAGCTCCAATCGGCAAAGGAAATCCCAAGATATGGTCGTTTTAGCGAAAAAGGGTCAAAAACAAGTAAAATCCGAGAGCTAACAAGGTAATTCACTTGGCCTCCATTTACCCCGAATTTTCAAAATTTCTAAAATTCAACCATTAGTCATGTGAATCACACAAAACCACAAATTAAACAATAATTGGTCAATAAGTTATGCGAAAAATGAGATAAATGGGTGTTTTCATTAATGTTTCCTATGAGATAAATAAGTCATTTCAAATGGAATTTCGCCAAAAAGATCCAATATTTCTTCTTTTAAAAAAATTTCCAACCCCTTGAGGCTGTAGCTATGCTTGTTAGCTTTCCAACGAATGTTCACAAGCTCCAATCGGCAATGGAAATTCCAAGATATGGTCGTTTTAGTGAGAAAGGTCAAAAACAAGTAAAATTCGAAAGCTAACAAGGTAATTCACTTGGCCTCCATTTAGCCCGAATTTTCAAAAATTCTAAAAATCAACCATTAGTCATCTGAAACACACAAAACCACAAATTAAACAATAATTGGTCAATACGTTATGCGCTAAATGAGATAAATGGGTGTTTTCATTAATGTTTCCTACGAGATAAATAGGTACTTTCAAATGGAATTTCACCATAAAAGATCCAATATTTCTTCATTTAAAAAACTTTCCAACGCCTTGAGGCTGTAGCTATGCTTGTTAGCTTTCCAACGAATGTTCACAAGCTCCAATCGGCAAAGGAAATCCCAAGATATGGTCGTTTTAGTGAAAAAGGGTCAAAAACAAGTAAAATCCGAAAGCTAACAAGGTAATTCACTTGGCCTCCATTTAGCCCGAATTTTCAAAATTTCTAAAATTCAACCATTAGTCATCTGAAACACACAAAACCACAAATTAAACAATAATTGGTCAATACGTTATACGAAAAATGAGATAAATGGGTGTTTTCATTAATGTTTCCTATGAGATAAATATGTCATTTCAAATGGAATTTCACCAAAACAAATCCAATATTTCTTCTTTTTAAAAAATTTCCAACCCCTTGAGGCTGTAGCTATGCTTGTTAGCTTTCCAACGAATGTTCACAAGCTCCAATCGGCAAAGGAAATCCCAAGTTATGGTCGTTTTAGCGAAAAAGGGTTAAAAACAAGTAATATCTGAAAGCTACCAAGGTAATTCACTTGGCCTCCATTTAGCCCGAATTTTCAAAAATCCTAAAAATCAACCATTAGTCACCTGAATCACACAAAACCACAAATTAAACAATAATTGGTCAATAAGTTATGTGAAAAATGAGATAAATGGGTGTTTTCATTAATGTTTCCTATGAGATAAATAGGTCATTTCAAATGGAATTTCGCCAAAAAAAAATCCAATATTTCTTCTTTTAAAAAAATTTCCAACCCCTTGAGGCTGTATCTATGCTTGTTAGCTTTCCAACGAATGTTCACAAGCTCCAATTGGCAATGGAAATTCCAAGATATTGTCGTTTTAGTGGGAAAGCTCAAAAACAAGTAAAATTCGAAAGCTAACAAGGTAATTCACTTGGCCTCCATTTAGCCCGAATTTTCAAAATTTCTAAAATTCAACCATTAGTCATCTGAACCACACAAAACCACAAATTAAACAATAATTGGTCAATAAGTTATAAGAAAAATGAGATAAATTGGTGTTTTCATTAATGTTTCCTATGAGATAAATAAGTCATTTCAAATGGAATTTCACCAAAACAAATCCAATATTTCTTCTTTTTAAAAAATTTCCAACCCCTTGACGCTGTAGCTATGCTTGTTAGCTTTCCAACGAATGTTCACAAGCTCCAATCGGCAAAGGAAATCCCAAGATATGGTCGTTTTAGCGAAGAAGGGTCAAAAACAAGTAAAATCCGAGAGCTAACAAGGTAATTCACTTGGCCTCCATTTACCCCGAATTTTCAAAATTTCTAAAATTCAACCATTAGTCATGTGAATCACACAAAACCACAAATTAAACAATAATTGGTCAATAAGCTATGCGAAAAATGAGATAAATGGGTGTTTTCATTAATGTTTCCTATGAGATAAATAAGTCATTTCAAATGGAATTTCGCCAAAAAGATCCAATATTTCTTCTTTTAAAAAAATTTCCAACCCCTTGAGGCTGTAGCTATGCTTGTTAGCTTTCCAACGAATGTTCACAAGCTCCAATCGGCAATGCAAATTCCAAGATATGGTCGTTTTAGTGAGAAAGGTCAAAAACAAGTAAAATTCGAAAGCTAACAAGGTAATTCACTTGGCCTCCATTTAGCCCGAATTTTCAAAAATTCTAAAAATCAACCATTAGTCATCTGAAACACACAAAACCACAAATTAAACAATAATTGGTCAATACGTTATGCGCTAAATGAGATAAATGGGTGTTTTCATTAATGTTTCCTATGAGATAAATAGGTCATTTCAAATGGAATTTCACCAAAACAAATCCAATATTTCTTCTTTTTAAAAACTTTCCAACCCCTCGAGGCTGTAGCTATGCTTGTTAGCTTTCCAAAGAATGTTCACAAGCTCCAATCGGCAAAGGAAATCCCAAGATATGGTCGTTTTAGCGAAAAAGGGTCAAAAACAAGTAAAATCCGAAAGCGAACAAGGTAATTCACTTGACCTCCATTTAGCCCGAATTTTCAAAATTTCTAAAATTCAACCATTAGTCATCTGAAACACACAAAACCACAAATTAAACAATAATTGGTCAATACGTTATACGAAAAATGAGATAAATGGGTGTTTTCATTAATGTTTCCTATGAGATAAATATGTCATTTCAAATGGAATTTCACCAAAACAAATCCAATATTTCTTCTTTTTAAAAAATTTCCAACCCCTTGAGGCTGTAGCTATGCTTGTTAGCTTTCCAACGAATGTTCACAAGCTCCAATCGGCAAAGGAAATCCCAAGTTATGGTCGTTTTAGCGAAAAAGGGTTAAAAACAAGTAATATCTGAAAGCTACCAAGGTAATTCACTTGGCCTCCATTTAGCCCGAATTTTCAAAAATCCTAAAAATCAACCATTAGTCACCTGAATCACACAAAACCACAAATTAAACAATAATTGGTCAATAAGTTATGTGAAAAATGAGATAAATGGGTGTTTTCATTAATGTTTCCTATGAGATAAATAGGTCATTTCAAATGGAATTTCGCCAAAAAAAAAATCCAATACTTCTTCTTTTAAAAAAATTTCCAACCCCTTGAGGCTGTATCTATGCTTGTTAGCTTTCCAACGAATGTTCACAAGCTCCAATTGGCAATGGAAATTCCAAGATATTGTCGTTTTAGTGGGAAAGCTCAAAAACAAGTAAAATTCGAAAGCTAACAAGGTAATTCACTTGGCCTCCATTTAGCCCGAATTTTCAAAATTTCTAAAATTCAACCATTAGTCATCTGAACCACACAAAACCACAAATTAAACAATAATTGGTCAATAACTTATAAGAAAAATGAGATAAATTGGTGTTTTCATTAATGTTTCCTATGAGATAAATAAGTCATTTCAAATGGAATTTCACCAAAACAAATCCAATATTTCTTCTTTTTAAAAAATTTCCAACCCCTTGACGCTGTAGCTATGCTTGTTAGCTTTCCAACGAATGTTCACAAGCTCCAATCGGCAAAGGAAATCCCAAGATATGGTCGTTTTAGCGAAAAAGGGTCAAAAACAAGTAAAATCCGAGAGCTAACAAGGTAATTCACTTGGCCTCCATTTACCCCGAATTTTCAAAATTTCTAAAATTCAACCATTAGTCATGTGAATCACACAAAACCACAAATTAAACAATAATTGGTCAATAAGTTATGCGAAAAATGAGATAAATGGGTGTTTTCATTAATGTTTCCTATGAGATAAATAAGTCATTTCAAATGGAATTTCGCCAAAAAGATCCAATATTTCTTCTTTTAAAAAAATTTCCAACCCCTTGAGGCTGTAGCTATGCTTGTTAGCTTTCCAACGAATGTTCACAAGCTCCAATCGGCAATGGAAATTCCAAGATATGGTCGTTTTAGTGAGAAAGGTCAAAAACAAGTAAAATTCGAAAGCTAACAAGGTAATTCACTTGGCCTCCATTTAGCCCGAATTTTCAAAAATTCTAAAAATCAACCATTAGTCATCTGAAACACACAAAACCACAAATTAAACAATAATTGGTCAATACGTTATGCGCTAAATGAGATAAATGGGTGTTTTCATTAATGTTTCCTATGAGATAAATAGGTCATTTCAAATGGAATTTCACCAAAACAAATCCAATATTTCTTCTTTTTAAAAATTTCCAACCCCTCGAGGCTGTAGCTATGCTTGTTAGCTTTCCAAAGAATGTTCACAAGCTCCAATCGGCAAAGGAAATCCCAAGATATGGTCGTTTTAGCGAAAAAGGGTCAAAAACAAGTAAAATCCGAAAGCGAACAAGGTAATTCACTTGACCTCCATTTAGCCCGAATTTTCAAAATTTCTAAAATTCAACCATTAGTCATCTGAAACACACAAAACCACAAATTAAACAATAATTGGTCAATACGTTATATGAAAAATGAGATAAATGGGTGTTTTCATTAATGTTTCCTATGAGATAAATATGTCATTTCAAATGGAATTTCACCAAAACAAATCCAATATTTCTTCTTTTTAAAAAATTTCCAACCCCTTGAGGCTGTAGCTATGCTTGTTAGCTTTCCAACGAATGTTCACAAGCTCCAATCGGCAAAGGAAATCCCAAGTTATGGTCGTTTTAGCGAAAAAGGGTTAAAAACAAGTAATATCTGAAAGCTACCAAGGTAATTCACTTGGCCTCCATTTAGCCCGAATTTTCAAAAATCCTAAAAATCAACCATTAGTCACCTGAATCACACAAAACCACAAATTAAACAATAATTGGTCAATAAGTTATGTGAAAAATGAGATAAATGGGTGTTTTCATTAATGTTTCCTATGAGATAAATAGGTCATTTCAAATGGAATTTCGCCAAAAAAAAATCCAATATTTCTTCTTTTAAAAAAATTTCCAACCCCTTGAGGCTGTATCTATGCTTGTTAGCTTTCCAACGAATGTTCACAAGCTCCAATCGGCAATGGAAATTCCAAGATATTGTCGTTTTAGTGGGAAAGCTCAAAAACAAGTAAAATTCGAAAGCTAACAAGGTAATTCACTTGGCCTCCATTTAGCCCGAATTTTCAAAATTTCTAAAATTCAACCATTAGTCATCTGAACCACACAAAACCACAAATTAAACAATAATTGGTCAATAACTTATAAGAAAAATGAGATAAATTGGTGTTTTCATTAATGTTTCCTATGAGATAAATAAGTCATTTCAAATGGAATTTCACCAAAACAAATCCAATATTTCTTCTTTTTAAAAAATTTCCAACCCCTTGACGCTGTAGCTATGCTTGTTAGCTTTCCAACGAATGTTCACAAGCTCCAATCGGCAAAGGAAATCCCAAGATATGGTCGTTTTAGCGAAAAAGGGTCAAAAACAAGTAAAATCCGAGAGCTAACAAGGTAATTCACTTGGCCTCCATTTACCCCGAATTTTCAAAATTTCTAAAATTCAACCATTAGTCATGTGAATCACACAAAACCACAAATTAAACAATAATTGGTCAATAAGTTATGCGAAAAATGAGATAAATGGGTGTTTTCATTAATGTTTCCTATGAGATAAATAAGTCATTTCAAATGGAATTTCGCCAAAAAGATCCAATATTTCTTCTTTTAAAAAAATTTCCAACCCCTTGAGGCTGTAGCTATGCTTGTTAGCTTTCCAACGAATGTTCACAAGCTCCAATCGGCAATGGAAATTCCAAGATATGGTCGTTTTAGTGAGAAAGGTCAAAAACAAGTAAAATTCGAAAGCTAACAAGGTAATTCACTTGGCCTCCATTTAGCCCGAATTTTCAAAAATTCTAAAAATCAACCATTAGTCATCTGAAACACACAAAACCACAAATTAAACAATAATTGGTCAATACGTTATGCGCTAAATGAGATAAATGGGTGTTTTCATTAATGTTTCCTATGAGATAAATAGGTACTTTCAAATGGAATTTCACCATAAAAGATCCAATATTTCTTCATTTAAAAAACTTTCCAACGCCTTGAGGCTATAGCTATGCTTGTTAGCTTTCCAACGAATGTTCACAAGCTCCAATCGGCAAAGGAAATCCCAAGATATGGTCGTTTTAGTGAAAAAGGGTCAAAAACAAGTAAAATCCGAAAGCTAACAAGGTAATTCACTTGGCCTCCATTTAGCCCGAATTTTCAAAATTTCTAAAATTCAACCATTAGTCATCTGAACCACACAAAACCACAAATTAAACAATAATTGGTCAATAAGTTATAAGAAAAATGAGATAAATGGGTGTTTTCATTAATGTTTCCTATGAGATAAATATGTCATTTCAAATGGAATTTCACCAAAACAAATCCAATATTTCTTCTTTTTAAAAAATTTCCAACCCCTTGAGGCTGTAGCTATGCTTGTTAGCTTTCCAACGAATGTTCACAAGCTCCAATCGGCAAAGGAAATCCCAAGATATGGTCGTTTTAGCGAAAAGGGTCAAAAACAAGTAAAATCCGAGAGCTAACAAGGTAATTCACTTGGCCTCCATTTACCCCGAATTTTCAAAATTTTTAAAATTCAACCATTAGTCATCTGAAACACACAAAACCACAAATTAAACAATAATTGGTCAATAAGTTATGCGAAAAATGAGATAAATGGGTGTTTTCATTAATGTTTCCTATGAGATAAATAAGTCATTTCAAATGGAATTTCGCCAAAAAGATCCAATATTTCTTCTTTTTAAAAAATTTCCAACCCCTTGAGGCTGTAGCTATGCTTGTTAGCTTTCCAACGAATGTTCACAAGCTCCAATCGGCAATGGAAATTCCAAGATATGGTCGTTTTAGTGAGAAAGGTCAAAAACAAGTAAAATTCGAAAGCTAACAAGGTAATTCACTTGGCCTCCATTTAGCCCGAATTTTCAAAAATTCTAAAAATCAACCATTAGTCATCTGAAACACACAAAACCACAAATTAAACAATAATTGGTCAATACGTTATGCGCTGAATGAGATAAATGGGTGTTTTCATTAATGTTTCCTATGAGATAAATAAGTCATTTCAAATGGAATTTCGCTAAAAAGATCCAATATTTCTTCTTTTAAAAAAATTTCCAACCCCTTGAGGCGTTAGCTATGCTTGTTAGCTTTCCAACGAATGTTCACAAGCTCCAATCGGCAACGGAAATCCCAAGATATGGTCGTTTTAGCGAAAAAGGGTTAAAAACAAGTAATATCTGAAAGCTACTAAGGTAATTTCACTTGGCCTCCATTTAGCCCGAATTTTCAAAATCGTAAAAATCAACCATTAGTCATCTGAATCACACAAAACCACAAATTAAACAATAATTGGTCAATAAGTTATGCGAAAAATGAGATAAATGGGTGTTTTCATTAATGTTTCCTATGAGATAAATAGGTCATTTCAAATGGAATTTCGCCAAAAAAAATCCAATATTTCTTCTTTTAAAAAAATTTCCAACCCCTTGAGGCTGTAGCTATGCTTGTTAGCTTTCCAACGAATGTTCACAAGCTCCAATCGGCAATGGAAATTCCAAGATATGGTCGTTTTAGTGAGAAAGGTAAAAAACAAGTAAAATTCGAAAGCTAACAAGGTAATTCACTTGGCCTCCATTTAGCCCGAATTTTCAAAAATTCTAAAAATCAACCATTAGTCATCTGAATCACACCAAACCACAAATTAAACAATAATTGGTCAATAAGTTATGCGAAAAATGAGATAAATGGGTGTTTTCATTAATGTTTCCTATGAGATAAATAGGTCATTTCAAAAGGAATATCGCCAAAAAAAAATCCAATATTTCTTCTTTTAAAAAAATTTCCAACCCCTTGAGGTTGTAGCTATGCTTGTTAGCTTTCCAACGAATGTTCACAAGCTCCAATCGGCAATGGAAATTCCAAGATATGGTCGTTTTAGTGAGAAAGGTAAAAAACAAGTAAAATTCGAAAGCTAACAAGGTAATTCACTTGGCCTCCATTTAGCCCGAATTTTCAAAAATTCTAAAAATCAACCATTAGTCGTCTGAACCACACAATGTAACACTCTAAATTCTGTTTTATGATTTGTGGTGATTTTTAATTGATTTTGGTGTGCTTGGTGTGTTTTACTTGAATTTATAAATGATATATGAGATATTTGGTGTGTTATTATTTATTATAATTATTTGTAGTGTTTTATGAAAATAGGAGAAATAATATTTTTATAGTTGAATTAAGGGATTTAAAAGAAATAATTAGAATTAAGGAGAGTTTAATATAATTTAGTGGGAGAGTAAAGAGTAAAAGGAGGTTGTGCTTTGGGTGGAAAGAGTAGGAAAGGAATAGTCAGTAAAGGAAATAGGAGAAACAGAATACGTATCAGTAAGAAAGAAAAACAGACTTTTTGGGAGAAAGTGAGAAGAGCCAAGAGCCAAGGGGAATTGCTAGGAATTGTTGTAGATTTTGCTGAATTAAGGTAAGGGTGGGCTAGCAATTCATTGGTTAATATATACATGTATGTTTTCATGATTTTGGATTGAAAATGGTGATTTGTTGGTTTAGGTTTAATATTTATGAAAAATGCCATTGTTGATGAATTATGTTGTGATTGATGATGTTTCTATAAAATGTTTGTTGTTTTGATGAGTAGTGAACCCATAAACAATGTTCTAAATCATTTTGGGTGATTGGGGGATCAAAATTGGGTTTTTGGATGAAAAAGGGCTTAGAAAATCGTAGTTTGAAAACTGCCCAGATGAAGCTTCGCTTGAAGCGAGATATTTTTCGCTTAAGCGAGATTCCCAAAATGCTGTCCAGATGAAATCTCGCGTAAGCGAGATGCAAGCGAAGTCCAAGCGAGATTTCCCCAGACTTTCGTCATTTGACTCGCTTGAAGCGAGATTAGCTTCGCTTAAGCGAGATTGGCCCTGTACGACCATTTTATGTAATTTTTCAAAGTGTTCCAAACCCAAACCTAAGCTTCCTAGGTTGATTATTGGATTTTTAGAGAATTTTTGGAGTAATAATAATATAGAATGGAGATGTTTATGATGCATATATGGATGAATCTTATATGAAATGAAATGAATTATACTATGCTATGTTTGCAATTGTCCATGGTGTTGTGGTGTGGTTGAGTCTAGTTGGGGAGGTGTCCTAGTTGGTGTTGTCGTTGGTTGCATGGTGTAAATGCACCACTATTTTGTCGTATGGTTGTATGTAGATATACTCCTTGAGTCTCATAACTCATTTGCATCGGTGGGGGCTCATGCCCCGGAATGTTTATACATTCAACTGGTGAGGGCTCATGCCCTGGAATGCTAGTCATTCACTTTGGTGAGGGCTTATGCCCTGGGATGCTTTAACCATCCATTTTGGTGGGGGCTTATGCCCCGGAATGCTTAGCATTCAACGCGCGTAGATGGTACCACATTTGCATAATACATTGTCAGGTGATGGAGTCTTGCATTAGAAGTTAAGGTGTGAGTTGTTGTTGGTGAGGTGTCACCACAAGTGGTGTTGTCGTTGTTGTTGCTAATCTTTTAAAAGATAAACTTGAATATAATGTTGATATACTATGGTTGATAATTGTTGCTTATGTTAAAGGTGGTGCATTTGTTGATGTTATTTCAATTTATATGATTGACTATATATGTTTATATATAATCTTTGCTTTGTGAACTCACCCCTTCTGCTGGAATTGCCGCCTCGTGGGCAAGTGCAGGTAGCGATGGATAGATAGGAATGGCTCTCGTGTCGTAGGCTCTGATACGTAACGGGATGGGATATTATGTTTTACAATTTCATTCCTTTATGTATCATTTTATGTTGGAGATATGTTGAATAAATATTTGATATATGTTGGAGAACATTTTTATTATGGTGAGGCCTTTGTGCCAGAAATGTTGGAAATATTACTTTTATTGGAGATAATTTATAAATGGATATTCCGCTGCATAATATTTTAATATGATGAGATATGTTGATGTTTATTTAAATAGTTTATATTTTCTATTTTAAATAAATTTTTGAAAAGAGGCATGTAATGCTCCGTTGTTGTTGAATGACTCTGATTGTTGATATTATTATGTTATTTGGGAGACGGGGTGTTACACACAAAACCACAAATTAAACAATAATTGGTCAATAAGTTATAAGATAAATGAGATAAATGGGTGTTTTCATTAATGTTTCCTATGAGATACAAAGGTCATTTCAAATGGAATTTCACCAAAACATATCCAATATTTCTTCTTTTTAAAAACTTTCCAACGCCTTGAGGCTGTAGCTATGCTTGTTAGCTTTCCAACGAATGTTCACAAACTCCAATCGGCAAAGGAAATCCCAAGATATGGTCGTTTTAGCGAAAAAGGGTCAAAAACAAGTAAAATCCGAAAGCTAACAAGGTAATTCACTTGGCCTCCATTTAGCCCGAATTTTCAAAAATTCTAAAATTCAACCATTAGTCATCTGAAACACACAAAACCACAAATTAAACAATAATTGGTCAATAAGTTATGCAAAAAATGAGATAAATGGGTGTTTTCATTAATGTTTCCTATGAGATAAATAAGTAATTTCAAATGGAATTTCGCCAAAAAGATCCAATATTTCTTCTTTTAAAAAAATTTCCAACCCCTTGAGGCTGTAGCTATGCTTGTTAGCTTTCCAACGAATGTTCACAAGCTCCAATCGGCAAAGGAAATCCCAAGATATGGTCGTTTTAGCGAAAAAGGGTTAAAAACAAGTAATATCTGAAAGCTACTAAGGTAATTCACTTGGCCTCCATTTAGCCCGAATTTGCAAAAATCCTAAAAATCAACCATTAGTCATCTGAATCACACAAAACCACAAATTAAACAATAATTGGTCAATAAGTTATGCGAAAAATGAGATAAATGGGTGTTTTCATTAATGTTTCCTATGAGATAAATAGGTCATTTCAAAAGGAATATCGCCAAAAAAAAATCCAATATTTCTTCTTTTAAAAAAATTTCCAACCCCTTGAGGCTGTATCTATGCTTGTTAGCTTTCCAACGAAGGTTCACAAGCTCCAATCGGCAATGGAAATTCCAAGATATTGTCGTTTTAGTGAGAAAGGTCAATAACAAGTATAATTCGAAAGCTAACAAGGTAATTCACTTGGCCTCCATTTAGCCCGAATTTTCAAAAATTCTAAAAATCAACCATTAGTCGTCTGAACCACACAATGTAACACTCTAAATTCTGTTTTATGATTTGTGGTGATTTTTAATTGATTTTGGTGTGCTTGGTGTGTTTTACTTGAATTTATAAATGATATATGAGATATTTGGTGTGTTATTATTTATTATAATTATTTGTAGTGTTTTATGAAAATAGGAGAAATAATATTTTTATAGTTGAATTAAGGGATTTAAAAGAAATAATTAGAATTAAGGAGAGTTTAATATAATTTAGTGGGAGAGTAAAGAGTAAAAGGAGGTTGTGCTTTGGGTGGAAAGAGTAGGAAAGGAATAGTCAGTAAAGGAAATAGGAGAAACAGAATACGTATCAGTAAGAAAGAAAAACAGACTTTTTGGGAGAAAGTGAGAAGAGCCAAGAGCCAAGGGGAATTGCTAGGAATTGCTGTAGATTTTGCTGAATTAAGGTAAGGGTGGGCTAGCAATTCATTGGTTAATATATACATGTATGTTTTCATGATTTTGGATTGAAAATGGTGATTTGTTGGTTTAGGTTTAATATTTATGAAAAATGCCATTGTTGATGAATTATGTTGTGATTGATGATGTTTCTATAAAATGTTTGTTGTTTTGATGAGTAGTGAACCCATAAACAATGTTCTAAATCATTTTGGGTGATTGGGGGATCAAAATTGGGTTTTTGGATGAAAAAGGGCTTAGAAAATCGTAGTTTGAAAACTGCCCAGATGAAGCTTCGCTTGAAGCGAGATATTTTTCGCTTAAGCGAGATTCCCAAAATGCTGTCCAGATGAAATCTCGCGTAAGCGAGATGCAAGCGAAGTCCAAGCGAGATTTCCCCAGACTTTCGTCATTTGACTCGCTTGAAGCGAGATTAGCTTCGCTTAAGCGAGATTGGCCCTGTACGACCATTTTATGTAATTTTTCAAAGTGTTCCAAACCCAAACCTAAGCTTCCTAGGTTGATTATTGGATTTTTAGAGAATTTTTGGAGTAATAATAATATAGAATGGAGATGTTTATGATGCATATATGGATGAATCTTATATGAAATGAAATGAATTATACTATGCTATGTTTGCAATTGTCCATGGTGTTGTGGTGTGGTTGAGTCTAGTTGGGGAGGTGTCCTAGTTGGTGTTGTCGTTGGTTGCATGGTGTAAATGCACCACTATTTTGTCGTATGGTTGTATGTAGATATACTCCTTGAGTCTCATAACTCATTTGCATCGGTGGGGGCTCATGCCCCGGAATGTTTATACATTCAACTGGTGAGGGCTCATGCCCTGGAATGCTAGTCATTCACTTTGGTGAGGGCTTATGCCCTGGGATGCTTTAACCATCCATTTTGGTGGGGGCTTATGCCCCGGAATGCTTAGCATTCAACGCGCGTAGATGGTACCACATTTGCATAATACATTGTCAGGTGATGGAGTCTTGCATTAGAAGTTAAGGTGTGAGTTGTTGTTGGTGAGGTGTCACCACAAGTGGTGTTGTCGTTGTTGTTGCTAATCTTTTAAAAGATAAACTTGAATATAATGTTGATATACTATGGTTGATAATTGTTGCTTATGTTAAAGGTGGTGCATTTGTTGATGTTATTTCAATTTATATGATTGACTATATATGTTTATATATAATCTTTGCTTTGTGAACTCACCCCTTCTGCTAGAATTGCCGCCTCGTGGGCAAGTGCAGGTAGCGATGGATAGATAGGAATGGCTCTCGTGTCGTAGGCTCTGATACGTAACGGGATGGGATATTATGTTTTACAATTTCATTCCTTTATGTATCATTTTATGTTGGAGATATGTTGAATAAATATTTGATATATGTTGGAGAAAATTTTTATTATGGTGAGGCCTTTGTGCCAGAAATGTTGGAAATATTACTTTTATTGGAGATAATTTATAAATGGATATTCCGCTGCATAATATTTTAATATGATGAGATATGTTGATGTTTATTTAAATAGTTTATATTTTCTATTTTAAATAAATTTTTGAAAAGAGGCATGTAATGCTCCGTTGTTGTTGAATGACTCTGATTGTTGATATTATTATGTTATTTGGGAGACGGGGTGTTACACACAAAACCACAAATTAAACAATAATTGGTCAATAAGTTATAAGATAAATGAGATAAATGGGTGTTTTCATTAATGTTTCCTATGAGATACATAGGTCATTTCAAATGGAATTTCACCAAAACATATCCAATATTTCTTCTTTTTAAAAACTTTCCAACGCCTTGAGGCTGTAGCTATGCTTGTTAGCTTTCCAACGAATGTTCACAAACTCCAATCGGCAAAGGAAATCCCAAGATATGGTCGTTTTAGCGAAAAAGGGTCAAAAACAAGTAAAATCCGAAAGCTAACAAGGTAATTCACTTGGCCTCCATTTAGCCCGAATTTTCAAAAATTCTAAAATTCAACCATTAGTCATCTGAAACACACAAAACCACAAATTAAACAATAATTGGTCAATAAGTTATGCAAAAAATGAGATAAATGGGTGTTTTCATTAATGTTTCCTATGAGATAAATAAGTAATTTCAAATGGAATTTCGCCAAAAAGATCCAATATTTCTTCTTTTTAAAAACTTTCCAACGCCTTGAGGCTGTAGCTATGCTTGTTAGCTTTCCAACGAATGTTCACAAACTCCAATCGGCAAAGGAAATCCCAAGATATGGTCGTTTTAGCGAAAAAGGGTCAAAAACAAGTAAAATCCGAAAGCTAACAAGGTAATTCACTTGGCCTCCATTTAGCCCGAATTTTCAAAAATTCTAAAATTCAACCATTAGTCATCTGAAACACACAAAACCACAAATTAAACAATAATTGGTCAATAAGTTATGCAAAAAATGAGATAAATGGGTGTTTTCATTAATGTTTCCTATGAGATAAATAAGTAATTTCAAATGGAATTTCACCAAAAAGATCCAATATTTCTTCTTTTAAAAAAATTTCCAACCCCTTGAGGCTGTAGCTATGCTTGTTAGCTTTCCAACGAATGTTCACAAGCTCCAATCGGCAAAGGAAATCCCAAGATATGGTCGTTTTAGCGAAAAAGGGTTAAAAACAAGTAATATCTGAAAGCTACTAAGGTAATTCACTTGGCCTCCATTTAGCCCGAATTTGCAAAAATCCTAAAAATCAACCATTAGTCATCTGAATCACACAAAACCACAAATTAAACAATAATTGGTCAATAAGTTATGCGAAAAATGAGATAAATGGGTGTTTTCATTAATGTTTCCTATGAGATAAATAGGTCATTTCAAAAGGAATATCGCCAAAAAAAAATCCAATATTTCTTCTTTTAAAAAAATTTCCAACCCCTTGAGGCTGTAGCTATGCTTGTTAGCTTTCCAACGAATGTTCACAAGCTCCAATCGGCAAAGGAAATCCCAAGATATGGTCGTTTTAGCGAAAAAGGGTTAAAAACAAGTAATATCTGAAAGCTACTAAGGTAATTCACTTGGCCTCCATTTAGCCCGAATTTGCAAAAATCCTAAAAATCAACCATTAGTCATCTGAATCACACAAAACCACAAATTAAACAATAATTTGTCAATAAGTTATAAGAAAAATGAGATAAATGGGTGTTTTCATTAATGTTTCCTATGAGATAAATAAGTCATTTCAAATGGAATTTCGCCAAAAAGATCCAATATTTCTTCTTTTAAAAAAATTTCCAACCCCTTGAGGCTGTAGCTATGCTTGTTAGTGTAACGCCCTAGTTTATATTTTACTACTTTTAGGTGCTTAGAATATTTTATTTGAATTTATAAATGATTATGTGAATATGTGGTGTGTTTATGTGTTTATAATTATTTATGTGATTTATGTCATTTAAGAAAATAGGAGAAATATTATTATTTTGGGGAATTATGAAAATAGAAGAAATAGTAATATTTAGATTAAAGGGATTTAATTGATATTATTGGAATTAAGGTAGTGGGGGTTACACTTTAATTAGGAAGTTAAGAGGGAGTTAAGTGAAAGAAAGGTTTTGGTTGGTAAGAGAATAGAAAGAGTCAGTAAGGAAAGAAAAACAAGAGTACGTATCAGTAAAACAAGAAGAAACAGACTTTTGGGAAGAGAGAAGAGTAGAGCCAAGAACCAAAGGGAGATTGCTAGGGTTGCTGTAGCTTTTGTTTAATTCATCTAATCAGGTAAGGGTGAGCTAGCATTTCAATTGTTAATATATATATATACATGATTTCATGAAATTGGATTGAAAATGGTGGTTTTTGGAATTAGGTTTAAGAACTTGATAAATTGCTCTATGATGTGGTTTTATGTTGTTGATGATGTTTCCATGAGATGTTTCTGATATTTTGTTGTATAATGAACCCATAAACAATGTAACAATTCATTTTGGGTGATAAAGGGATCAAAGTTGGGATTTTTGGGGTAAAACCATGTTGAAATCGCATTTTTGAAAAAGCTGTTTTTTTGACCTGATACTGTCAAACCGTGCCGCGATTTTTGCAGCCATAACGCGATTTTGATGGCAGAATGCTAAGTGGTTCTGGACGTAAAAAACGCGTCGCGATTTCCAAAATCGTGACACGATTTTTGTGAACCAGATCCTTCATATTTCACTATTTTTCACCCATTTCTGCTTTGAACTAGCTCTTGGTGTAAACATGAAAGTTTTAGATAATTGAGTTAGCTTTCTAATGGTTTTGGTTTGACTTGAAAATGATTTTTAGATTTTGAGTTATGATGAAAATAGTCCAGGTGGGTCTCTAGAAAACTCTAAGAAAACTTAGCATAACTAGTTCCAAGTTAGTCCAAAACCTATGGTTAGTTCCCAAACTTCAAACTTAAGTATTAGAGGTTTAATTGAGGTGTTTTATGAGTATTTAGCTTATGTCTTATTGATCAAACTTGGTTTGCTTTTGAAGGATGTTTTGGACTTTGATATGAATGTAATTGATTAATGTATATGTTGCTATTGTTGTTGATACGATGGATTAATGTATGTTTACATGAAAATATTATATTTTGCTAAACTTGAGTTGCTTTGGATGAGGTTGAGTAGTGTTATCCAGTTGGGGAGGGTGTCTTAGTTGTTAGACACAGTTGTTGATGTCCTAAGTTGTTGTTGTCTGGTTGTATGCTGATATACACAATAAGATGTTGTTGGGTTGTATGCAGTAATACACCATAGAGTCATTCATACTCATATGCATTTGTTGGGGGCTTATTGCCCTGGAATGTTTATCATTCACCTGTTGGGGGCTTATTGCCCTGGAACGCTTTATCGTTCACCCGTTGGGGGCTTATTGCCCTGGGATGCTTTAACCATCCAAACTGTTGGGGGCTTATTGCCCTGGAATGCTTAGAATTCAACGCGCGTAGTATGGTACCACATGCATAATGCATTAGATGTTGATGGAGTCTTGCATTAGTTGTAGGTGTCAGTTGTCCTTTTGGGATTGTTGTTGGTGAGATGTCGCCACAAGTGTTGTTGTTGTTGTTGCTGATATTAATCAAAGATGAATTTAAATTATAAAGTTGAGATGATATTGATGATAGTGGTTATGAATTGTTGTTGTTTTCAATTTACCTTGATGATTCATATATCTGTATATTTACTTTTGATTTGTGAACTCACCCCTTCTGCTGGAATTGCCGCCTCGTGGGAAAGTGCAGGTAGCGAAGATTAGTGATGTTGGCTCTTGCGTCTAGGGCTCTGATACATAGTAGGGATGGGGAAGCATTATCTTTCTTGTATTCCTTTATGTATCATTTATTTGAAGAAGATGTTGTTGAGACTAAATTGTTAGATAATTTTAATATGTTGATGGCCTTTAGTGCCAAGATTATGATGTAGTTGTTGCATATGATTTCCAATTAAAGATTTTCCGCTGCAGAATTTTAATATGATGAAATTGTTGATGGTTTTAAATAGTTTTTATATTCTATTTAAATAATTTTGAAAAAGTAGTGTAATACTCCGTTGTTTGTAGAATTACTCTGATTATATTTTATGATTATTACTATTACGTTATTTCGGGAACGGGGTGTTACAATTGGTATCAGAGCAGGTCGGTCCGTCCGGCCAATTAGTAGAGTCGTGTCGAGCCTAGTAGTGTTGTGTGACAGCTTTAAACTGTCTTTGTTGTCCCGATTTGTTGTTGTTGTGTAGAGAACTGGTTGTAGTATAACCATGTTCATATCGATTGTTTTAGCAAGACGGTACGTTTTTCATCTGCTGAAGAAGAGAGTGGAACAGAATTCTTATCCACTAAAGAGATGAAGCGTTTAGAAAAGGATGGCGTGTTGATGTTTTCTTTGTTGGCATTCTTGTCGGTGGAGAACCAAGCTGTGATTGATGGGCTGCCTGTTGTGAAGGAATTTCCTGAAGTTTTCCCTGATGAGATTCCAGATGTGCCACCGGAGAGAGAGGTTGAGTTTTCGATAGACCTGGTGCCGGGTACGAAGCCTGTGTCGATGGCTCCTTACCGTATGTCAGCTTCGGAGTTAGCTGAGTTAAAGAAACAATTAGAAGACTTGCTTGACAAGAAGTTTGTGAGACCGAGTGTTTCACCATGGGGAGCGCCGGTGTTGTTGGTAAAGAAGAAGGATGGTAGCATGCGGTTGTGTATTGATTACCGACAGCTGAATAAAGTGACGATTAAGAATAGGTATCCACTACCGAGGATTGATGACTTGATGGATCAACTAGTGGGTGCCCGTGTGTTCAGCAAAATTGATTTGAGGTCAGGTTACCATCAGATAAAGGTGAAGGATGAGGATATGCAAAAGACGGCGTTTAGGACGCGGTATGGTCATTATGAATATAAGGTGATGCCTTTCGGTGTGACGAATGCACCTGGTGTGTTTATGGAATATATGAATAGAATTTTTCATGAGTATCTGGATCAATTTGTTGTGGTTTTTATTGGTGATATTTTAATCTATTCTAAGACTGAAGTTGAGCATGCAGAGCATTTGAGGATTGTACTGCAAGTGCTGAAGGAAAAGAAGTTGTATGCCAAGTTATCCAAGTGCGAATTCTGGTTGCATGAAGTGAGTTTTCTTGGCCACATTATTTCTGGTAATGGTATTGCTGTGGATCCTTCGAAGGTTGATGCTGTGTCGCAGTGGGAGACACCAAAGTCAGTTACTGAGGTAAGAAGTTTTCTTGGGTTGGCTGGTTATTACCGCAGATTTATTGAAGGATTTTCGAAGTTGGCACTTCCTTTGACGCAACTGACCTGTAAAGGTAAAGCATTTGTGTGGGATGCTCAATGTGAGAGTAGTTTCAATGAGTTGAAGCAAAGATTGACGACTGCTCCTATTTTAATTTTGCCGAAGCCAGAAGAACCTTTTGTTGTGTATTGTGATGCATCTAAGCTGGGATTAGGTGGTGTTTTGATGCAAGATGGCAAGGTGGTCGCGTATGCTTCTAGACAGCTGAGAGTGCATGAGAAGAATTATCCTACACATGATCTAGAGTTGGCAGCCGTGGTATTTGTTTTGAAAATTTGGAGGCATTATTTGTATGGTTCCAGATTTGAAGTGTTTAGTGATCATAAGAGTTTAAAGTACCTGTTTGATCAGAAGGAGTTGAACATGAGGCAGAGGAGGTGGCTGGAGTTGCTTAAGGATTACGATTTTGGCTTGAATTACCATCCTGGTAAAGCTAATGTTGTTGCCGATGCGTTGAGCAGAAAGACGTTGCATATGTCTGCTTTGATGGTGAAAGAGTTCGAGTTACTTGAACAGTTCAGAGATTTGAGTCTTGTTTGTGAAAGATCGCCTCAAAGTGTACGGTTGGGAATGTTAAAGATTAATAGTGATTTCTTGAGTGGTATCAAGGAGGCCCAGAAGATTGATGTTAAGTTTGTTGATTTGATGGCTGCTAGTGATCAGAATGCGGATAGTGATTTCAAGGTTGATGACCAAGGTGTGTTGAGGTTTAGAGGAAGGATTTGTATTCCTGATGATGAGGGTTTGAAGAAGTTGATTTTAGAAGAAAGTCATAAGAGTAGTTTGAGTATTCATCCTGGAGCTACTAAAATGTATCATGATTTGAAGAAATTATTTTGGTGGTCCGGTTTGAAGAGGGATGTTGCCCAATTTGTTTATGCATGTTTGACTTGTCAGAAGTCTAAGGTAGAGCACCAGAAGCCTGCAGGGCTGTTGACTCCACTAGATGTACCTGAATGGAAGTGGGATAGCATTTCTATGGACTTTGTAACGAGTTTACCGAATACTTCAAGAGGGCATGATGCCATTTGTGTAACGCTCTAAATATTATTTTGTGGTTTGTGGTGATTTTTAGTTGATTTTGGTGTGCTTGGTGTATTTTATTTGAATTTATAAATGATATATGAAATATTTGGTGTGATATTATTGGTTATATTTATTTGTAGTATTTTATGAAAATAGTAGAAGATAATAATATTTGATAAAAAGGGATTAATTAGAGTTATTAGAATTAAGGAGGGGGGGTTACATTTTAATTGAGAGAGTTAAGAGGGAGTTAAGAGAAAAGAAAGGTTTTGGTTGGTAAGGATAGGAAAAGCCAGTAAGGAAAGAAAGAAATATTTTCACGTATCAGAGAACAAGCAAAACCAGAACATAGTTTTTGAGAGAACCCAAGGGGAAGAACTAGGAAGGGAGAAGCTGCCATTTTTGCTGTAGATTTTGCTTGTTTGAGGTAAGGGTGGGTTTTACGATTCAATTGCTGATATATATATATATGTATGTTTTCATGAATTGAATTGAAAAATGGTAGTTTTGTTGGATTAGGGTTAAAGCTATGAAAATGCCATGAATAATGAATTATATGATGATGATGATGCATATGTAAGTTGTTTCTGTTGTTTTGTTGTGCCATGAACCTGTGAACAATGTTTCTAAACCATTTTGGGTAATTGGGGAATCAAAAATGGGATTTTTGGATGAAATAGGGTTAGAAATCGTAAGTAGAAATTCTGCCCAGATGAGCACTCGCTTAAGCGAGATACCCTTCGCTCAAGCGAGCAACATTTTTGCCACGCCTAGTCTGAATTTTAGCCGCTCGCTTAAGCGAGCCACGAGCGAACCCCAAGCGAGCAAAATGCTAACCTTCGTCATTTGCGTCGCTTAAGCGAAATTCCCGTCGCTTAAGCGAGATACGCCCAGGATAGTGTATTTGGCCTGTTCGCTTAAGCGAACTAGAAGCGAGCCAGGAGCGAGGTAAAACCAAACTTACGTGTTTTGACTCGCTTAAGCGAGATGCTGCTCGCTTAAGCGAGCTGGGTCCTGTGCGACCCAAAATGTGATTTTTCTAAGGTGTTCTAAAACCAAACCTAAGCTTTCTAAATGGTTTATTGGATTTTTAGAGAATTTTTGGAGTGATAATAATATAGAATGGAGATGTTTATGATGCATTTACGAATGAATCTTTTATGAAATGAAATGAAATGAACTATACTATACTAAGTTGAAATTGTTCATGGTGTTGTGGTGTGATTGAGTCTAGTTGGGGAGGTGTCCTAGTTGGTGTTGTCGTTGGTTGCATGGTGAGAATGCACCACTTTTCTGTTGTAGGGTTGTATGTAGATATACACCTTGAGTCTCATAACTCATTTGCATTGGTGGGGGCTCATGCCCCGGAATGTTTATACATTCAACTGGTGAGGGCTTATGCCCTGGAATGCTAGTCATTCACTTTGGTGAGGGCTTATGCCCTGGGATGCTTTAACCATCCAATTTGGTGGGGGCTTATGCCCCGGAGTGTTTAGCACTCAACGCGCGTAGTTGGTACCACATTTGCATAATACATTGGTCGTTTATGGAGTCTTGCAATAGAAGTTTAAGGTGTGAGTTGTTGTTGGTGAGGTGTCACCACAAGTGGTGTTGTTGTCAGGTGTTGTTATTTAAGGTGAATCTAAGTATTATTTGTTGAATTGTTTATGAATATTACTGATGATTATGGTGATGATGAATGTTCTTGTTGTTGTTGTTTTTCAATACAACTTTATGAATTATATATATATATATGTTGCTTTTGTTTTGTGAACTCACCCCTTCTGCTGGAATTGCCGCCTTGTGGGCAAGTGCAGGTAGCGATGGATAGATAGGAGTTGGCTCATTGTGTCGTAGGCTCTGATACGTAACGGGATGGGATATATGTTTTATAATTTCATTCCTTTATGTATCATTTATGTTGGAGATTCGTTGAATAAGTCTTTGTTATAAGTTGGAGAACATTTTTGTTATGGTGAGGCCTTTGTGCCAGACATGTTGATGTATAAGAATTTTTAAGATGATTTTGCAATGATT
This sequence comes from Medicago lupulina, assembly GCA_958299785.1. Classification (NCBI taxonomy): domain Eukaryota; kingdom Viridiplantae; phylum Streptophyta; class Magnoliopsida; order Fabales; family Fabaceae; genus Medicago; species Medicago lupulina. The sequence continues at coordinate 129,102 of OY283139.1, forward strand.
ATTCCGCTGCAGTTTATTATATAAAGATATTATTACGGAGGATTATTTAAATAGTTTTATGTTTCTATTTAAATCAATTATTTTGAGTTATGCATGTAATACTCCGTTGATTTTGGATTTAACTCTGATGTTTGGATATTATTATATCATTTGGGGAAACGGGGTGTTACAATTTGGGTCGTGGTCGACAGGTTGACTAAGTCGGCGCACTTTATTCCGATCAACATTACTTATCCGGTAGCTCAGTTGGCGGAGATCTATATCCGTGACGTTGTGAAATTGCATGGTGTTCCATCTAGTATTGTGTCGGATAGAGATCCGAGGTTTACATCAAGGTTTTGGAAGAGTTTGCAAGATGCTTTGGGTTCGAGATTGAGGCTGAGTTCGGCTTATCATCCGCAGACAGATGGTCAGTCGGAGAGAACTATCCAATCCTTAGAAGATTTGTTGAGGGTGTGTGTACTCGAGCAAGGTGGGGCTTGGGACAGCCACTTACCGTTGATAGAGTTCACTTACAACAATAGTTACCATTCGAGTATTGGTATGGCACCGTTCGAAGCTTTGTATGGTCGAAGGTGTAGAACTCCTCTATGTTGGTTTGAGTCGGGTGAAAGTATTGTGTTAGGACCTGAGTTAGTGCAGCAGACTACGGAAAAGGTCAAGATGATAAGAGAAAAGATGAAAGCATCTCAAGATCGTCAGAAGAGTTATCATGACAAAAGGAGGAAAGCCCTTGAGTTTCAAGAGGGTGAGCATGTGTTTTTGAGGGTTACTCCGATGACGGGTGTAGGACGTGCATTGAAGTCGAAGAAGTTGACTCCAAAGTTCATTGGTCCTTATCAGATTTCCGAGAGAATTGGAACCGTGGCGTATCGGATTGGATTGCCACCCCATCTATCGAACTTGCATGATGTGTTTCATGTGTCGCAGTTGAGGAAGTATGTAGTTGATCCTTCGCATGTTATTCCTAGAGATGATGTGCAAGTTAGAGATAATCTTACCGTTGAGACATTGCCTTTGAGGATTGATGATCGCAAGGTGAAGCAGCTGAGAGGCAAGGAGATACCTCTAGTTAGAGTTGTTTGGGGCGGTGTAGCCGGTGAGAGTTTGACTTGGGAATTGGAGAGCAAGATGCAAGAGTCCTATCCTGAGTTGTTTGTTGCTTAAGGTAATATTTCGAGGACGAAATTTTCTTAGTTGGGGAGAGTTGTAACGCCTTAGTTTATATTTTACTACTTTTAGGTGCTTAGAATATTTTATTTGAATTTATAAATGATTATGTGAATATGTGGTGTGTTTATGTGTTTATAATTATTTATGTGATTTATGTCATTTAAGAAAATAGGAGAAATATTATTATTTTGGGGAATTATGAAAATAGAAGAAATAGTAATATTTAGATTAAAGGGATTTAATTGATATTATTGGAATTAAGGTAGTGGGGGTTACACTTTAATTAGGAAGTTAAGAGGGAGTTAAGTGAAAGAAAGGTTTTGGTTGGTAAGAGAATAGAAAGAGTCAGTAAGGAAAGAAAAACAAGAGTACGTATCAGTAAAACAAGAAGAAACAGACTTTTGGGAAGAGAGAAGAGTAGAGCCAAGAACCAAAGGGAGATTGCTAGGGTTGCTGTAGCTTTTGTTTAATTCATCTAATCAGGTAAGGGTGAGCTAGCATTTCAATTGTTAATATATATATATATACATGATTTCATGAAATTGGATTGAAAATGGTGGTTTTTGGAATTAGGTTTAAGAACTTGATAAATTGCTCTATGATGTGGTTTTATGTTGTTGATGATGTTTCCATGAGATGTTTCTGATATTTTGTTGTATAATGAACCCATAAACAATGTAACAATTCATTTTGGGTGATAAAGGGATCAAAGTTGGGATTTTTGGGGTAAAACCATGTTGAAATCGCATTTTTGAAAAAGCTGTTTTTTTGACCTGATACTGTCAAACCGTGCCGCGATTTTTGCAGCCATAACGCGATTTTGATGGCAGAATGCTAAGTGGTTCTGGACGTAAAAAACGCGTCGCGATTTCCAAAATCGTGACATGATTTTTGTGAACCAGATCCTTCATATTTCACTATTTTTCACCCATTTCTGCTTTGAACTAGCTCTTGGTGTAAACATGAAAGTTTTAGATAATTGAGTTAGCTTTCTAATGGTTTTGGTTTGACTTGAAAATGATTTTTAGATTTTGAGTTATGATGAAAATAGTTCAGGTGGGTCTCTAGAAAACTCTAAGAAAACTTAGCATAACTAGTTCCAGGTTAGTCCAAAACCTATGGTTAGTTCCCAAACTTCAAACTTAAGTATTAGAGGTTTAATTGAGGTGTTTTATGAGTATTTAGCTTATGTCTTATTGATCAAACTTGGTTTGCTTTTGAAGGATGTTTTGGACTTTGATATGAATGTAATTGATTAATGTATATGTTGCTATTGTTGTTGATACGATGGATTAATGTATGTTTACATGAAAATATTATATTTTGCTAAACTTGAGATGCTTTGGATGAGGTTGAGTAGTGTTATCCAGTTGGGGAGGGTGTCTTAGTTGTTAGACACAGTTGTTGATGTCCTAAGTTGTTGTTGTCTGGTTGTATGCTGATATACACCATTAGATGTTGTTGGGTTGTATGCAGTAATACACCATAGAGTCATTCATACTCATATGCATTTGTTGGGGGCTTATTGCCCTGGAATGTTTATCATTCACCTGTTGGGGGCTTATTGCCCTGGAACGCTTTATCGTTCACCCGTTGGGGGCTTATTGCCCTGGGATGCTTTAACCATCCAAACTGTTGGGGGCTTATTGCCCTGGAATGCTTAGCATTCAACGCGCGTAGTATGGTACCACATGCATAATGCATTAGATGTTGATGGAGTCTTGCATTAGTTGTAGGTGTGAGTTGTCCTTTTGGGATTGTTGTTGGTGAGATGTCGCCACAAGTGTTGTTGTTGTTGTTGCTGATATTAATCAAAGATGAATTTAAATTATAAAGTTGAGATGATATTGATGATAGTTGTTATGAATTGTTGTTGTTTTCAATTTACCTTGATGATTCATATATCTGTATATTTACTTTTGATTTGTGAACTCACCCCTTCTGCTGGAATTGCCGCCTCGTGGGCAAGTGCAGGTAGCGAAGATTAGTGATGTTGGCTCTTGCGTCTAGGGCTCTGATACATAGTAGGGATGGGGAAGCGTTATCTTTCTTGTATTCCTTTATGTATCATTTATTTGAAGAAGATGTTGTTGAGACTAAATTGTTAGATAATTTTAATATGTTGATGGCCTTTAGTGCCAAGATTATGATGTAGTTGTTGCATATGATTTCCAATTAAAGATTTTCCGCTGCAGAATTTTAATATGATGAAATTGTTGATGGTTTTAAATAGTTTTTATATTCTATTTAAATAATTTTGAAAAAGTAGTGTAATACTCCGTTGTTTGTAGAATTACTCTGATTATATTTTATGATTATTACTATTACGTTATTTCGGGAACGGAGTCGTTTTAGTGAGAAAGGTCAAAAACAAGTAAAATTTGAAAGATAACAAGGTAATTCACTTGGCCTCCATTTAGCTAGAATTTTGAAAAATTCTAAAAATCAACCATTAGTCCTCTGAAACACACAAAACCACAAATTAAACAATAATTGGTCAATACATTATGCGCAAAATGAGATAAATGGGTGTTTTCATTAATGTTTCCTATGAGATAAATACGTACTTTCAAATGGAATTTCACCAAAAAAGATCCAATATTTCTTCATTTAAAAAACTTTCCAATGCCTTGAGGTTGTAGCTATGCTTGTTAGCTTTCCAACGAATGTTCACAAGCTCCAATCGGCAAAGGAAATCCCAAGATATGGTCGTTTTAGCGAAAAAGGGTTAAAAACAAGTAATATCTGAAAGCTACTAAGGTAATTTCACTTGGCCTCCATTTAGCCCGAATTTTTAAAAATCCTAAAAATCAACCATTAGTCATCTGAATCACACAAAACCACAAATTAAACAATAATTGGTTAATAAGTTATGCGAAAAATGAGATAAATGGGTGTTTTCATTAATGTTTCCTATGAGATAAATAGGTCATTTCAAATGGAATTTCGCCAAAAAAAAATCCAATATTTCTTCTTTTAAAAAAATTTCCAACCCCTTGAGGCTGTAGCTATGCTTGTTAGCTTTCCAACGAATGTTCACAAGCTCCAATCGGCAATGGAAATTCCAAGATATGGTCGTTTTAGTGAGAAAGGTAAAAAACAAGTAAAATTCGAAAGCTAACAAGGTAATTCACTTGGCCTCCATTTAGCCCGAATTTTCAAAATTTCTAAAATTCAACCATTAGTCATCTGAACCACACAAAACCACAAATTAAACAATAATTGGTCAATAAGTTATAAGATAAATGAGATAAATGGGTGTTTTCATTAATGTTTCCTATGAGATACATAGGTCATTTCAAATGGAATTTCACCAAAACATATCCAATATTTCTTCTTTTTAAAAACTTTCCAACGCCTTGAGGCTGTAGCCATGCTTGTTAGCTTTCCAACGAATGTTCACAAGCTCCAATCGGCAAAGGAAATCCCAAGATATGGTCGTTTTAGCGAAAAAGGGTCAAAAACAAGTAAAATCCGAAAGCTAACAAGGTAATTCACTTGGCCTCCATTTAGCCCGAATTTTCAAAAATTCTAAAATTCAACCATTAGTCATCTGAAACACACAAAACCACAAATTAAACAATAATTGGTCAATAAGTTATGCGAAAAATGAGATAAATGGGTGTTTTCATTAATGTTTCCTATGAGATAAATAGGTCATTTCAAATGGAATTTCGCCAAAAAAAAATCCAATATTTCTTCTTTTAAAAAAATTTCCAACCCCTTGAGGCTGTAGCTATGCTTGTTAGCTTTCCAACGAATGTTCACAAGCTCCAATCGGCAAAGGAAATTCCAAGATATGGTCGTTTTAGTGAGAAAGGTCAAAAACAAGTAAAATTCGAAAGATAACAAGGTAATTCACATGGCCTCCATTTAGCCCGAATTTTGAAAAATTCTAAAAATCAACCATTAGTCATCTGAAACACACAAAACCACAAATTAAACAATAATTGGTCAATACGTTATGCGCAAAATGAGATAAACGGGTGTTTTCATTAATGTTTCCTATGAGATAAATAGGTAATTTCAAATGGAATTTCACCAAAAAAGATCCAATATTTCTTCATTTAAAAAACTTTCCAACGCCTTGAGGCTGTATCTATGCTTGTTAGCTTTCCAACGAATGTTCACAAGCTCCAATCGGCAAAGGAAATCCCAAGATATGGTCGTTTTAGCGAAAAAGGGTCAAAAACAAGTAAAATCCGAAAACGAACAAGGTAATTCACTTGGCCTCCATTTAGCCCGAATTTTCAAAATTTCTAAAATTCTTCCATTAGTTATCTGAAACACACAATACCACAAATTAAACAATAATTGGTCAATACGTTATGCGAAAAATGAGATAAATGGGTGTTTTCATTAATGTTTCCTATGAGATAAATATGTACTTTCAAATGGAATTTCACCAAAAAAGATCCAATATTTCTTCATTTAAAAAACTTTCCAACGCCTTGAGGCTGTAGCTATGCTTGTTAGCTTTCCAACGAATGTTCACAAGCTCCAATCGGCAAAGGAAATCCCAAGATATGGTCGTTTTAGCGAAAAAGGGTCAAAAACAAGTAAAATCCGAAAGCGAACAAGGTAATTTCACTTGGCCTCCATTTAGCCCGAATTTTCAAAATTTCTAAAATTCAACCATTAGTCATCTGAAACACACAAAACCACAAATTAAACAATAATTGGTCAATACGTTATGCGAAAAATGAGATAAATGGGTGTTTTCATTAATGTTTCCTATGAGATAAATATGTCATTTCAAATGGAATTTCACCAAAACAAATCCAATATTTCTTCTTTTAGAAAAATTTCCAACCCCTTGAGGTTGTAGCTATGCTTGTTAGCTTTCCAACGAATGTTCACAAGCTCCAATCGGCAATGGAAATTCCAAGATATGGTCGTTTTAGCGAAAAAGGGTCAAAAACAAGTAAAATCCGAAAGCTAACAAGGTAATTCACTTGGCCTCCATGTAGCCCGAATTTTCAAAATTTCTAAAATTCAACCATTAGTCATCTGAAACACACAAAACCACAAATTAAACAATAATTGGTCAATAAGTTATGCGAAAAAAGAGATAAATGGGTGTTTTCATTAATGTTTCCTATGAGATAAATAGGTCATTTCAAATGGAATTTCGCCGAAAAGATCCAATATTTCTTCTTTTAAAAAAATTTCCAACCCCTTGAGGTTGTAGCTATGCTTGTTAGCTTTTCAACGAATGTTCACAAGCTCCAATCGGCAAAGGAAATCCCAAGATATGGTCGTTTTAGCGAAAAAGGGTCAAAAACATGTAAAATCCGAAAGCTAACAAGGTAATTCACTTGGCCTCCATTTAGCCCGAATTTTCAAAATTTCTAAAATTCTTCCATTAGTCATCTGAAACACACAAGCAACAAACAACAAATCAGGACAACAGAACAGAACAACAAATCAGAACAACAAAAGACAGTGTAAAACTGTCACACAACACTACTAGGCTCGACACGACTCTACTAATGGTGTAACACCCCATTTCCCAAAATGATATAATAATATCCAAACATCAGAGTTAAATCCACAATCAACGGAGTATTACATGCATAACTCAAAAATAATTGATTTAAATAGAAACATAAAACTATTTAAATAATCCTCCAAACAACATCTTTATAAAATAGTCTGCAGCGGAATGATTGTCATCAAATCATCTTTATAAAATCCTTATACATCAACATATCTGGCACGAAGGCCTCACCAAGTAGAATATTCACCAACATGGTTCAAATAATTATTAAACAATTCTCCAAGTAAAGATGATACATAAAGGAATGAAATTATAAAACATAAATCCCATCCCGTTACGTATCAGAGCCTATGACACAACGAGCCGACTCCTAACTATCCATCGCTACCTGCACTTGCCCACAAGGCGGCAATTCCAGCAGAAGGGGTGAGTTCACAAAACAAAAGCAATATATATATATATATATATATAATTCATAAAGTTGTATTGAAAAACAACAACAACAATAACATTCATCATCACCATAATCATCAGCAATCCTCATTAACATTTCAACAATATAATTTATTTTCACCTTAAATAACAACACCGACAACAACACCACTTGTGGTGACACCTCACCAACAACAACTCACACCTTAAACTTCTAATGCAAGACTCCATTAACAACTAATGCATTATGCAAATGTGGTACCAACTACGCGCGTTGAATGCTAAGCATTCCGGGGCATAAGCCCCCACCAAATTGGATGGTTAAAGCATCCCAGGGCATAAGCCCTCACCAAAGTGAATGACTAGCATTCCAGGGCATAAGCCCTCACCAGTTGAATGTATAAACATTCCGGGGCATGAGCCCCCACCAATGCAAATGAGTTATGAGACTCAAGGTGTATATCTACATACAACCCTACAACAGAAAAGTGGTGCATTCTCACCATGCAACCAACGACAACACCAACTAGGACACCTCCCCAACTAGACTCAATCACACCACAACACCATGAACAATAACAACTTGGTATAGTATAGTTCATCTCAATTCATAAAAGATTCATTCGTAAATGCATCATAAACATCACCATTCTATATTATTATCACTCCAAAAATTCTCTAAAAATCCAATAAACCATTTAGAAAGCTTAGGTTTGGTTTTAGAACACCTTAGAAAAATCACATTTTGGGTCGCACAGGACCCAGCTCGCTTAAGCGAGCAGCATCTTGTAACGCCCTCTTTAATTATTTAATTATTTTATTAGATGGTATAGTATATGTTTATATATTATATGATTATGATGATTATGTGACGTGTTTATGATGATTATGTGACGTGTTTGTGATGATTATGCGACGTATTTGTGACGTATTGGTGACGTGTGATGTATTATTATTTTATTGTTTAATAAAATAATATAAGTGATGTTATATGAATATTTAGTTGGTAAATAATAGATGTGGTGGATTAAGATAGAATTTTAAGAGATGGGGTTATAATTATAATTAAGAAGAGTTGTGTGGGTTAAGAAGGAATTAATTAAGTTGTGAGGGAGTATATAAGAGAAGTAGGTTAAGAAAGGAAATATTGAGAACGCGTACAGACACATTTGGGAAAAGAAGAACGGTTGAACAAGGAGCAAAGCTAGGTTCCAATTTCTGCAATTTTTCCAGGTAAGGGTGAGCCTAATTTCAATAGTATTAATGTAAGATCATCTGTGCTTGATTAGCTTAGAGATTGGGAAGAATTGAGAGATATTTTGAGAATTAGGGTTAATGTGATTTTTTGTGAATTTGATGTGAGATGGCTGTTAATTGCTGTATAGATGTGTTACAGAACCTAGATTATCCCCTAGGATGCTATTGCTGATGTATTAGAAGCCTAAGTGAAGAGAATTGGCAAGTTTTGGTGTGAATAGGACTGAACCCGTAGTGGTTCTGAGATCGCTCGCCTGAGGCGAGCAGATCACTCGCCGTGGCGAGTAACCCTTGGTTGCTCGCGAGGCGAGCAGTGTAGCTCGCCGTGGCGAGCTTGACCCTTAAAATTAGGATTTTTGCCAAACTTTAGATGGTTTTGAGTGTCCCTGTATTTATAGAGATGACCTGTGAAGTTGGTTTGGTCAAATTTGATTTAGGGAGCTTAAAAAATGAGAATTTTGTCGAAAAATGTCAAAAAGGCCGAAGCACCCAGTTTTTCTCGCCTCCAGCTCGCCCCCAACTCGCCTTTGGCGAGTGAGCTGCTGGGAGTACTCGCCTGTGGCGAGCAGATGTACTCGCCATGGCGAGTTAGATGGTTCAGGACTGTGTTGTTGTTTTTGTAAGCTGTTTTGCATAAGACGTTTAGAGGAACCCTTGGGGTAGAGACCGTGCCGTTATATACCCTTAGATGAGTTATGTAGAGATGAATGATGATGGTTCTATTATACCTTTGATAAATGATGTGTTGTTGAATATAAGTGTTGTATGAGTATGATGCTAATTGAATAAGATGATGTTATGTGTTGCAATGTGTATGCATAATTGAGATGATGTTCTGCCATGTAATTATTATTAACTGCATGTGCCATTCTTGAAAATGTAATGATGTTGAGACGATGTATTAAGACGTTAAATGACGAGTCCATGCATTTGCATAATTATGAGACGGTGGAGCTTTATGCTCAAAGCGACGGTGGAGCATTTGCTCAAAGCGACGGTGAAGCATATTAATGCTATAATTATATGGTACCACATGCATGATGTTGAGACGTTAGGTGTTGCATTTAGTCGAGTCATTTGTGACATATATGAGATGATGATTGAGACGTTGATATGTGATGTAATGTTGTTTTAGATGATGTTATGATGCTGATATGATGATATTTATGATGATGCCATGAAGTGCTATAATGCATATGTGATGAGTTGGATATAAGTTTTGTTAATCTTGACTTATGTTTTTATATTAATATTATTGTTATGAATCTCACCCCTTCTGCTGGAATTGCCGCCTTGTGGGCAAGTGCAGGTACCCAGTCTTAGTTGCGATGATGCGAGGATTGTGTGAAGTTAGGGATGCTCTGATATGTAACGGGATAGGGTCTTTTGTGGAGTCTATTCTTTTATGTATCGTGTTGAATAAATGATGTTGACTTTTGTGATGTAAAACCTTAAATATTTTGAGACGTGTTTGCTGGCTTTTAAGCCAAGACATTTATGAGATGAAACCTTTTGAAATTCCGCTGCTTAAATGAACGTTTTGTAATTGATATATTATTATCAAAGTTGTTTTTAAGATGAAATGTGACACTCCTTTATGAGGAATACTCTGATGTATGATTTATTTAATGAAATTTTTAAGACGGGAAATTGGGGTGTTACAATTGGTATCAGAGCAGGTCGGTCCGTCCGGCCAAGTAGAGAGTCGAGTGACGTTGTCTTAGAGTAGAATAGTATTATTGTATTATTCTGACTCATGTTTGTTTCCAGAGAACTAGATGGCTGGTAGAAATGATGCTGCTCTTGCTGCTGCTTTGGAAGCAATGGCCCAAGTTGTGGGTAATCAGAACAACGCTGGTGGGAACGATGGGACTAGAATGTTGGAGACGTTTCTGAGGAATCACCCGCCTACCTTCAAGGGGCGTTATGATCCTGATGGAGCTCAGTTGTGGCTCAAGGAAGTTGAGAGGATTTTCAGGGTCATGCAATGTGACGATGTTCAGAAGGTGCGGTTTGGCACGCACATGCTAGCGGAGGAGGCCGACGATTGGTGGGTTAGTCTCCTACCCATTTTGGAACAAGATGGAGCTGTGGTGACGTGGGCTATATTCACGAGGGAGTTCCTTAATAGATACTTTCCAGAAGATGTTCGTGGAAAGAAAGAGATAGAGTTCCTGGAGCTTAAGCAAGGGAACATGTCGGTGACCGAGTATGCGGCCAAATTTGTGGAGTTGGCTAAGTTCTATCCGCATTATGCACCCGAGACGGCTGAGTTTTCGAAATGCATCAAGTTTGAGAACGGGTTGCGCGCTGATATCAAGAGAGCTATCGGTTACCAGAAGATTCGTGACTTTTCTGAGTTGGTGAGTAGTTGTCGGATTTATGAGGAGGATACTAAAGCTCACTACAAGGTAGTGAATGATCGGAAAGCTAAGGGCCAGCAGAGTCGCCCTAAACCTTATGATGCCCCTAGAGATAAAGGGAAGCAGAGAGTGAATGATGAGAGGAGGCCCCAGAAGAAGGTTGCTCCTGCTGAGATTACTTGTTACACTTGTGGCGAGAAAGGCCATAAGAGCAATGCATGTACTGTTGAGGTGAAGAGGTGTTACCGTTGTGGTCAGAAGGGGCATATCACTAGTGATTGCAAGTTTGATGATGTTGTGTGTTTCAATTGCAATGAGCAAGGACACATTGGTTCGCAGTGTAAGCAACCCAAGAAGACTAAGACTACTGGGAGAGTGTTTGCATTGACCGGCACTCAGACCGAGAATGATGATCGCTTGATCAGAGGTACTTGCTATATTAATAATACTCCTTTAGTTGCTATTATTGATACTGGTGCTACGCACAGTTTTGTTGCTTTTGATTGTGTTTCTGCCTTGGGTCTTGATGTTTCTGATATGAATGGAGAAATGGTTGTCGAGACTCCAGCTAAGGGTTCGGTGACTACTTCTCACGTTTGTGTAAATTGTCCTTTATCTATGTTTGGCCGTGACTTTGTGATGGATTTAGTGTGCCTACCTTTAAGTGGTATGGATGTGATTCTGGGTATGAACTGGCTAGAATACAACCGAGTTCTTATCAACTGTTTTAGAAAGACGGTGCATTTTTCTTCTGTCGAAGAAGAGTGGGGCGCAGAGTTTCTATCTACGAAGCAGCTGAAGCAACTAGAACGTGACGGGATGTTGATGTTTTCGCTGATGGCTTCGTTATCTTTGGAGAACCAAGCTGTTATTGATGGGCTGCCTGTTGTGAAGGAATTTCCTGAAGTTTTCCCTGATGAGATTCCAGATGTGCCACCAGAGAGGGAGGTTGAATTTTCGATAGACCTTGTGCCTGGTACGAAGCCGGTGTCGATGGCACCTTATCGTATGTCTGCTTCTGAGTTAGCAGAGTTGAAGAAGCAGTTGGAAGACTTACTTGAGAAGAAGTTTGTGAGACCTAGCGTTTCACCATGGGGAGCTCCGGTGTTGTTGGTAAAGAAGAAGGATGGTAGTATGCGGTTGTGCATTGATTACCGTCAGTTGAACAAAGTGACGATCAAGAATAGGTATCCACTTCCGAGAATTGACGACTTGATGGATCAGTTAGTGGGTGCAAAGGTATTTAGCAAGATTGACTTGAGGTCAGGTTACCATCAGATTAAGGTGAAGGATGAAGATATGCAGAAGACGGCTTTCAGGACCCGTTATGGTCACTACGAGTACAAGGTGATGCCTTTCGGTGTTACCAATGCGCCTGGTGTGTTTATGGAATATATGAACAGAATTTTTCATGAGTACTTGGATCAATTTGTGGTGGTTTTTATTGATGATATTCTAATATATTCTAAGACTGAAGCTGAGCATGCAGAGCATTTGAAGACTGTATTGCAAGTGCTGAAAGAGAAGAAGCTGTATGCTAAACTGTCTAAGTGTGAGTTCTGGCTAAATGAAGTAAGTTTTCTTGGCCATGTTATTTCTGGTGAAGGTATTGCGGTTGACCCGTCTAAAGTTGAAGCGGTATCGCAATGGGAGACGCCTAAGTCGGTTACGGAGATTAGAAGCTTTTTGGGATTAGCTGGTTATTACAGGAGGTTTATAGAAGGATTCTCTAAATTGGCTCTTCCGTTAACGCAGTTGACGTGTAAGGGTAAGTCGTTTGTGTGGGATGTGCATTGTGAGAATAGCTTCAACGAATTGAAGAAGCGCCTGACGACGGCTCCAGTTTTGATTTTGCCGAAGTCTGATGAACCTTTCGTGGTATATTGTGATGCGTCCAAGTTGGGCTTGGGAGGTGTGCTTATGCAAGAAGGTAAGGTGGTAGCATATGCTTCGAGACAATTGAGGATTCATGAGAAGAATTATCCGACGCATGATTTGGAGTTGGCAGCTGTGGTCTTTGTATTGAAAATATGGAGACATTATTTGTATGGTTCGAGGTTTGAAGTATTCAGTGATCATAAGAGTTTGAGATATTTATTTGATCAGAAAGAGTTGAATATGAGGCAGAGAACGTGGCTTGAGTTATTGAAGGATTATGATTTTGGTTTGAATTACCATCCTGGTAAAGCAAATGTAGTTGCAGATGCCTTGAGTAGGAAAACTGTGCATATGTCCGCGTTGATGGTGAAAGAGTTTGAGTTGTTAGAACAATTTAGAGACTTGAGCTTGGTGTGTGAAAGAACGCCTCAGAGCATAAAACTGGGAATGTTGAGAATTGATAATGATTTCCTGAAGCATATCAAAGAGGCACAAAAAGAAGATGTCAAGTTTGTAGACTTGTTGATTGCTGGTAATGAGGAGACTGTGGATGGTGACTTTAAGGTCGATGATCAAGGAGTGTTGAGATTCCGAGGGAGGATTTGCATTCCTGACAACGATGAGATTAAGAAGATGATTCTTGAAGAGAGTCATAGAAGTAGCTTGAGTATTCATCCGGGAGCTACGAAGATGTATCATGACTTAAAGAGGCTGTTTTGGTGGTCTGGTTTGAAACGCGATGTGGCACAATTTGTGTATTCTTGCTTGGTTTGTCAAAAGTCGAAGATTGAGCATCAGAAGCCGACTGGTATGATGGTACCTTTAGATGTGCCAGAGTGGAAATGGGATAGTATATCCATGGATTTTGTGACGAGTTTGCCCAATACTCCTAGAGGGAACGATGCTATTTGGGTAATTGTTGATAGATTAACGAAGTCTGCTCACTTTCTGCCAATCAACATTACTTTTCCTGTGGCTCAGTTGGCGGAGATTTATGTTAAAGAGATAGTTAAGCTGCATGGTGTTCCTTCGAGCATCGTATCTGATAGATGTAACACCCCAATTTCCCGTCTTAAAAATTTCATTAAATAAATCATACATCAGAGTATTCCTCATAAAGGAGTGTCACATTTCATCTTAAAAACAACTTTGATAATAATATATCAATTACAAAACGTTCATTTAAGCAGCGGAATTTCAAAAGGTTTCATCTCATAAATGTCTTGGCTTAAAAGCCAGCAAACACGTCTCAAAATATTTAAGGTTTTACATCACAAAAGTCAACATCATTTATTCAACACGATACATAAAAGAATAGACTCCACAAAAGACCCTATCCCGTTACATATCAGAGCATCCCTAACTTCACACAATCCTCGCATCATCGCAACTAAGACTGGGTACCTGCACTTGCCCACAAGGCGGCAATTCCAGCAGAAGGGGTGAGATTCATAACAATAATATTAATATAAAAACATAAGTCAAGATTAACAAAACTTATATCCAACTCATCACATATGCATTATAGCACTTCATGGCATCATCATAAATATCATCATATCAACATCATAAACATTATCTAAAACAACATTACATCACATATCAACGTCTCAATCATCATCTCATATATGTCACAAATGACTCGACTAAATGCAACACCTAACGTCTCAACATCATGCATGTGGTACCATATAATTATAGCATTAATATGCTTCACCGTCGCTTTGAGCAAATGCTCCACCGTCGCTTTGAGCATAAAGCTCCACCGTCTCATAATTATGCAAATGCATGGACTCGTCATTTAACGTCTTAATACATCGTCTCAACATCATTACATTTTCAAGAATGGCACATGCAGTTAATAATAATTACATGGCAGAACATCATCTCAATTATGCATACACATTGCAACACATAACATCATCTTATTCAATTAGCATCATACTCATACAACACTTATATTCAACAACACATCATTTATCAAAGGTATAATAGAACCATCATCACTCATCTCTACATAACTCATCTAAAGGTATATAACGGCACGGTCTCTACCCCAAGGGTTCCTCTAAACGTCCTATGCAAACAGCTTACAAAACAACAACACAGTCCTGAACCATCTAACTCGCCATGGCGAGTACATCTGCTCGCCACAGGCGAGTACTCCCAGCAGCTCACTCGCCAAAGGCGAGTTGGGGGCGAGCTGGAGGCGAGAAAAACTGGGTGCTTCGGCCTTTTTGACATTTTTCGACAAAATTCTCATTTTTAAGCTCCCTAAATCAAATTTGACCAAACCAACTTCACAGGTCATCTCTATAAATACAGGGACACTCAAAACCATCTAAAGTTTGGCAAAAATCCTAATTTTAAGGGTCAAGCTCGCCACGGCGAGTGATCTGCTCGCCTCAGGCGAGCGATCTCAGAACCACTACGGGTTCAGTCCTATTCACACCAAAACTTGCCAATTCTCTTCACTTAGGCTTCTAATACATCAGCAATAGCATCCTAGGGGATAATCTAGGTTCTGTAACACATCTATACAGCAATTAACAGCCATCTCACATCAAATTCACAAAAATCACATTAACCCTAATTCTCAAAATATCTCTCAATTCTTCCCAATCTCTAAGCTAATCAAGCACAGATGATCTTACATTAATACTATTGAAATTAGGCTCACCCTTACCTGGAAAAATTGCAGAAATTGGAACCTAGCTTTGCTCCTTGTTCAACCGTTCTTCTTTTCCCAAATGTGTCTGTACGCGTTCTCAATATTTCCTTTCTTAACCTACTTCTCTTATATACTCCCTCACAACTTAATTAATTCCTTCTTAACCCACACAACTCTTCTTAATTATAATTATAACCCCATCTCTTAAAATTCTATCTTATTCCACCACATCTATTTAATTACTAATTAAATATTCAAATAACATCACTTATATTATTTTATTAAACAATAAAATAATAATACATCACACGTCACCAATACGTCACAAATACGTCACATAATCATCACAAACACGTCACATAATCATCATAATCATATAATATATAAACATATACTATACCATCTAATAAAATAATTAAATAATTAAAGAGGGCGTTACAACTCTCCCCCTCTTAAAGGATTTTCGTCCTCGAAAATTTACCTCGCTCAAACAACTCTGGATAGGATTCCAGCATCTTACTTTCTAGCTCCCAAGTCAAACTTTCACCCGTCGCTCCGTCTCAAACAACTCTCACAAGAGGTATCTCCTTGCCTCTCAACGTCTTCGTCTTTCGATCATCAATCCTCACGGGTAAGGTCTCAACCGTAAGGTTGTCCCTAACTTGCACATCATCGCTTTGGATCACATGAGACGGATCCGGAACATACTTCCTCAGCTGAGATACATGAAAAACATCATGCAAATTTGACAAGTGCGGTGGTAATCCAACACGATACGCCACCGGTCCAATCCTCTCTGAAATCTGATACGGTCCAATAAACCTCGGAGTCAACTTCTTCGATTTCAAAGCACGTCCAACACCCGTCAAAGGAGTCACTCTCAGGAACACATGATCCCCCTCTTGGAACTCAAGGTCCTTTCTACGCTTATCATGATAACTCTTTTGTCGACTCTGCGACGCTTTCATCTTTTCTTGGATCATTCTCACCTTCTCAGTAGTCTGTTGAACGATCTCTGGTCCTAAGACCACTCTTTCATCCGACTCAAACCAGCACAACGGAGTCCTGCACCTCCGACCATACAAAGCCTCAAACGGCGCCATTCCAATACTTGAATGGTAACTGTTGTTGTATGTGAACTCTATCAATGGAAGATGACTATCCCAAGCTCCTCCCTGTTCAAGTACACAAACCCTCAACAAGTCCTCCAACGACTGAATCGTCCTCTCCGACTGACCATCTGTTTGCGGATGATAAGCCGAACTCAACCTCAACTGAGACCCTAACGCCTCTTGCAAACTCTTCCAAAATCTAGAAGTAAATCTTGGATCTCTATCAGATACGATGCTCGAAGGAACACCATGCAGCTTAACTATCTCTTTAACATAAATCTCCGCCAACTGAGCCACAGGAAAAGTAATGTTGATTGGCAGAAAGTGAGCAGACTTCGTTAATCTATCAACAATTACCCAAATAGCATCGTTCCCTCTAGGAGTATTGGGCAAACTCGTCACAAAATCCATGGATATACTATCCCATTTCCACTCTGGCACATCTAAAGGTACCATCATACCAGTCGGCTTCTGATGCTCAATCTTCGACTTTTGACAAACCAAGCAAGAATACACAAATTGTGCCACATCGCGTTTCAGACCAGACCACCAAAACAGCCTCTTTAAGTCATGATACATCTTCGTAGCTCCCGGATGAATACTCAAGCTACTTCTATGACTCTCTTCAAGAATCATCTTCTTAATCTCATCGTTGTCAGGAATGCAAATCCTCCCTCGGAATCTCAACACTCCTTGATCATCGACCTTAAAGTCACCATCCACAGTCTCCTCATTACCAGCAATCAACAAGTCTACAAACTTGACATCTTCTTTTTGTGCCTCTTTGATATGCTTCAGGAAATCATTAACAATTCTCAACATTCCCAGTTTTATGCTCTGAGGCGTTCTTTCACACACCAAGCTCAAGTCTCTAAATTGTTCTAACAACTCAAATTCTTTCACCATCAACGCGGACATATGCACAGTTTTCCTACTCAAGGCATCTGCAACTACATTTGCTTTACCAGGATGGTAATTCAAACCAAAATCATAATCCTTCAATAACTCAAGCCACCTTCTCTGGCTCATATTCAACTCTTTCTGATCAAATAAATATCTCAAACTCTTATGATCACTGAATACTTCAAACCTCGAACCATACAAATAATGTCTCCATATTTTCAATACAAAGACCACAGCTGCCAACTCCAAATCATGCGTCGGATAATTCTTCTCATGAATCCTCAATTGTCTCGAAGCATATGCTACCACCTTACCTTCTTGCATAAGCACACCTCCCAAGCCCAACTTGGACGCATCACAATATACCACGAAAGGTTCATCAGACTTCGGCAAAATCAAAACTGGAGCCGTCGTCAGGCGCTTCTTCAATTCGTTGAAGCTATTCTCACAATGCACATCCCACACAAACGACTTACCCTTACACGTCAACTGCGTTAACGGAAGAGCCAATTTAGAGAATCCTTCTATAAACCTCCTGTAATAACCAGCTAATCCCAAAAAGCTTCTAATCTCCGTAACCGACTTAGGCGTCTCCCATTGCGATACCGCTTCAACTTTAGACGGGTCAACCGCAATACCTTCACCAGAAATAACATGGCCAAGAAAACTTACTTCATTTAGCCAGAACTCACACTTAGACAGTTTAGCATACAGCTTCTTCTCTTTCAGCACTTGCAATACAATCTTCAAATGCTCTGCATGCTCAGCTTCAGTCTTAGAATATATTAGAATATCATCAATAAAAACCACCACAAATTGATCCAAGTACTCATGAAAAATTCTGTTCATATATTCCATAAACACACCAGGCGCATTGGTAACACCGAAAGGCATCACCTTGTACTCGTAGTGACCATAACGGGTCCTGAAAGCCGTCTTCTGCATATCTTCATCCTTCACCTTAATCTGATGGTAACCTGACCTCAAGTCAATCTTGCTAAATACCTTTGCACCCACTAACTGATCCATCAAGTCGTCAATTCTCGGAAGTGGATACCTATTCTTGATCGTCACTTTGTTCAACTGACGGTAATCAATGCACAACCGCATACTACCATCCTTCTTCTTTACCAACAACACCGGAGCTCCCCATGGTGAAACGCTAGGTCTCACAAACTTCTTCTCAAGTAAGTCTTCCAACTGCTTCTTCAACTCTGCTAACTCAGAAGCAGACATACGATAAGGTGCCATCGACACCGGCTTCGTACCAGGCACAAGGTCTATCGAAAATTCAACCTCCCTCTCTGGTGGCACATCTGGAATCTCAGCAGGAGCAGCCTTCTTCTGGGGCCTCCTCTCATCATTCACTCTTTGCTTCCCTTTATCTCTAGGGGCATCATAAGGTTTAGGGCGACTCTGCTGGCCCTTAGCTTTCCGATCATTCACTACCTTGTAGTGAGCTTTAGTATCCTCCTCATAAATCCGACAACTACTCACCAACTCAGAAAAGTCACGAATCTTCTGGTAACCGATAGCTCTCTTGATATCAGCGCGCAACCCGTTCTCAAACTTGATGCATTTCGAAAACTCAGCCGTCTCGGGTGCATAATGCGGATAGAACTTAGCCAACTCCACAAATTTGGCCGCATACTCGGTCACCGACATGTTCCCTTGCTTAAGCTCCAGGAACTCTATCTCTTTCTTTCCACGAACATCTTCTGGAAAGTATCTATTAAGGAACTCCCTCGTGAATATAGCCCACGTCACCACAGCTCCATCTTGTTCCAAAATGGGTAGGAGACTAACCCACCAATCGTCGGCCTCCTCCGCTAGCATGTGCGTGCCAAACCGCACCTTCTGAACATCGTCACATTGCATGACCCTGAAAATCCTCTCAACTTCCTTGAGCCACAACTGAGCTCCATCAGGATCATAACGCCCCTTGAAGGTAGGCGGGTGATTCCTCAGAAACGTCTCCAACATTCTAGTCCCATCGTTCCCACCAGCGTTGTTCTGATTACCCACAACTTGGGCCATTGCTTCCAAAGCAGCAGCAAGAGCAGCATCATTTCTACCAGCCATCTAGTTCTCTGGAAACAAACATGAGTCAGAATAATACAATAATACTATTCTACTCTAAGACAACGTCACTCGACTCTCTACTTGGCCGGACGGACCGACCTGCTCTGATACCAATTGTAACACCCCAATTTCCCGTCTTAAAAATTTCATTAAATAAATCATACATCAGAGTATTCCTCATAAAGGAGTGTCACATTTCATCTTAAAAACAACTTTGATAATAATATATCAATTACAAAACGTTCATTTAAGCAGCGGAATTTCAAAAGGTTTCATCTCATAAATGTCTTGGCTTAAAAGCCAGCAAACACGTCTCAAAATATTTAAGGTTTTACATCACAAAAGTCAACATCATTTATTCAACACGATACATAAAAGAATAGACTCCACAAAAGACCCTATCCCGTTACATATCAGAGCATCCCTAACTTCACACAATCCTCGCATCATCGCAACTAAGACTGGGTACCTGCACTTGCCCACAAGGCGGCAATTCCAGCAGAAGGGGTGAGATTCATAACAATAATATTAATATAAAAACATAAGTCAAGATTAACAAAACTTATATCCAACTCATCACATATGCATTATAGCACTTCATGGCATCATCATAAATATCATCATATCAACATCATAAACATTATCTAAAACAACATTACATCACATATCAACGTCTCAATCATCATCTCATATATGTCACAAATGACTCGACTAAATGCAACACCTAACGTCTCAACATCATGCATGTGGTACCATATAATTATAGCATTAATATGCTTCACCGTCGCTTTGAGCAAATGCTCCACCGTCGCTTTGAGCATAAAGCTCCACCGTCTCATAATTATGCAAATGCATGGACTCGTCATTTAACGTCTTAATACATCGTCTCAACATCATTACATTTTCAAGAATGGCACATGCAGTTAATAATAATTACATGGCAGAACATCATCTCAATTATGCATACACATTGCAACACATAACATCATCTTATTCAATTAGCATCATACTCATACAACACTTATATTCAACAACACATCATTTATCAAAGGTATAATAGAACCATCATCACTCATCTCTACATAACTCATCTAAAGGTATATAACGGCACGGTCTCTACCCCAAGGGTTCCTCTAAACGTCCTATGCAAACAGCTTACAAAACAACAACACAGTCCTGAACCATCTAACTCGCCATGGCGAGTACATCTGCTCGCCACAGGCGAGTACTCCCAGCAGCTCACTCGCCAAAGGCGAGTTGGGGGCGAGCTGGAGGCGAGAAAAACTGGGTGCTTCGGCCTTTTTGACATTTTTCGACAAAATTCTCATTTTTAAGCTCCCTAAATCAAATTTGACCAAACCAACTTCACAGGTCATCTCTATAAATACAGGGACACTCAAAACCATCTAAAGTTTGGCAAAAATCCTAATTTTAAGGGTCAAGCTCGCCACGGCGAGCTACACTGCTCGCCTCGCGAGCAACCAAGGGTTACTCGCCACGGCGAGTGATCTGCTCGCCTCAGGCGAGCGATCTCAGAACCACTACGGGTTCAGTCCTATTCACACCAAAACTTGCCAATTCTCTTCACTTAGGCTTCTAATACATCAGCAATAGCATCCTAGGGGATAATCTAGGTTCTGTAACACATCTATACAGCAATTAACAGCCATCTCACATCAAATTCACAAAAATCACATTAACCCTAATTCTCAAAATATCTCTCAATTCTTCCCAATCTCTAAGCTAATCAAGCACAGATGATCTTACATTAATACTATTGAAATTAGGCTCACCCTTACCTGGAAAAATTGCAGAAATTGGAACCTAGCTTTGCTCCTTGTTCAACCGTTCTTCTTTTCCCAAATGTGTCTGTACGCGTTCTCAATATTTCCTTTCTTAACCTACTTCTCTTATATACTCCCTCACAACTTAATTAATTCCTTCTTAACCCACACAACTCTTCTTAATTATAATTATAACCCCATCTCTTAAAATTCTATCTTATTCCACCACATCTATTTAATTACTAATTAAATATTCAAATAACATCACTTATATTATTTTATTAAACAATAAAATAATAATACATCACACGTCACCAATACGTCACAAATACGTCACATAATCATCACAAACACGTCACATAATCATCATAATCATATAATATATAAACATATACTATACCATCTAATAAAATAATTAAATAATTAAAGAGGGCGTTACAATAGAGATCCAAGATTTACTTCTAGATTTTGGAAGAGTTTGCAAGAGGCGTTAGGGTCTCAGTTGAGGTTGAGTTCGGCTTATCATCCGCAAACAGATGGTCAGTCGGAGAGGACGATTCAGTCGTTGGAGGACTTGTTGAGGGTTTGTGTACTTGAACAGGGAGGAGCTTGGGATAGTCATCTTCCATTGATAGAGTTCACATACAACAACAGTTACCATTCAAGTATTGGAATGGCGCCGTTTGAGGCTTTGTATGGTC
Organism: Medicago lupulina; assembly: GCA_958299785.1. NCBI lineage: Eukaryota > Viridiplantae > Streptophyta > Magnoliopsida > Fabales > Fabaceae > Medicago > Medicago lupulina. Next base: position 150,958 of record OY283139.1, read on the forward strand.
GGAGGTGCAGGACTCCGTTGTGCTGGTTTGAGTCGGGTGAAAGAGTGGTCTTAGGACCAGAGATCGTTCAACAGACTACTGAGAAGGTGAGAATGATCCAAGAAAAGATGAAAGCGTCGCAGAGTCGACAGAAGAGTTATCATGATAAGCGTAGAAAGGACCTTGAGTTCCAAGAGGGGGATCATGTGTTCCTGAGAGTGACTCCTTTGACGGGTGTTGGACGTGCTTTGAAATCGAAGAAGTTGACTCCGAGGTTTATTGGACCGTATCAGATTTCAGAGAGGATTGGACCGGTGGCGTATCGTGTTGGATTACCACCGCACTTGTCAAATTTGCATGATGTTTTTCATGTATCTCAGCTGAGGAAGTATGTTCCGGATCCGTCTCATGTGATCCAAAGCGATGATGTGCAAGTTAGGGACAACCTTATGGTTGAGACCTTACCCGTGAGGATTGATGATCGGAAGACGAAGACGTTGAGAGGCAAGGAGATACCTCTTGTGAGAGTTGTTTGGGACGGAGCGACGGGTGAAAGTTTGACTTGGGAGCTAGAAAGTAAGATGCTGGAATCCTATCCAGAGTTGTTTGAGCGAGGTAAATTTTCGAGGACGAAAATCCTTTAAGAGAGGGAGAGTTGTAACGCCCTCTTTAATTATTTAATTATTTTATTAGATGGTATAGTATATGTTTATATATTATATGATTATGATGATTATGTGACGTGTTTATGATGATTATGTGACGTGTTTGTGATGATTATGCGACGTATTTGTGACGTATTGGTGACGTGTGATGTATTATTATTTTATTGTTTAATAAAATAATATAAGTGATGTTATATGAATATTTAGTTGGTAAATAATAGATGTGGTGGATTAAGATAGAATTTTAAGAGATGGGGTTATAATTATAATTAAGAAGAGTTGTGTGGGTTAAGAAGGAATTAATTAAGTTGTGAGGGAGTATATAAGAGAAGTAGGTTAAGAAAGGAAATATTGAGAACGCGTACAGACACATTTGGGAAAAGAAGAACGGTTGAACAAGGAGCAAAGCTAGGTTCCAATTTCTGCAATTTTTCCAGGTAAGGGTGAGCCTAATTTCAATAGTATTAATGTAAGATCATCTGTGCTTGATTAGCTTAGAGATTGGGAAGAATTGAGAGATATTTTGAGAATTAGGGTTAATGTGATTTTTTGTGAATTTGATGTGAGATGGCTGTTAATTGCTGTATAGATGTGTTACAGAACCTAGATTATCCCCTAGGATGCTATTGCTGATGTATTAGAAGCCTAAGTGAAGAGAATTGGCAAGTTTTGGTGTGAATAGGACTGAACCCGTAGTGGTTCTGAGATCGCTCGCCTGAGGCGAGCAGATCACTCGCCGTGGCGAGTAACCCTTGGTTGCTCGCGAGGCGAGCAGTGTAGCTCGCCGTGGCGAGCTTGACCCTTAAAATTAGGATTTTTGCCAAACTTTAGATGGTTTTGAGTGTCCCTGTATTTATAGAGATGACCTGTGAAGTTGGTTTGGTCAAATTTGATTTAGGGAGCTTAAAAAATGAGAATTTTGTCGAAAAATGTCAAAAAGGCCGAAGCACCCAGTTTTTCTCGCCTCCAGCTCGCCCCCAACTCGCCTTTGGCGAGTGAGCTGCTGGGAGTACTCGCCTGTGGCGAGCAGATGTACTCGCCATGGCGAGTTAGATGGTTCAGGACTGTGTTGTTGTTTTTGTAAGCTGTTTTGCATAAGACGTTTAGAGGAACCCTTGGGGTAGAGACCGTGCCGTTATATACCCTTAGATGAGTTATGTAGAGATGAATGATGATGGTTCTATTATACCTTTGATAAATGATGTGTTGTTGAATATAAGTGTTGTATGAGTATGATGCTAATTGAATAAGATGATGTTATGTGTTGCAATGTGTATGCATAATTGAGATGATGTTCTGCCATGTAATTATTATTAACTGCATGTGCCATTCTTGAAAATGTAATGATGTTGAGACGATGTATTAAGACGTTAAATGACGAGTCCATGCATTTGCATAATTATGAGACGGTGGAGCTTTATGCTCAAAGCGACGGTGGAGCATTTGCTCAAAGCGACGGTGAAGCATATTAATGCTATAATTATATGGTACCACATGCATGATGTTGAGACGTTAGGTGTTGCATTTAGTCGAGTCATTTGTGACATATATGAGATGATGATTGAGACGTTGATATGTGATGTAATGTTGTTTTAGATGATGTTATGATGCTGATATGATGATATTTATGATGATGCCATGAAGTGCTATAATGCATATGTGATGAGTTGGATATAAGTTTTGTTAATCTTGACTTATGTTTTTATATTAATATTATTGTTATGAATCTCACCCCTTCTGCTGGAATTGCCGCCTTGTGGGCAAGTGCAGGTACCCAGTCTTAGTTGCGATGATGCGAGGATTGTGTGAAGTTAGGGATGCTCTGATATGTAACGGGATAGGGTCTTTTGTGGAGTCTATTCTTTTATGTATCGTGTTGAATAAATGATGTTGACTTTTGTGATGTAAAACCTTAAATATTTTGAGACGTGTTTGCTGGCTTTTAAGCCAAGACATTTATGAGATGAAACCTTTTGAAATTCCGCTGCTTAAATGAACGTTTTGTAATTGATATATTATTATCAAAGTTGTTTTTAAGATGAAATGTGACACTCCTTTATGAGGAATACTCTGATGTATGATTTATTTAATGAAATTTTTAAGACGGGAAATTGGGGTGTTACACATCTCGCTTAAGCGAGTCAAAACACGTAAGTTTGGTTTTACCTCGCTCCTGGCTCGCTTCTAGTTCGCTTAAGCGAACAGGCCAAATACACTATCCTGGGCGTATCTCGCTTAAGCGACGGAAATCTCGCTTAAGCGACGCAAATGACGAAGGTTAGCATTTTGCTCGCTTGGGGTTCGCTCGTGGCTCGCTTAAGCGAGCGGCTAAAATTCAGACTGGGCGTGGCAAAATGTTGCTCGCTTGAGCGAAGGGTATCTCGCTTAAGCGAGTGCTCACCTGGGCAGAATTTCTACTTACGATTTCTAACCCTATTTCATCCAAAAATCCCATTTTTGATTTCCCAATTACCCAAAATGGTTTAGAAACATTGTTCACAGGTTCATGGCACAACAAAACAACAGAAACAACTTACATATGCATCATCATCCTCATATAATTCATTATTCATGGCATTTTCATAGCTTTAACCCTAATCCAACAAAACTACCATTTTTCAATTCAATTCATGAAAACATACATATATATATCAGCAATTGAATCATAAAACCCACCCTTACCTCAAATAAGCAAAATCTACAGCAATTCCTAGCAATTCACCTTGGCTCTTGGCTCTATTCTTCTCTCTTCCCAAAGGTCTGTTTCTTTGTTTTACTGATACGTGAAATGTTTTCCTTTCCTTACTGGTTTTCTCTTTTCTCACCTTACCAAAACATAACCTCTTTTTCTCTTTACTCCCCCCAGTAAATTCTATTAAATTTCTTCTTAATCCCTCCTTAATTCTATTAACTCTACTTAATCCCTTTTTATCAAATATTATTATTTTCTACTATTTTCATAAAATACTACAAATAAATATAACCAATAATATCACACCAAGTATTTCATATATCATTTATAAATTCAAGTAAAATACACCAAGCACACCAAAATCAACTAAAAATCACCACAAACGACAAAATAATATTTAGAGCGTTACAAATGGTCTGACAGACCGACCTGCTCTGATACCAATTGTAACACCCCGTTTTCCCAAAACAACGTAAACATGTATAATTATCAGAGTTTTCAACAACAACAGAGTATTACATCTACTTTTCAAAATTCAGTTTAAATAGAATATAAAAACTATTTAATTCAACACATCATTTTATAAAAATTTGCAGCGGAATATTTATTTGATAATCAATCAACAACTAAAATCAACATCCTTGGCACGAGGCCTCAACATAATAAAAATATTATTCAACGATGATTTAAATCTTCAACATCAATAAAAGTCTAAGCAACATGTTCTCAAAAACCGATACATAAAAGAATGAAATCATAAACATCAAATCCCATCCCGTTACATATCAGATCCTACGACACAAGAGCCAACTCCTATCTATCCTTTGCTACCTGCACTTGCCCACGAGGCGGCAATTCCAGCAGAAGGGGTGAGTTCACAACACAAAGGTAATATATAAATATATGAATCATCAAATTGCATTGAAAAACAACAACAAATAATAACAACCATCATCAGCATAGGCAGCAACATCATCAGTATAAGCAACAACATCATCAATATTAGCAACAACATCATCAATATTAGCAACAACATCATCAATATTATTTAGATTCATCTTCGGTTAACAACATCAACGACAACATCACTTGTGGCGACACCTCACCAACAACATCTCTACAAAACAACTCACACCTACAACAACTAATGCAAGACTCCATCAACTACTAATGCATTATGAAAATGTGGTACCAACTACGCGCGTTGAAATCTAAGCATTCCAGGGCATGAGCCCTCAACAATTTTGGATGGTTAAAGCATCCCAGGGCATAAGCCCTCACCAGATGAATGACTAGCATTCCAGGGCATGAGCCCTCACCAATTGAATGTATAAACATTCCAGGGCATAAGCCCCCAACGATGCAAATGAGTTATGAAGACTCAATGGTGTATATCTGCATACAACCCTACGACAACTAATGGTGCATATCAGCATGCAACCAACAACAACAACAACTAGGACATCAACAACTGTGTCTAACATCTAAGACACCCTCCCCAACTCGACACAACCACTCAACAACATCAAGAACAACTTCAAACTTAGCAAAGTATATTTTATTTCATGTAAACATACATAATTCCATCATATTCATCTTCATATATAAGTTTCATCATCCAAACAATTATTAATAAATCTAACAAACAAGTTAGGAAGCTTAGGTTTGGGTTAGGAGCACTTTGGAAAATTGCACAAATGGTCGCACAGGACCAATCTCGCTTAAGCGAAGTTAATCTCACTTCAAGCGACTTAAATGACGAAAGTCTGGGGAAATCTCGCTCGGGGTTCGCTTGCATCTCGCTTAAGCGAAATTTCATCTGGACAGCATTCTGGGAATCTCGCTTAAGCGAAGCTTCATCTGGGCAGATTTTCCAACTACGATTTTCTAAGCCCTAAATCATCCAAAAACCCAATTTTAATCCCCCAATCACCCAAAATGATTTAGAATAAGGTTTATGGGTTCACTACTCATCAAAACAACAAAACATCTCATAGAAACATCATCAATCACAACATAATTCATCAACAATGGCATTTTTCATAAATATTAAACCTAAACCAACAAATCACCATTTTCAATCCAAAATCATGAAAACATACATGTATATATTAACCAATGAATTGCTAGCCCACCCTTACCTCTGTAACACCCCGTTCCCGAAATAACGTAATAATAATATTACTAATAAACATAATCAGAGTATTTCAACAAAACAACGGAGTATCACACTTCTTTTTCAAAAATCATTTAAATAGAATATAAAAACTATTTAAAACCATCATACAATATCATCATATTAAAATTCTGCAGCGGAATGTCTTTATTCAAAACTCAATCAACAACTACATCAAAATCTTGGCACAAAAGGCCATCAACATATTATAATTATCCAACAAAATAATTCCAACAACATCATCTTCAATTATCAGATACATAAAGGAATACAAGAAAATAACGTTTCCCCATCCCTACTATGTATCAGAGCCCTAGACGCAAGAGCCACATCTCTAATCTTCGCTACCTGCACTTGCCCACAAGGCGGCAATTCCAGCAGAAGGGGTGAGTTCACAAATCAAAAGTAATATACAAATATATGAATCATCAAAGTAAATTGAAAGCAACATCATTTCATAACATCTATCAGCAACAACATCATCAATATCATCTCAACTTTACAATTTAAATTCATCTTTGATTTATATCAACAACATCAACAACACTTGTGGCGACATCTCACCAACAACAATCCAAAGGACAACTCACTCCTACTACTAATGCAAGACTCCATAATCATCTAATGCATTATGCATGTGGTACCAACTACGCGCGTTGAATGCTAAGCATTCCAGGGCAATAAGCCCCCAACAATTGGATGGTTAAAGCATCCCAGGGCAATAAGCCCCCAACAGGTGAACGATAAAGCGTTCCAGGGCAATAAGCCCCCAACAGTGAATGATAAACATTCCAGGGCAATAAGCCCCCAACAAATGCATATGAGTATGAAATGACTCTATGGGTATATCTGCATACAACCCAACATCTTAATGGAGCATATCAGCATGCAACCAACAACAACAACAACTTAGGATACCCTCCCCAACTGGACAATATCATTCAACAATCAACAAGGTAATTCAACTTAGCAAGCATAGATATTTGCACTTAAGCATGCATAAATTCATCTTAATCATCTTCATAACATAGTTTTTATCATCCAAATAATTCTTAAAAATTATAATAAACATCTTAGAAAGCTTAGGTTTGGTTTTGGAACATCTTAGAAAAATCACATTTTGGGTCGCACAGGACCCAGCACGCTTAAGCGAGCAGCTGCACGCTTAAGCGAGCCAAAACACGAAGGTTGGGTTCTTGTTCGCTTACTGCACGCTTACAGTACGCTTGAGCGTGCACACTATGGTCTGGGAAAAGATTCAGCACGCTTAAGCGAGCATCTGCACGCTTAAGCGTCCAAAAAGACGTAAGTTTGGTCTTGCTCGCTAGCTGCACGCTTGCAGCACGCTTAAGCGAGCGGGTCTCAGGTTCAGCAAAACAGTTGCGATAACAGCATAGTTCTAACCCAAAAATCCCAACTTTGATCCCTCAATCACCCAAAATGATTTAGAACAATGTTATGGGTTCATTATACGGCAAAACAACAGAAACATCTCAATGAGCATCATCAATTACACAGAAACCACAATCATTAAGCAATATTTCATGTTCTTAACCTAATTCAACAATCACCATTTTCGATTTAATTTCATGGAACACATACATATATATCAACAATTGAAGAGTAAACCCACCCTTACCTCAAATAAGCAAAATCTACAGCAATTGGATGAATTTCCCTCTTCCCTTGGCTCTACCTTGTTCTTGGCTCTTTTCTCTCAAAACTCTATTCTTACTGATACGTGAAAATGTTTTTGTCTGACTCTACCTTTCCTTACCAAAACCTTTTCTTTTTCTTAACTCCTCACTTAAACTCCTAATTAAAGTGTAACCCCTACCACTTAATTCCAATAATATCAAATAACTCCTTTTCTAAATTAACTATTATTTCTACTATTTTCAAAAATAATATTATTTCTTCTACTCCACTTAATTAATAAAAATCATTACTACTTCTTTATAATAAAATACAACAAAATAACAATTACCAATAATTCACATAAATCACATAAATAATTATAAGGCATCTAAAACACACAAAAATCAACTAAAATAAATAAATGACAACTAGGGCGTTACAACTCTCCCCAACTTAGAGAATTTCGTCCTCGAAATAATACCTTAGGCAACAAACAACTCAGGATAGGACTCTTGCATCTTGCTCTCCAACTCCCAAGTCAAACTCTCACCGGTTACACCGCCCCAAACAACTCTAACCAGAGGTATCTCCTTGCCTCTCAACTGCTTCACCTTACGATCATCAATCCTCAACGGCAAAGTCTCAACAGTGAGGTTATCTCTAACTTGCACATCATCTCTAGGGATAACATGCGAAGGATCAGCTACATACTTCCTCAACTGCGACACATGAAACACATCATGCAAGTTCGATAAATGCGGTGGCAATCCAATCCGATACGCCACAGTTCCAACTCTCTCGGAAATCTGATAAGGACCAATGAACTTTGGAGTCAACTTCTTCGACTTCAATGCACGTCCTACACCGGTCATCGGAGTAACCCTCAAAAACACATGCTCACCCTCTTGAAACTCAAGGGCTTTCCTCCTCTTGTCATGATAACTCTTCTGACGATCTTTAGATGCTTTCATCTTTTCTCTTATCATCTTGACCTTTTCTGTAGTCTGCTGCACTAACTCAGGTCCTAACACAATACTTTCACCCGACTCAAACCAACATAGAGGAGTTCTACACCTTCGACCATACAAAGCTTCGAACGGTGCCATACCAATACTCGAATGGTAACTATTATTATAAGTAAACTCTATCAACGGCAAGTGGCTGTCCCAAGCTCCACCCTGCTCGAGTACACACACCCTCAACAAATCTTCTAAGGATTGGATAGTCCTCTCCGACTGACCATCTGTCTGCGGATGATAAGCCGAACTCAGCCTCAATCTCGAACCCAATGCATCTTGCAAACTCTTCCAAAACCTTGATGTAAACCTCGGATCTCTATCCGACACAATACTAGATGGAACACCATGCAACTTCACAATATCACGGATATAGATCTCCGCCAACTGAGCTACCGGATAAGTAATGTTGATCGGAATAAAGTGCGCCGACTTAGTCAACCTGTCGACCACGACCCAAATGGCATCATGCCCCCTTGAAGTATTCGGCAAACTTGTTACAAAATCCATCGAAATGCTATCCCATTTCCACTCAGGCACATCTAACGGAACCAACAGCCCTGCAGGCTTCTGATGCTCAACCTTAGACTTCTGGCAAGTCAAACACGCATACACAAACTGCGCAACATCCCTTTTCAAACCGGACCACCAAAATATTCTCTTCAAGTCATGATACATTTTAGTAGCTCCAGGATGAATACTCAAACTACTCTTATGACTTTCTTCTAAAATCAACTTCTTTAAATCCTCATCATCCGGAATACAAATTCTTCCTCTAAACCTCAACACACCTTGGTCATCGACCTTGAAGTCACCATCCACATTCGGATCACTAGCAGCCATTAAATCCACAAATTTAACATCAAGCTTCTGCGCCTCTTTGATGTCATTCAAGAAATCACTATTTATCTTCAGCATGCCTAACCGCACACTCTGAGGCGATCTTTCACAAACAAGACTCAAATCTCTGAATTGTTCAAGTAACTCGAACTCTTTCACCATCATAGCCGACATATGCAATGTCTTTCTACTCAACGCATCCGCAACCACATTGGCTTTACCAGGATGGTAATTCAAGCCAAAATCATAGTCCTTAAGCAACTCAAGCCACCTTCTCTGCCTCATGTTCAACTCCTTCTGATCAAACAGGTACTTTAAACTTTTATGGTCGCTAAACACTTCAAATCTGGAACCATACAAATAGTGCCTCCAAATCTTCAACACAAACACCACGGCTGCTAACTCTAAATCATGGGTAGGATAATTCTTCTCATGCACTCTCAGCTGTCTAGAAGCATACGCTACCACCTTGCCATCTTGCATCAAAACACCACCTAATCCCAGCTTAGATGCATCACAATACACAACAAAAGGCTCTTCTGGCTTTGGCAAAATCAAAATAGGAGCAGTCGTCAATCTTTGCTTCAAATCGTTGAAACTACTCTCACATTGAGCATCCCACACAAATGCTTTACCTTTACAAGTCAACTGCGTCAAAGGAAGTGCCAACTTCGAAAATCCTTCAATAAATCTGCGATAATAACCAGCCAAACCAAGAAAACTTCTCACCTCAGTAACTGACTTTGGTGTCTCCCACTGCGACACAGCATCAACCTTCGAAGGATCTACAGCAATACCTTTACCAGAAATAATGTGGCCAAGAAAACTTACTTCATTCAACCAGAACTCGCACTTGGATAACTTGGCATACAACTTTTTCTCTTTCAGCACCTGCAAAACAATCTTCAAGTGCTCTGCATGCTCAGCTTCAGTCTTAGAATAAATCAAGATGTCATCAATAAAGACTACTACAAACTGATCCAGGTACTCATGAAAAATTCTGTTCATGTATTCCATAAACACACCAGGTGCATTCGTCACACCGAAAGGCATCACCTTATATTCGTAATGACCATACCGCGTCCTAAACGCTGTCTTTTGCATATCCTCATCCTTCACCTTTATCTGATGATAACCCGACCTCAAATCAATCTTGCTAAAAACGCGGGCACCCACCAATTGATCCATCAAATCATCTATTCTCGGAAGTGGATACCTATTCTTGATCGTCACTTTATTCAACTGACGGTAGTCAATACACAACCGCATGCTACCATCCTTCTTCTTTACCAACAACACCGGCGCTCCCCACGGTGAAACACTTGGTCTCACAAACTTCTTATCAAGCAAGTCTTCTAATTGCTTCTTCAGTTCAGTTAACTCAGAAGCTGACATACGGTAAGGAGCCATCGACACAGGCTTCGTACCCGGCACCAGGTCTATCGAAAATTCCACTTCTCTTTCTGGTGGCACATCTGGAATCTCATCAGGGAAAACTTCAGGAAATTCCTTCACAACAGGCAGCCCATCTGTCACAGCTTGGTTCTCCACCGACAAGAATGCCAACAAAGAAAACATCAACACGCCATCTTGTTCTAACCGCTTCATCTCTTTAGTGGATAAAAATTCTGTTCCACTCTCTCCTTCAGCAGAAGAAAACCGCACCGTCTTGGTAAAACAATTGATCAAGACATGATTGTACTCTAACCAATTCATCCCCAATATTACATCCATTCCCACTAACGGCAAACAGACAAGGTCCACCTCAAAATCTCTACCAAATACAGACAACGGACAACTTAAACAAACAAGGGAAGTAGTTACTGAACCCTTAGCTGGAGTTTCAACAACCATCTCCCCATTCATAACAGACATAATCAAACCCAATCTTTGTGCACAATCAATAGCAATGAAACAATGCGTTGCACCAGTATCTATAATAGCAATTAAAGGAGTACCACTAAAGAAACAAGTACCTCTAATAAGTCGATCCTCCTGATCGGTCTGAGTACCGGTCAAGGCAAAAACCCTACCACTGGTCTGCGCCTTCTTAGGCTTAGTGCACTGAGAACCAATGTGACCTTCTTCATTACAGTTGAAACAAACAATGTCCCCACGCTTGCATTCGGTGACAGTATGACCCTTCTTTCCGCATCTGAAACATTTCTTCTCATCACGGGTACAAGCATTGCTCTTGTGGCCTTTCACACCACACTTATAACAAACCACTTCGGCAGGAGCATCTCTACGTGCAGGCCTCCTCTCATCATGCATTCTTTGCTTGCCCTTATCAGCTGGGGCACTATACGGCTTTGGGCGACTCTGCTGCCCCTTACCCTTACGGTCATTCATTATCTTATAGTGAGCTTTGGTGTCCTCTTCATAGATACGGCAGCTGCTCACCAACTCAGAGAAGTCTCTGATCTTCTGATACCCAATGGCCCGCTTGATATCAGCTCGCAGACCATTCTCAAATTTAATACACTTGGAGAACTCAGCAGTCTCCGCCGCATAATGTGGATAGAACTTTGCAAGCTCCACGAACTTGGCAGCATATTCCGTAATGGACATATCTCCTTGCTTCAGCTCAAGGAATTCTATTTCTTTCTTACCTCGGACATCCTCCGGAAAATACCTCCTCAGGAACTCGCGCCTAAACACAGCCCACGTAATCACAGCACCTTCAGCCTCTAACACCGGCTGCACACTCACCCACCAGTCGTCAGCCTCTTCAGCCAACATATGCGTGCCAAACCGCACCATCTGGACATCCGTACACTGCATCACCCGGAAGATCCTCTCGACCTCCTTCAGCCAAGTCTGCGCTCCATCGGGGTCGTACCTTCCCTTAAACGTTGGTGGATGATTCCTCAAGAAGGTCTCAAGCATCCTTACACCTTCACCAGCTCCACCAGCACCTTGTTGTTGCCCAACAACCTGAGCCATTGCTTGCAAAGCAGCAGCAAGAGCAGCATCATTCCTTCCGGCCATCTCGATAATTCTACATAACAACAAGAATTAGAACAACAAAGACAGTTTAAACCTGTCACACTACTCTACATGGCTCGACACGACTCTTCTAATGGTCTGACGGACCGACTTGCTCTGATACCAATTGTAACACCCCGTTCCCGAAATAACGTAATAATAATATTACTAATAAACATAATCAGAGTATTTCAACAAAACAACGGAGTATCACACTTCTTTTTCAAAAATCATTTAAATAGAATATAAAAACTATTTAAAACCATCATACAATATCATCATATTAAAATTCTGCAGCGGAATGTCTTTATTCAAAACTCAATCAACAACTACATCAAAATCTTGGCACAAAAGGCCATCAACATATTATAATTATCCAACAAAATAATTCCAACAACATCATCTTCAATTATCAGATACATAAAGGAATACAAGAAAATAACGTTTCCCCATCCCTACTATGTATCAGAGCCCTAGACGCAAGAGCCACATCTCTAATCTTCGCTACCTGCACTTGCCCACAAGGCGGCAATTCCAGCAGAAGGGGTGAGTTCACAAATCAAAAGTAATATACAAATATATGAATCATCAAAGTAAATTGAAAGCAACATCATTTCATAACATCTATCAGCAACAACATCATCAATATCATCTCAACTTTACAATTTAAATTCATCTTTGATTTATATCAACAACATCAACAACACTTGTGGCGACATCTCACCAACAACAATCCAAAGGACAACTCACTCCTACTACTAATGCAAGACTCCATAATCATCTAATGCATTATGCATGTGGTACCAACTACGCGCGTTGAATGCTAAGCATTCCAGGGCAATAAGCCCCCAACAATTGGATGGTTAAAGCATCCCAGGGCAATAAGCCCCCAACAGGTGAACGATAAAGCGTTCCAGGGCAATAAGCCCCCAACAGTGAATGATAAACATTCCAGGGCAATAAGCCCCCAACAAATGCATATGAGTATGAAATGACTCTATGGGTATATCTGCATACAACCCAACATCTTAATGGAGCATATCAGCATGCAACCAACAACAACAACAACTTAGGATACCCTCCCCAACTGGACAATATCATTCAACAATCAACAAGGTAATTCAACTTAGCAAGCATAGATATTTGCACTTAAGCATGCATAAATTCATCTTAATCATCTTCATAACATAGTTTTTATCATCCAAATAATTCTTAAAAATTATAATAAACATCTTAGAAAGCTTAGGTTTGGTTTTGGAACATCTTAGAAAAATCACATTTTGGGTCGCACAGGACCCAGCACGCTTAAGCGAGCAGCTGCACGCTTAAGCGAGCCAAAACACGAAGGTTGGGTTCTTGTTCGCTTACTGCACGCTTACAGTACGCTTGAGCGTGCACACTATGGTCTGGGAAAAGATTCAGCACGCTTAAGCGAGCATCTGCACGCTTAAGCGTCCAAAAAGACGTAAGTTTGGTCTTGCTCGCTAGCTGCACGCTTGCAGCACGCTTAAGCGAGCGGGTCTCAGGTTCAGCAAAACAGTTGCGATAACAGCATAGTTCTAACCCAAAAATCCCAACTTTGATCCCTCAATCACCCAAAATGATTTAGAACAATGTTATGGGTTCATTATACGGCAAAACAACAGAAACATCTCAATGAGCATCATCAATTACACAGAAACCACAATCATTAAGCAATATTTCATGTTCTTAACCTAATTCAACAATCACCATTTTCGATTTAATTTCATGGAACACATACATATATATCAACAATTGAAGAGTAAACCCACCCTTACCTCAAATAAGCAAAATCTACAGCAATTGGATGAATTTCCCTCTTCCCTTGGCTCTACCTTGTTCTTGGCTCTTTTCTCTCAAAACTCTATTCTTACTGATACGTGAAAATGTTTTTGTCTGACTCTACCTTTCCTTACCAAAACCTTTTCTTTTTCTTAACTCCTCACTTAAACTCCTAATTAAAGTGTAACCCCTACCACTTAATTCCAATAATATCAAATAACTCCTTTTCTAAATTAACTATTATTTCTACTATTTTCAAAAATAATATTATTTCTTCTACTCCACTTAATTAATAAAAATCATTACTACTTCTTTATAATAAAATACAACAAAATAACAATTACCAATAATTCACATAAATCACATAAATAATTATAAGGCATCTAAAACACACAAAAATCAACTAAAATAAATAAATGACAACTAGGGCGTTACAACCTCAGTTAAGCAAATTCTACAGCAAAAATGGCAGCTTCTCCCTTCCTAGTTCTCCCCCTTGGTTTCTCTCAAAAAGCTATGTTCTTCTCTTGTTTTCTCTGATACGTACAATGCTTACTGACTTCTTCCTATTCTTTCCTTAACAAAACATAACTCCTTTCTTTCTCTTAACTCCCCCAATAACTTTCATTTTAATTTCTCATTAACCCTCCTTAATTCTATTAACTCCAAATAAATCCCTTTTTCTAAATAAACATTATTCTTCCTATTTTCATAATTCTCCAAAATAATAATATTCCTTCTATTTTCTCAAAACAAAGCAAATATTATATCCCACTACTAATTAATTAAATAACAAATAACATGCATTTAGATAATACATCAATAAATCATATAACTCAATTATTTCACATAAATTATTATAAACAAATAAATACACCACATATTCACATAATCATTTATAAATTCAAATAAAACATGCCCAACAACTAAAATAACAAAATAGCGACTAGGGCGTTACATTCACAAGCTCCAATCGGCAAAGGAAATCCCAAGATATGGTCGTTTAAGCGAAAAAGGGTTAAAAACAAGTAATATCTGAAAGCTACCAAGGTAATTCACTTGGCCTCCATTTAGCCCGAATTTTCAAAAATCCTAAAAATCAACCATTAGTCATCTGAATCACACAAAACCACAAATTAAACAATAATTGGTCAATAAGTTATGCGAAAAATAAGATAAATGGGTGTTTTCATTAATGTTTCCTATGAGATCAATAGGTCATTTCAAATGGACTTTCGCCAAAAAAAAATCCAAAATTTCTTCTTTTAAAAAAATTTCCAACCCCTTGAGGCTGTAGCTATGCTTGTTAGCTTTCCAACGAATGTGCACAAGCTCCAATCGGCAAAGGAAATCAGAAGATATGGTCGTTTTAGTGAGAAAGGTCAAAAACAAGTAAAATTCGAAAGCTAACAAGGTAATTCACTTGGCCTCCATTTAGCCCGAATTTTCAAAAATTCTAAAAATCAACCATTAGTCATCTGAAACACACAAAACCACAAATTAAACAAATATTGGTCAATACGTTATGCGAAAAATGAGATAAATGGGTGTTTTCATTAATGTTTCCTATGAGATAAATAGGTCATTTCAAATGGAATTTCGCCAAAAAGATCCAATATTTCTTCTTTTAAAAAATTTCCAACACCTTGAGGTTGTAGCTATGCTTGTTAGCTTTCCAACGAATGTTCACAAGATCCAATCGGAAAAGGAAATCCCAAGATATGGTCGTTTTAGCGAAAAAGGGTTAAAAACAAGTAATATCTGAAAGCTACCAAGGTAATTCACTTGGCCTCCATTTAGCCCGAATTTTCAAAATTTTTAAAATTCAACCATTAGTCATCTGAAACACACAAAACCACAAATTAAACAATAAAATGTCAATAAGTTATGTGAAAAATGAGATAAATGAGTGTTTTCATTAATGTTTCCTATGAGATAAATAGGTCATTTCAAATGGAATTTCGCCAAAAAAAAATCCAATATTTCTTCTTTTAAAAAATTTCCAACCCCTTGAGGCTGTAGCTATAATTGTTAGCTTTCCAACGAATGTTCACAAGCTCCAATCGGCAAAGGAAATCCCAAGATATGGGCGTTTTGGTGAGAAAGGTCAAAAACAAGTAAAATTCGAAAGCTAACAAGGTAATTCACTTGGTCTCCATTTAGCCCAAATTTTCAAAAATTCTAAAAATCAACCATTAGTTATATGAAACACACAAATTAAACAATAATTGGTCAATACGTTATGCGAAAAATGAGATAAATGGGTGTTTTCATTAATGTTTCCTATGAGATAAATAGGACCTTTCAAATGGAATTTCGCCAAAAAATATCCAATATTTCTTCGTTTAAAAAAATTTCCAACGCCTTGAGGCTGTAGCTATGCTTGTTAGCTTTCCAACGAATGTTCACAAGCTCCAACCGGCAAAGGAAATCCCAAGATATGGTCGTTTTAGCGAAAAAGGGTCAAAAACAAGTAAAATCCGAAAGCTAACAAGGTAATTCACTTGGCCTCCATGTAGCCAGAATTTTCAAAATTTCTAAAATTCAACCATTAGTCATCTGAAACACACAAAACCACAAATTAAACAATAATTGGTCAATAAGTTATGCGAAAAAAGAGATAAATTGGTGTTTTCATTAATGTTTCCTATGAGATAAATAGGTCATTTCAAATGGAATTTCGCCGAAAAGATCCAATATTTCTTCTTTTAAAAAAATTTCCAACCCCTTGAGGTTGTAGCTATGCTTGTTAGCTTTCCAACGAATGTTCACAAGCTCCAATCGGCAAAGGAAATCCCAAGATATGGTCGTTTTAGCGAAAAAGGGTCAAAAACATGTAAAATCCGAAAGCTAACAAGGTAATTCACTTGGCCTCCATTTAGCCCGAATTTTCAAAATTTCTAAAATTCAACCATTAGTCATCTGAAACACAGAAAACCACAAATTAAACAATAATTGGTCAATAAGTTATGCGAAAAATGAGATAAATGGGTGTTTTCATTAATGTTTCCTATGAGATAAATAGGTCATTTCAAATGGAATTTCGCCAAAAAGATCCAAAATTTCTTCTTTTCAAAAAATTTCCAACCCCTTGAGGCTGTAGCTATGCTTGTTAGCTTTCCAACGAATGTGCACAAGCTCCAATCGGCAAAGGAAATCCCAAGATATGGTCGTTTTAGCGAGAAAGAGTGAAAAACAAGTAAAATCCGAAAGCTAACAAGGTAATTCACTTGGCCTCCATTTAGCCCGAATTTTCAAAATTTTTAAAATTCAACCATTAGTAATCTGAAACACACAAAACCACAAATTAAACAATAATTGGTCAATAAGTTATGCGAAAAATGAGATAAATGAGTGTTTTCATTAATGTTTCCTATGAGATAAATAGGTCATTTCAAATGGAATTTCGCCAAAAAAAAATCCAATATTTCTTCTTTTAAAAAATTTCCAACCCCTTGAGGCTGTAGCTATAATTGTTAGCTTTCCAACGAATGTTCACAAGCTCCAATCGGCAAAGGAAATCCCAAGATATGGGCGTTTTGGTGAGAAAGGTCAAAAACAAGTAAAATTCGAAAGCTAACATGGTAATTCACTTGGCCTCCATTTAGCTTAAATTTTCAAAAATTCTAAAAATCAACCATTAGTTATATGAAACACACAAATTAAACAATAATTGGTCAATACGTTATGCGAAAAATGAGATAAATGGGTGTTTTCATTAATGTTTCCTATGAGATAAATAGGACCTTTCAAATGGAATTTCGCCAAAAAATATCCAATATTTCTTCGTTTAAAAAAATTTCCAACGCCTTGAGGCTGTAGCTATGCTTGTTAGCTTTCTAACGAATGTTCACAAGCTCCAACCGGCAAAGGAAATCCCAAGATATGGTCGTTTTAGCGAAAAAGGGTCAAAAACAAGTAAAATCCGAAAGCTAACAAGGTAATTCACTTGGCCTCCATGTAGCCAGAATTTTCAAAATTTCTAAAACTCAACCATTAGTCATCTGAAACACACAAAACCACAAATTAAACAATAATTGGTCAATAAGTTATGCGAAAAATGAGATAAATGTGTGTTTTCATTAATGTTTCCTACGAGATAAATAGGTCATTTCAAATGGAATTTCGCCAAAAAGATCCAATATTTCTTCTTTTAAAAAAATTTCCAACCCCTTGAGGTTGTAGCTATGCTTGTTAGCTTTCCAACGAATGTTCACAAGCTCCATTCGGCAAAGGAAATCCCAAGATATGGTCGTTTTAGCGAAAAAGGGTTAAAAACAAGTAATATCTGAAAGCTACCAAGGTAATTCACTTGGCCTCCATTTAGCCCGAATTTTCAAAAATCCTAAAAATCAACCATCAGTCATCTGAATCACACAAAACCACAAATTAAACAATAATTGGTCAATAAGTTATGCGAAAAATAAGATAAATGGGTGTTTTCATTAATGTTTCCTATGAGATCAATAGGTCATTTCAAATGGACATTCGCCAAAAAAAAAATCCAAAATTTCTTCTTTTAAAAAAATTTCCAACCCCTTGAGGCTGTAGCTATAATTTTTAGCTTTCCAACGAATGTTCACAAGCTCCAATCGGCAAAGGAAATCCCAAGATATGGGCGTTTTGGTGAGAAAGGTCAAAAACAAGTAAAATTCGAAAGCTAACAAGGTAATTCACTTGGCCTCCATTTAGCCCAAATTTTCAAAAATTCTAAAAATCAACCATTTGTTATATGAAACACACAAATTAAACAATAATTGGTCAATACGTTATGCGAAAAATGAGATAAATGGGTGTTTTCATTAATGTTTCCTATGAGATAAATAGGACCTTCCAAATGGAATTTCGCCAAAAAATATCCAATATTTCTTCGTTTAAAAAAATTTCCAACACCTTGAGGCTGTAGCTATGCTTGTTAGCTTTCCAACGAATGTTCACAAGCTCCAACCGGCAAAGGAAATCCCAAGATATGGTCGTTTTAGCGAAAAAGGGTTAAAAACAAGTAATATCTGAAAGCTACCACGGTAATTCACTTGGCCTCCATTTAGCCCGAATTTTCAAAAATCCTAAAAATCAACCATCAGTCATCTGAATCACACAAAACCACAAATTAAACAATAATTGGTCAATAAGTTATGCGAAAAATAAGATAAATGGGTGTTTTCATTAATGTTTCCTATGAGATCAATAGGTCATTTCAAATGGACATTCGCCAAAAAAAAAAATCCAAAATTTCTTCTTTTAAAAAAATTTCCAACCCCTTGAGGCTGTAGCTATAATTTTTAGCTTTCCAACGAATGTTCACAAGCTCCAATCGGCAAAGGAAATCCCAAGATATGGGCGTTTTGGTGAGAAAGGTCAAAAACAAGTAAAATTCGAAAGCTAACAAGGTAATTCACTTGGCCTCCATTTAGCCCAAATTTTCAAAAATTCTAAAAATCAACCATTTGTTATATGAAACACACAAATTAAACAATAATTGGTCAATACGTTATGCGAAAAATGAGATAAATGGGTGTTTTCATTAATGTTTCCTATGAGATAAATAGGACCTTCCAAATGGAATTTCGCCAAAAAATATCCAATATTTCTTCGTTTAAAAAAATTTCCAACGCCTTGAGGCTGTAGCTATGCTTGTTAGCTTTCCAACGAATGTTCACAAGCTCCAACCGGCAAAGGAAATCCCAAGATATGGTCGTTTTAGCGAAAAAGGGTCAAAAACAAGTAAAATCCGAAAGCTAACAAGGTAATTCACTTGGCCTCCATGTAGCCCAAATTTTCAAAATTTCAAAAATTCAACCATTAGTCATCTGAAACACACAAAACCACAAATTAAACAATAATTGGTCAATAAGTTATGCGAAAAAAGACATAAATGGGTGTTTTCATTAATGTTTCCTATGAGATAAATAGGTCATTTCAAATGGAATTTCACCAAAAAGATCCAATATTTCTTCTTTTAAAAAAATTTCCAACCCCTTGAGGTTGTAGCTATGCTTGTTAGCTTTCCAACGAATGTTCACAAGCGCCAATCGGCAAAGGAAATCCCAAGATATGGTCGTTTTAGCGAAAAAGGGTTAAAAACAAGTAATATCTGAAAGCTACCAAGGTAATTCACTTGGCCTCCATTTAGCCCGAATTTTCAAAAATCCTAAAAATCAACCATTAGTCATCTGAATCACACAAAACCACAAATTAAACAATAATTGGTGAATAAGTTATGCGAAAAATAAGATAAATGGGTGTTTTCACTAATGTTTCCTATGAGATCAATAGGTCATTTCAAATGGATTTTCGCCAAAAAAAAAATCCAAAATTTCTTCTTTTAAAAAAATTTCCAACCCCTTGAGGCTGTAGCTATGCTTGTTAGCTTTCCAACGAATGTGCACAAGCTCCAATCGGCAAAGGAAATCAGAAGATATGGTCGTTTTAGTGAGAAAGGTCAAAAACAAGTAAAATTCGAAAGCTAACAAGGTAATTCACTTGGCCTCCATTTAGCCCGAATTTTCAAAAATTCTAAAAATCAACCATTAGTCATCTGAAACACACAAAACCACAAATTAAACAAATATTGGTCAATACGTTATGCGAAAAATGAGATAAATGGGTGTTTTCATTAATGTTTCCTATGAGATAAATAGGTCATTTCAAATGGAATTTCGCCAAAAAGATCCAATATTTATTCTTTTAAAAAATTTCCAACACCTTGAGGTTGTAGCTATGCTTGTTAGCTTTCCAACGAATGTTCACAAGCTCCAATCGGAAAAGGAAATCCCAAGATATGGTCGTTTTAGCGAAAAAGGGTTAAAAACAAGTAATATCTGAAAGCTACCAAGGTAATTCACTTGGCCTCCATTTAGCCCGAATTTTCAAAATTTCTAAAATTCAACCATTAGTCATCTGAAACACACAAAACCACAAATTAAACAATAAAATGTCAATAAGTTATGTGAAAAATGAGATAAATGAGTGTTTTCATTAATGTTTCCTATGAGATAAATAGGTCATTTCAAATGGAATTTCGCCAAAAAAAAATCCAATATTTCTTCTTTTAAAAAATTTCCAACCCCTTGAGGCTGTAGCTATAATTTGTAGCTTTCCAACGAATGTTCACAAGCTCCAATCGGCAAAGGAAATCCCAAGATATGGGCGTTTTGGTGAGAAAGGTCAAAAACAAGTAAAATTCGAAAGCTAACAAGGTAATTCACTTGGCCTCCATTTAGCCCAAATTTTCAAAAATTCTAAAAATCAACCATTAGTTATATGAAACACACAAATTAAACAATAATTGGTCAATACGTTATGCGAAAAATGAGATAAATGGGTGTTCATTAATGTTTCCTATGAGATAAATAGGACCTTCCAAATGGAATTTCGCCAAAAAATATCCAATATTTCTTCGTTTAAAAAAATTTCCAACGCCTTGAGGCTGTAGCTATGCTTGTTAGCTTTCCAACGAATGTTCACAAGCTCCAATCGGCAAAGGAAATCCCAAGATATGGTCGTTTTAGCGAAAAAGGGTCAAAAACATGTAAAATCCGAAAGCTAACAAGGTAATTCGCTTGGCCTCCATTTAGCCCGAATTTTCAAAAATTCTAAAAATCAACCATTAGTCATCTGAAACACACAAAACCACAAATTAAACAAATATTGGTCAATACGTTATGCGAAAATTGAGATAAATGGGTGTTTTCATTAATGTTTCCTATGAGATAAATAGGTCATTTCAAATGGAATTTCGCCAAAAAAGATCCAATATTTCTTAGTTTAAAAAAAATTTCAACGCCTTGAGGCTGTAGCTATGCTTGTTAGCTTTCCAACGAATGTTCACAAGCTCCAATCGGCAAAGGAAATCCCAAGATATGGTCGTTTTAGCGAAAAAGGGTCAAAAACATGTAAAATCCGAAAGCTAACAAGGTAATTCACTTGGCCTCCATTTAGCCCGAATTTTCAAAAATCCTAAAAATCAACCATTAGTCATCTGAATCACACAAAACCACAAATTAAACAATAATTGGTCAATAAGTTATGCGAAAAATAAGATAAATGGGTGTTTTCATTAATGTTTCCTATGAGATCAATAGGTCATTTCAAATGGACTTTCGCCAAAAAAAAAATCCAAAATTTCTTCTTTTAAAAAAATTTCCAACCCCTTGAGGCTGTAGCTATGCTTGTTAGCTTTCCAACGAATGTGCACAAGCTCCAATCGGCAAAGGAAATCAGAAGATATGGTCGTTTTAGTGAGAAAGGTCAAAAACAAGTAAAATTCGAAAGCTAACAAGGTAATTCACTTGGCCTCCATTTAGCCCGAATTTTCAAAATTTCTAAAATTCAACCATTAGTCATCTGAAACACACAAAACCACAAATTAAACAATAATTGGTCAATAAGTTATGCGAAAAATGAGATAAATGGGTGTTTTCATTAATGTTTCCTATGAGATAAATAGGTCATTTCAAATGGAATTTCGCCAAAAAGATCCAATATTTCTTCTTTTAAAAAAATTTCCAACCCCTTGAGGTTGTAGCTATGCTTGTTAGCTTTCCAACGAATGTTCACAAGCTCCATTCGGCAAAGGAAATCCCAAGATATGGTCGTTTTAGCGAAAAAGGGTCAAAAACAAGTAATATCTGAAAGCTACCAAGGTAATTCACTTGGCCTCCATTTAGCCCGAATTTTCAAAAATCCTAAAAATCAACCATCAGTCATCTGAATCACACAAAACCACAAATTAAACAATAATTGGTCAATAAGTTATGCGAAAAATAAGATAAATGGGTGTTTTCATTAATGTTTCCTATGAGATCAATAGGTCATTTCAAATGGACATTCACCAAAAAAAAAATCCAAAATTTCTTCTTTTAAAAAAATTTCCAACCCCTTGAGGCTGTAGCTATGCTTGTTAGCTTTCCAACGAATGTGCACAAGCTCCAATCGGCAAAGGAAATCAGAAGATATGGTCGTTTTAGTGAGAAAGGTCAAAAACAAGTAAAATTCGAAAGCTAACAAGGTAATTGATAACACGTAAAATGCACTATTATTTTGACTCGTCTTACACATTTTTAGATTTTGATTTTATAAATTTTTGCAATGTTATGCTGGTATTGTGTGTCTATTTCAGGTATTTATCGGTTAAAAGTCTTCGCGCATCAAAATGAGGAAATTCGGCGAAAAAGGAAAGAAAGGGTAGAAAAGGAAAAATACAAGGTTAAAAAGTCAGAAGTGAACGGAAAGTAAAAGGCAAACCAATTCTCATCCCACGTTCCACAGTTTCAGTATCAGTTTTTTCCACTTCCTCCATTTTCTCCACTACTTGAGACATGATCAGAAGCACTTCAATGAGATTTTTTGTCTATAAATACACCTGAAGAACTCAATTGAACCAGACCAAGCTTTATAGAGAAATTCAGCAATTTAGAAACCGCTTATTGCTTATTGTAGTTTACGTTCTCTTTTAGTTTCTTTTAAGAACAACTACTCATATTTCCATTGCGATTCCATTACTGTCATCGAATTCCAAATACCAGTTTAATATTAGTATCCCTTTTATTTACTTTATCATATCAATTGCCATTTCATAGTTATTATTATTATCCAAATTAAGCTGATTGTCCCTATGGTGATACGATAACTTTCAAATTCCAATCCTTGTCACTACTTTATGTTGTTGCTGCACCATGCCTTTTGTCAATTTTAATTGAATTGTTACTGCTCTCGTGTATGCTTATGCCCTTTTATTTCACTACTGTTGTGTATTTAAATTGCTGTTCCAATTCAATTGTGGTTTCCGTTTTGTTTTCTTCCTGTTGCTGCGTTTTAAACTTGCGGTTCCGTTCGACCTGAATTGCGTGATGTGTGCGTGAATGGTTTACCTGCTGTGTAGCTGTCCCGTTCTGTTTCAATTGTAGCAGTGGAATTATACTCAATTAAAGATTCCAACATTAACAGGTTTCATTCTTTTGTTTCACTTACTTTTCAGTATGAATTTGTTAAAATTGAGTTTAGATTATTATTGCATTATGTCTGAGTAGATTTCTATAGAGCCTGGAATATGATGAACGTTGTACCAATGATACTCTGTTAAGTTTTATGATTAAAAGTTGTAACAGGAATTATTTTTAAGCCTTAAAATTCTAATTTTTTTAACGATGAATATGTACAGTGAAAGCTGAAATAACGTGATATTAGTTTCATATCGAAAGAGTGAAACCGGTATCTGTCCGTAGAATTTTTAGGAATTAATTTTAAAATTCAGCGACATCGTTTTTATAATTGATTTAGAAATTACTAATTTTCAAAAAACACTATTTTAAACTTGTAGCTGGACATGCGAAAGCTGGCGTCTGTGAGTTTAAAATGCGGTAACGGACGTGCGAAAGCCGACGGTACCTTTAAATTAAAATTTCTACTAAAAATAACTTTTTGCACGTAAATTGATTATTTTTCAAACAGAGTTTTGAAGTTGTAAGGTGTACGCGCGAAAGCGGTCGAATAGATTACAAAGTTAAAACTCGGTGTCGTACATGCGAAAGCTGACGACCTCTTTAATTTAATTCTTTTTACGCACGAAAATATTGTTCTGTTACAATTATAAAATATAACTTAACAAGTACTCACGGTCGACGCAAATTATATTCCGGGCTCTCGTCATTAAAATTAATTAAAACAAGTTTTTTTCTTATTTTGCAACTAAACTAATTATCATCGCCTTAGATAAACAACGTGACAATAGATAACGGTACTTGACATTGGTCTCTGTGGGATTCGACATCTTTTATACTAAAATCGATATTTCCGTGCACTTGCGGACCTATCAAGTTTTTGGCGCCGTTGCCGGGGACCATTTTGGCAATATCGTAACACCATTGTTACACCGTATAGACTAAGGCATTTATTTTCTTTTTCCCATTTTTTCGTCGATCATATGCCCAGTACTCGTACCTCCGAGGACGAGCTAGAAAAACCAATCGACGAAATCGAACGTTTTTTACATATTAGACGCCAAGTTGAACTAATACACGCTCAAATGGCGCAAGCTAATAACGCGAACCGTCCTCTTAAGGACTATGCCGTCCCATCCCAGGACAAGCCTCACTCGAGTATTGTTAACCCGACGATTCAGGCTAACAACTTTGAGTTGAAACCCTCTCTGCTGCAAATCGTGCAGCAAAACCAGTTTTCCGGTAATTCCACGGAAGACCCGAATTTGCACCTCTCCGTGTTTGTGCAATTCGCTGATACGCTTAAGTGCAATGGCGTCGATCCCGAAGCCATTCGCCTGCGTTTATTTCCTTTCTCCCTCAGAGATAGAGCCAGAGCTTGGCTACAGTCTCTGCCGTCAAATTCCATTACGACATGGAATGAGTTGAAAAAGGCGTTCCTAGCAAGATATTTCCCTCCTAGTAAAACCGCCCAGCTCAGGAACCAAATTACCTGCTTTAGGCAGACAGACGGCGAGTCGCTTTTTGAAGCATGGGAGAGGTACAAGGAATTGATGAGAGCTTGTCCCCATCATGGATTAGAACAATGGCTCATAATTCACACGTTTTATAATGGCGTGCTCTATAATACAAGAATGACCATTGATGCCGCAGCTGGCGGAGCCCTAATGGACAATCCTTTTCAGGAGGCATATGAGCTTATTGAGAATATGGCACAAAACCATTATCAATGGGGAAGCGAACGCACTCCTGTCGAGAAATCTCAACCAAAGGGAGGTATGCACGAAGTCAGCAACTTTGACCATATGAACGCTAAAGTGGATGCTTTGTTTCACAAGTTGGATAACTTGAAACTCGCTCCACCAGCTACAGTAGCTGCCGTGACTCCCAACTGTGAAATATGCGGAACCCCAGGGCATGTTGCTGCCGAATGTCAGTTGTTAGCTGAAGCTGATCAAGTGAATTACGCGCAAGGAAATCCGTATGCTAACACGTACAATCCAGGATTTAGAAACCACCAAAATTTCTCCTACAAAAATAACAATCCTACCTTTGCGCCAAGTCCCGCACCTGCAGCACCCCCTGGTTTCCAAAATCAAAGAGGAGCCCCTGTTGCTCCGAAAAAGTCTAACCTGGAGCTCATGATGGAAAACTTCATTTTAGCTCAAACTCAGCAAAACAAGGAGTTTATGAACCAAAACGTTCATACGAATGAATTGATTAAGCAGTTGGCACACAAAGTTGACTCCATGGCCACTCATAATAAAATGCTTGAGACGCAGATATCCCAAGTGTCCCAACAACAAGCAGCTACAGCTGCCCCAGCCGGAACATTTCCGGGCCAACCGCAACCAAATCCTAAGGGACATGTTAACGCGGCAACGCTACGAAGCGGAACTGAGTTAGATAACAATCCCACTGCTGTGAGAGTTAGGAACCGTGATGAAGGAAAGGGTAAAGATCCTGCGAGTAAACCAGATGACGTTGGAGAGACATCTAAGTCTCAGGAGGTAAAAGAAAAAGAGAAAGAAAACCCTTATGTACCTCCTCCACCTTATAAACCTTCAATCCCTTACCCTCAAAGACTCGTAAAGTCTAAAACTGAGGGTCAGTTTAAGAAGTTTGTAGAACTTCTAAAGTCTCTTCATCTTAGTATTCCTTTTTCGGAGGCGATTACTCAAATGCCTTCGTACGCAAAATTCTTAAAGGAAATTCTGACTAACAAAAGGAAAATTGATGTTGATGAGACTGTAGCACTTACTGAGGAGTGCAGCGCTATAATTCAAAATAAGATGCCACCCAAGTTAAAAGATCCAGGGAGTTTTTCAATTCCTTGCGTTATAGGCAGTCACATCATTGATAAAGCCTTGTGTGATTTAGGAGCTAGTGTGAGCTTGATACCTCTGTCCATCTGTAAAAAGCTAAACCTAGGAGAGTTGAAACCAACTAGAATGTCTTTGCAATTAGCCGACCGTTCGATTAAACATCCAGTGGGGATAATAGAAGATGTTCCTCTTAGAATTGGTCAACTATACATCCCCACTGATTTTGTAGTCATGGATATTAGTGAAGACTCTATTACTCCTATCCTTTTAGGAAGACCTTTCCTAGCCACCGCGGGTGCCATCATTGATGTCAAGAAAGGAAAACTCACCTTTGAGGTTGGCGAAGAGAAGATTGAGTTCATTTTGTCTCAATTTATGAAAAGCCCCTCCATAAATGATACATGTTGTTTTGTTGACATAATAGATGCATGTGTCAAGGAGTTTTCAACTCAAGCTGAACCATCTGAGGAAATAATTGAAGATACAATAGAGGAAGTAGAAGAGATGGAAGAAGTCAGTGACGAGGAGGCCGAAATTTCTCGCATTCTTGAATGCCTCGACCAAACTTCCGATCCATCTTCCGAGCCAGATCACCCCAAGATCGAGCTAAAGGAACTTCCTAAGAACCTCAGATATGAGTTCCTAGATAAGGAGCATAATTATCCCGTGATAGTTAGCGCAGAGTTAGGAAGAGAAGAGACGGGTAAACTCCTTGATGTTTTAAAGAGATATCCTAACGCCATAGGATATAAGATTAGTGATCTCACCGGGATCAGCCCCTCTGTGTGTACGCATAGAATTTTGCTTGAAGAGGACTCTAAAACCTCTAGAGAGCATCAGCGGAGGCTGAACCCCAATATGAGCGAAGTTGTTAAAAAGGAAGTTATGAAACTCCTAGATGCTGGGATCATATATCCTATATCCGATAGCAAGTGGGTTAGTCCAGTGCACGTAGTGCCAAAGAAAGGAGGGATGACCGTAGTTCAAAACGAGAAGGGCGAATCAGTCGCCAAGCGGACGGTAACGGGATGGAGGATGTGCATCGACTACAGAAAGTTGAACACAGCCACTAGAAAAGATCACTTTCCTCTCCCGTTTATTGATCAAATGCTCGAGCGTCTTGCTAGGCACTCATACTTCTGCTACCTTGATGGTTATTCGGGATTCTTTCAGATCCCTATCCACCCGGATGACCAAGAAAAGACCACATTTACATGCCCTTATGGAACATTTGCTTATCGACGAATGCCATTCGGATTGTGCAATGCACCCGCCACGTTCCAAAGATGCATGATGGCAATCTTTGCCGACTTCCTAGAAGATATTCTGGAAGTTTTCATGGACGATTTCTCCGTATGTGGGTCTAGCTTTGAAGACTGTCTTGGTAATCTTGAGAAAGTTCTGGAGAGGTGTGTGAAAGTCAATCTAGTACTTAACTGGGAAAAGTGCCACTTTATGGTCAAAGAAGGCATAGTACTTAGCCATGTGGTGTCTAATAGAGGAATAGAGGTTGACAAAGCAAAAATAGAAGTTATTGAGAATTTGCAACCCCCCACAACTGTAAGAGAGGTCCGGAGTTTTCTTGGACACGCTGGTTTCTACCGGCGGTTCATTAAAGACTTCTCAAAAATCACCAAGCCTTTAACCGGCCTTCTAATGAAAGACGCTGAGTTCATCTTCGATGAACAATGCCTTGAGTCGTTCCAACTGCTGAAACGTGCATTGATCTCTGCCCCAATAATGCAACCTCCGGATTGGAGCCAACCTTTTGAGATCATGTGCGACGCTAGTGATTATGCAGTAGGTGCCGTTTTAGGACAGCGCAAAGATAAGAAATTGCATGCAATCTATTACGCTAGTAGGACACTTGACGAAGCTCAGATTAACTATGCCACAACTGAAAAGGAGCTTCTAGCCATTGTCTTCGCAATTGATAAATTTCGTTCCTACCTAGTAGGATCGAAGATTATCATTTACACAGACCATGCAGCTATCAGATACCTACTAAGCAAGAAAGATGCAAAGCCGAGACTTATTCGGTGGATATTACTGCTTCAAGAGTTTGACATGGAGATCCGAGATAAAAAGGGAACAGAGAATGTAGTCGCGGATCACCTGTCAAGAATTCAAGATGGTCAGTTGGAGGAGGTGCCCATAAATGATTGCTTTCCCTACGAAAGACTGGTGTCTTTTGTGAAAGCGGAGTCACCTAGATATGGTCACCTCGTAGATTTTCTGGAAGAAGGGAGTTCCGGCATTAAAAAGATACCAGAAGAAGCAAGTGCT
Source organism: Medicago lupulina (assembly GCA_958299785.1). Taxonomy (NCBI): domain Eukaryota; kingdom Viridiplantae; phylum Streptophyta; class Magnoliopsida; order Fabales; family Fabaceae; genus Medicago; species Medicago lupulina. Next base: position 179,807 of record OY283139.1, read on the forward strand.
TTAAGTAATACCGCTGCCCCATGGTACGCTGACATCATAAATTATCTGGTTGCTGGAATTCTACCTCCCGACTTGACCTATCAGCAAAAGAAGAAATTCTTCCATGACCTTAAGCAATACTACTAGGATGATCCCCTCTTATTCAAAAGAGGAGTGGACGGTATTTTCCGCCGGTGTATCCCAGAAGAGGAAATAGAGAGTGTCATAACACACTGTCACTCCTATCCCGTTGGAGGACACATGAGTAGATCGAAAACTGCAGCAAAAATTCTTCAAGCTGGTCTCTATTGGCCCACCATCTTTCGAGATGTTCATGTTTTCGTTTCGAAATGTGACCGGTGCCAGCGATCAGGATACATCTCTAGTAGGAATGAAATGCCACAAAAATTTATCCTAGAGGTGGAGGTTTTCGATGTTTGGGGAATTGACTTTATGGGTCCTTTTCCTACATCTATGGGAAATAAGTATATACTCATTGCTGTGGATTACGTGTCAAAATGGATCGAGGCCATTGCCTCTCCTACCTGTGATACAAAAGTAGTGGTAAAGATGTTTAAAAACATTATATTCCCAAGATTTGGTGTCCCCAGACTAGTCATCAGTGACGGTGGTTCTCATTTTATTTCGAAAATATTTAAGAACCTCCTAACAAAGTACGGGGTACGTCATAGAGCAGTTACTCCCTATCATCCCCAAACCAATGGGCAGGCAGAGATCTCTAATCGAGAAATTAAGCAAATCCTAGAGAAAACTGTCTCTATCTCAAGAAAGGACTGGTCCTTGAGACTGAACGATGCCTTATGGGCTTATCGGACCGCCTACAAAACACCCATTGGCACCACTCCTTTCAAGCTCGTTTATGGAAAATCGTGCCATCTCCCGGTTGAGCTCGAGCACAAAGCTTATTGGGCCATAAAAGCCCTAAACATGAATCATATCGAAGCTGGGGAAAAAAGGATGTTGGATCTTCATGAGTTAGAGGAGTTGCGGCTTGATGCGTATGAAAATGCCTTGATTTATAAGGAAAGAACTAAGAAATGGCATGACAGACGCATTATAAGACGTGAATTTAATGAGGGTGAGTTAGTGTTGCTGTTTAATTCTAGGTTAAGGCTTTTTCCTGGAAAGCTTCGCTCTCGATGGAGTGGACCATTCGAAGTTACTAAAGTAAATCAATCTGGTGCCATTGAGGTCTGGAGCGAATCCACTGGTAAATTCCTAGTGAATGGCCAAAGATTAAAGCACTACCACCCAGCAGAGAAAGTAGGACATATCGCTACTCTTGTTATGTGTCCCCCTTGATTGTGTCACTCTGTACAGTCGAGCTACCGACGTTAAATGAAGCGCTGCGTGGGAGGCAACCCATGAGTGTAACACCCCGTTTCCCAAAATGATATAATAACGTCTAATTATCAGAGTTAATCAACAAACAACGGAGCATTACATACACATTTCAAAAATAATTTATTTAAATAGAAACATAAAACTATTTAAATAATCCTTCGTAATAATATCTTTATATAATAAACTGCAGCGGAATAATCATTGCAAAATCATCTTAAAAATTCTGATACATCAACATATCTGGCACGAAGGCCTCACCAAGTAAAATATTCACCAACATGGTTCAAATAATTATTAAACAATTCTCCAAGTAAAGATGATACATAAAGGAATGAAATTATAAAACATAAATCCCATCCCGTTACGTATCAGAGCCTATGACACAACGAGCCGACTCCTAACTATCCATCGCTACCTGCACTTGCCCACAAGGCGGCAATTCCAGCAGAAGGGGTGAGTTCACAAAACAAAAGCAATATATATATATATATATATATATATATATATATATAATTCATAAAGTTGTATTGAAAAACAACAACAACAAGAACATTCATCATCACCATAATCATCAGTAATCTTCATAAACAATTCAACAAATAATACTTAGATTCACCTTAAATAACAACACCTGACAACAACACCACTTGTGGTGACACCTCACCAACAACAACTCACACCTTAAACTTCTATTGCAAGACTCCATAACGACCAATGTATTATGCAAATGTGGTACCAACTACGCGCGTTGAATGCTAAGCATTCCGGGGCATAAGCCCCCACCAAATTGGATGGTTAAAGCATCCCAGGGCATAAGCCCTCACCAAAGTGAATGACTAGCATTCCAGGGCATAAGCCCTCACCAGTTGAATGTATAAACATTCCGGGGCATGAGCCCCCACCAATGCAAATGAGTTATGAGACTCAAGGTGTATATCTACATACAACCCTACAACAGAAAAGTGGTGCATTCTCACCATGCAACCAACGACAACACCAACTAGGACACCTCCCCAACTAGACTCAATCACACCACAACACCATGAACAATAACAACTTGGTATAGTATAGTTCATCTCAATTCATAAAAGATTCATTCGTAAATGCATCATAAACATCACCATTCTATATTATTATCACTCCAAAAATTCTCTAAAAATCCGATAAGCCATTTAGAAAGCTTAGGTTTGGTTTTAGAACACCTTAGAAAAAATCACACTTTGGGTCGCACAGGACCCAGCTCGCTTAAGCGAGCAGCATCTCGCTCAAGCGAGTCAAAACACGTAAGTTTGGTTTTACCTCGCTCCTGGCTCGCTTCTAGTTCGCTTAAGCGAACAGGCCAAATACACTATCCTGGGCGTATCTCGCTTAAGCGACGGAAATCTCGCTTAAGCGACGCAAATGACGAAGGTTAGCATCTTGCTCGCTTAGGGTTCGCTCGTGGCTCGCTTAAGCGAGCGGCTAAAATTCAGACTGGGCGTGGCAAAATGTTGCTCGCTTGAGCGAAGGGTATCTCGCTTAAGCGAGTGCTCACCTGGGCAGAATTTCTACTTACGATTTCTAACCCTAGTTCATCCAAAAATCCCATTTTTGATTTCCCAATTACCCAAAATGGTTTAGAAACATTGTTCACAGGTTCATGGCACAACAAAACAACAGAAACAACTTACATATGCATCATCATCCTCATATAATTCATTATTCATGGCATTTTCATAGCTTTAACCCTAATCCAACAAAACTACCATTTTTCAATTCAATTCATGAAAACATACATATATATATATCAGCAATTGAATCATAAAACCCACCCTTACCTCAAATAAGCAAAATCTACAGCAATTCCTAGCAATTCACCTTGGCTCTTGGCTCTACTCTTCTCTCTTCCCAAAGGTCTGTTTCTTTGTTTTACTGATACGTGAAAATGTTTTCCTTTCCTTACTGGTTTTCTCTTTTCTCACCTTACCAAAACATAACCTCTTTTTCTCTTTACTTCCCCCACTAAATTCTATTAAATTTCTTCTTAATCCCTCCTTAATTCTATTAACTCTACTTAATCCCTTTTTATCAAATATTATTATTTTCTACTATTTTCATAAAATACTACAAATAAATATAACCAATAATATCACACCAAGTATTTCATATATCATTTATAAATTCAAGTAAAATACACCAAGCACACCAAAATCAACTAAAAATCACCACAAACCACAAAATAATATTTAGAGCGTTACAACTCTCCCCAACTTAGAAAATTTCGTCCTCGAAATATTACCTTAAGCAACAAACAACTCAGGATAGGACTCTTGCATCTTGCTCTCCAACTCCCAAGTCAAACTCTCACCGGTTACACCGCCCCAAACAACTCTAACCAGAGGTATCTCCTTGCCTCTCAACTGCTTCACCTTGCGATCATCAATCCTCAAAGGCAATGTCTCAACGGTAAGATTATCTCTAACTTGCACATCATCTCTAGGAATAACATGCGAAGGATCAGCTACATACTTCCTCAGCTGCGACACATGAAACACATCATGCAAGTTTGATAGATGCAGTGGCAATCCAATCCGATATGCCACGGTTCCAACTCTCTCGGAAATCTGATAAGGACCAATGAACTTTGGAGTCAACTTCTTCGACTTCAATGCACGTCCTACACCGGTCATCGGAGTAACCCTCAAAAACACATGCTCACCCTCCTGAAACTCAAGGGCTTTCCTCCTTTTGTCATGATAACTCTTCTGACGATCTTGAGATGCCTTCATCTTTTCTCTTATCATCTTGACCTTTTCCGTAGTCTGCTGCACTAACTCAGGTCCTAACACAATACTTTCACCCGACTCAAACCAACATAGAGGAGTTCTACACCTTCGGCCATACAAAGCTTCGAACGGTGCCATACCAATACTCGAATGGTAACTATTATTGTAAGTAAACTCTATCAACGGCAAGTGGCTGTCCCAAGCTCCACCCTGCTCGAGTACACACACCCTCAACAAATCCTCCAAGGATTGGATAGTCCTCTCCGACTGACCATCTGTCTGCGGATGATAAGCCGAACTCAGCCTCAATTTCGAACCCAATGCATCTTGCTAGCTCTTCCAAAACCTTGAAGTAAACCTCGGATCTCTATCCGACACAATACTAGATGGAACACCATGCAACTTCACAATATCACGAATGTAAATCTCCGCCAACTGAGCTACCGGATAGGTAATATTAATCGGGATAAAGTGTGCCGACTTAGTCAATCTATCAACAACAACCCAAATGGCATCATGCCCTCTTGGAGTATTCGGCAAACTCGTCACAAAATCCATCGAAATGCTATCCCACTTCCACTCAGGTACATCTAACGGAGTCAACAGCCCTGCAGGCTTCTGATGTTCAACCTTAGACTTCTGGCAAGTCAAACACGCATACACAAATTGCGCAACATCCCTCTTCAAACCGGACCACCAAAATAATTTCTTCAAGTCATGATACATTTTAGTAGCTCCAGGGTGAATACTCAAACTACTCTTATGACTTTCTTCTAAGATCAACTTCTTCAAACCCTCATCATCAGGAATACAAATCCTTTCTCTAAACCTCAACACACCTTGGTCATCGACCTTGAATTCACTATCCACATTCTGATCATTAGCAGTCATCAAATCAACCAACTTAACATCATTCTTCTGGGCCTCTTTGATACTACTCAAGAAATCACTATTAATCTTCAACATTCCCAACCGTACACTTTGAGGCGACCTTTCACAAACAAGACTCAAATCTCTGAACTGTTCAAGTAACTCGAACTCTTTCACCATCAAGGCAGACATATGCAACGTCTTTCTACTCAACGCATCAGCCACAACATTAGCTTTACCAGGATGGTAATTCAAGCCAAAATCGTAATCCTTAAGTAACTCAAGCCACCTCCTCTGCCTCATGTTCAACTCCTTCTGATCAAATAAATACTTTAAACTCTTATGATCACTAAACACCTCAAATCTGGAACCATACAAATAATGCCTCCAAATTTTCAACACAAACACCACGGCTGCCAATTCTAGATCATGCGTCGGATAATTCTTCTCATGCACCCTCAGCTGCCTAGAAGCATACGCGACCACCTTGCCATCTTGCATCAACACGCCACCCAAACCCAACTTAGATGCATCACAATAAACAACAAAAGGTTCTTCCGGCTTCGGCAAAATTAAAATAGGAGCAGTCGTCAATCTTTGCTTCAACTCATTGAAACTACTCTCACATTGAGCATCCCACACAAATGCTTTTCCTTTACAAGTCAGCTGCGTCAAAGGAAGTGCCAACTTCGAAAATCCTTCAATAAACCTGCGGTAATAACCAGCCAGCCCAAGAAAACTTCTCACCTCCGTAACCGACTTTGGTGTCTCCCACTGCGACACAGCATCAACCTTCGAAGGATCTACAGCAATACCATTACCGGAAATAATGTGGCCAAGAAAACTTACTTCATTCAACCAGAACTCGCACTTGGATAACTTGGCATACAATTTCTTCTCTTTCAGCACTTGCAGTACAATCTTCAAATGCTCTGCATGCTCAGCTTCAGTCTTAGAATAGATCAAAATATCATCAATAAAAACCACAACAAATTGATCTAGATATTCATGAAAAATTCTGTTCATGTATTCCATAAACACACCAGGTGCATTCGTCACACCGAAAGGCATCACCTTATATTCATAATGACCATACCGCGTCCTAAACGCCGTCTTTTGCATATCCTCATCCTTCACCTTTATCTGATGGTAACCTGACCTCAAATCAATCTTGCTAAAAACGCGGGCACCCACTAGTTGATCCATCAAATCATCAATCCTCGGTAGTGGATACCTATTCTTAATAGTCACCTTATTCAACTGACGGTAATCAATACACAACCGCATGCTACCATCCTTCTTCTTAACCAACAACACCGGCGCTCCCCATGGTGAAACACTCGGTCTCACAAACTTCTTGTCAAGCAAGTCTTCTAACTGTTTCTTTAACTCAGCTAACTCCGAAGCTGACATACGGTAAGGAGCCATCGACACAGGCTTCGTACCCGGCACAAGGTCTATCGAAAATTCCACTTCTCTCTCCGGTGGCACATCTGGAATCTCGTCAGGGAAAACTTCAGGAAATTCCTTCACAACAGGCAGCCCATCAATTACAGCTTGGTTCTCCACCGACAAAAATGCCAACAAAGAAAACATCAACACACCATCTTGTTCTAACCGCTTCATCTCCTTGGTGGATAAAAATTCTGCTCCACTCTCTTCTTCAGCAGAAGAAAACCGCACCGTCTTCGTAAAACAATTGATCAGGACATGATTGTACTCTAACCAATTCATCCCCAATATTACATCCATTCCCACCAACGGTAAACAAACAAGGTCCACCTCAAAATCTCTACCAAATACAGACAACGGACAGCTTAAACAGACAAGGGAAGTAGTCACTGAACCCTTAGCTGGAGTTTCAACAACTATTTTCCCATTCATATCAGACATACACAGACCCAATCTTTTAGCACAATCAATAGCAATGAAACAATGCGTTGCACCAGTATCTATAATAGCAATTAAAGGAGTACTATTAAAGAAATAAGTACCTCTGATAAGTCGATCCTCCTGATCAGTCTGGGTACCAGTCAAGGCAAACACCCTCCCACTGGCCTGCGCCTTCTTAGGCTTAGTGCACTGAGTGCTAAGATGTCCTTCTTCATCACAATTATAGCAAACAATATCTCCACGCTTGCATTCAGTAACAGTGTGGCCCTTCTTACCACATCGGAAGCATTTCTTTTCGTCACGGTTGCAGGCATTACTCTTGTGGCCCTTAACACCACACTTATAGCAAACCACCTCAGCAGGAGCATCTCTACGTGCTGGCCTCCGCTCATCATGCATCCTCTGCTTGCCCTTATCAGCTGGGGCACTATACGGCTTTGGGCGACTCTGCTGCCCCTTACCCTTACGGTCATTCATCACTTTGTAGTGAGCTTTAGTATCCTCTTCATAAATACGGCAGCTGCTCACCAACTCAGAGAAATCTCTGATCTTCTGATACCCAATGGCCCGCTTGATATCAGCTCGCAGACCATTCTCAAATTTGATACACTTGGAGAACTCAGCAGTCTCCGCAGCATAGTGGGGATAAAACTTTGCAAGCTCCACGAACTTAGCAGCATACTCCGTAACGGACATGTCTCCTTGCTTAAGCTCAAGGAATTCAATCTCTTTTCTACCACGGACATCCTCCGGGAAATACCTCCTCAAGAACTTCCGCCTAAACACCGCCCATGTAATCACAGCACCTTCATTCTGCAAAATAGGTTGAGTGCTCACCCACCAGTCATCCGCTTCTTCAGCCAACATATGGGTGCCAAACCGCACCATCTGAGCATCCGTACACTGCATCACCCGGAATATCCTTTCAACTTCTTTCAACCAGGTCTGAGCTCCATCAGGATTATACCTTCCCTTGAAGGTTGGTGGATGATTCCTTAGGAATGTCTCAAGCATTCTCACGCCCTCACCAGCTCCACCAGCACCTTGCTGTTGTCCAACAACTTGAGCCATTGCTTGCAAAGCAGCAGCAAGAGCAGCATCATTTCTTCCGGCCATCTCGATAGTTCTACATAACAACAAGAATTAGAACAACAACAAGACAGTTTAAAACCTGTCACACTACACTATTGGCTCGACACGACTCTCCTAATGGTCGGACGGACCGACTTGCTCTGATACCAATTGTAACACCCCGTTTCCCAAAATGATATAATAACGTCTAATTATCAGAGTTAATCAACAAACAACGGAGCATTACATACACATTTCAAAAATAATTTATTTAAATAGAAACATAAAACTATTTAAATAATCCTTCGTAATAATATCTTTATATAATAAACTGCAGCGGAATAATCATTGCAAAATCATCTTAAAAATTCTGATACATCAACATATCTGGCACGAAGGCCTCACCAAGTAAAATATTCACCAACATGGTTCAAATAATTATTAAACAATTCTCCAAGTAAAGATGATACATAAAGGAATGAAATTATAAAACATAAATCCCATCCCGTTACGTATCAGAGCCTATGACACAACGAGCCGACTCCTAACTATCCATCGCTACCTGCACTTGCCCACAAGGCGGCAATTCCAGCAGAAGGGGTGAGTTCACAAAACAAAAGCAATATATATATATATATATATATATATATATATATATATAATTCATAAAGTTGTATTGAAAAACAACAACAACAAGAACATTCATCATCACCATAATCATCAGTAATCTTCATAAACAATTCAACAAATAATACTTAGATTCACCTTAAATAACAACACCTGACAACAACACCACTTGTGGTGACACCTCACCAACAACAACTCACACCTTAAACTTCTATTGCAAGACTCCATAACGACCAATGTATTATGCAAATGTGGTACCAACTACGCGCGTTGAATGCTAAGCATTCCGGGGCATAAGCCCCCACCAAATTGGATGGTTAAAGCATCCCAGGGCATAAGCCCTCACCAAAGTGAATGACTAGCATTCCAGGGCATAAGCCCTCACCAGTTGAATGTATAAACATTCCGGGGCATGAGCCCCCACCAATGCAAATGAGTTATGAGACTCAAGGTGTATATCTACATACAACCCTACAACAGAAAAGTGGTGCATTCTCACCATGCAACCAACGACAACACCAACTAGGACACCTCCCCAACTAGACTCAATCACACCACAACACCATGAACAATAACAACTTGGTATAGTATAGTTCATCTCAATTCATAAAAGATTCATTCGTAAATGCATCATAAACATCACCATTCTATATTATTATCACTCCAAAAATTCTCTAAAAATCCGATAAGCCATTTAGAAAGCTTAGGTTTGGTTTTAGAACACCTTAGAAAAAATCACACTTTGGGTCGCACAGGACCCAGCTCGCTTAAGCGAGCAGCATCTCGCTCAAGCGAGTCAAAACACGTAAGTTTGGTTTTACCTCGCTCCTGGCTCGCTTCTAGTTCGCTTAAGCGAACAGGCCAAATACACTATCCTGGGCGTATCTCGCTTAAGCGACGGAAATCTCGCTTAAGCGACGCAAATGACGAAGGTTAGCATCTTGCTCGCTTAGGGTTCGCTCGTGGCTCGCTTAAGCGAGCGGCTAAAATTCAGACTGGGCGTGGCAAAATGTTGCTCGCTTGAGCGAAGGGTATCTCGCTTAAGCGAGTGCTCACCTGGGCAGAATTTCTACTTACGATTTCTAACCCTAGTTCATCCAAAAATCCCATTTTTGATTTCCCAATTACCCAAAATGGTTTAGAAACATTGTTCACAGGTTCATGGCACAACAAAACAACAGAAACAACTTACATATGCATCATCATCCTCATATAATTCATTATTCATGGCATTTTCATAGCTTTAACCCTAATCCAACAAAACTACCATTTTTCAATTCAATTCATGAAAACATACATATATATATATCAGCAATTGAATCATAAAACCCACCCTTACCTCAAATAAGCAAAATCTACAGCAATTCCTAGCAATTCACCTTGGCTCTTGGCTCTACTCTTCTCTCTTCCCAAAGGTCTGTTTCTTTGTTTTACTGATACGTGAAAATGTTTTCCTTTCCTTACTGGTTTTCTCTTTTCTCACCTTACCAAAACATAACCTCTTTTTCTCTTTACTTCCCCCACTAAATTCTATTAAATTTCTTCTTAATCCCTCCTTAATTCTATTAACTCTACTTAATCCCTTTTTATCAAATATTATTATTTTCTACTATTTTCATAAAATACTACAAATAAATATAACCAATAATATCACACCAAGTATTTCATATATCATTTATAAATTCAAGTGAAATACACCAAGCACACCAAAATCAACTAAAAATCACCACAAACCACAAAATAATATTTAGAGCGTTACAATGAGTTTTAAGTTTAGTTTAGTTTAGTCAGTTAAGTGAATAAAAAGATGCAATCGAAGATGATCAACACCATATTCCACCCCCTCCCCCATATTTTCATGCTAACATTTCCACAGGTACAAACCACTTCATGATCAGGCGTATGAACACGCCCCAGTTGATTCTATTGACGATTGATCTTGTTCGGTAATATCTTTCTTTTTCTCATATTTTTGTTTATTTACATTGAGGTCAATGTAGGTTTTAAGTGTGGGGGAGGATTCTTCCACCTTAATAGTTTAAGATTTTCATTTTCATTAATAAAGTAGTGTTATCGAGTCAATGCATGTGCTGTCGAGTCATTTATGCTTGTGTTTTTGCTTTGTTATTTAACTTTCCTATTTCTTGAACCAATAAAATAAAAATAAAAAAATAAAAATATTCCCAAAATTTCAAAAAATAAAAAAATAAAAATTTGTTTCTCTTATTTAAAGGCTGAGTTTGATGATGATTTTGTGCATAAACACCTTTTCCTTTTTAAGTTTCACTAAACTCATATCATATTTCAATGTGAAAATTCTCTTTTTGAGAAAAGCACAAAGTTGCAGTCTTTGAGTAATTGTGTAGGTAGTATTTTAAGGAGCACGTTCTAACTTCAATGGTAATTTAACCCTTAAAAGTTTTCAGAGTAAAAGTAGTATAAGTTAGTGTGGGGGAATAAAAGATCAAAACAAGAGGGGTGGAAGCAAATATAGTTATAAGGGAACATCATTGACTCTGGGGGGTCGGGAGTAGGCCTCACTTGCTTCCCACGTGAAGATGGTGTTTCTGAAAATCAAAAGTAGCTTCCGTAATTCCTTCTTATAAATGAGAAAAAGGGGTCAGAACAAATACATATATATAGGGGGCATCATTGACTCTGGGGGGTCGGGAGTAGGCCTCACTTGCTTCCCACGAGAAGATGGTGTCTCTGAATATCAATAAAATTCTGCAGTTCCCCAAAGTGTATAAATGTTAAATGATCAAAGTGATTCCCACCTCTCTTATATGAAATGAAGAAGAAACTTTTCTCGGTTTATTTACTGTTGAAGTTAGAACTTGTTTTCCTCATAATACCTCTTACACAGGCGCAATAAAAAGGCCGGACTTCACACACACACTCACTTGAAATATTGTTGTAGGGTTGATGTGATCCTTGATAAGTGTTTAGGTTGTGATAAGTGCACCCTGAGAACAAAGCCTTGAAAAATAAAAATGCAATTGATTTTTAGTTGATTATATTTTTCTGAATTATGTTGCTGTTTTCCCTTGTCTCTTGCTTGAGGACAAGCAATGGTTCAAGTGTAGGGGAGTTTGATAACACGTAAAATGCACTATTATTTTGACTCGTCTTACACATTTTTAGATTTTGATTTTATAAATTTTTGCAATGTTATGCTGGTATTGTGTGTCTATTTCAGGTATTTATCGGTTAAAAGTCTTCGCGCATCAAAATGAGGAAATTCGGCGAAAAAGGAAAGAAAGGGTAGAAAAGGAAAAACACAAGGTTAAAAAGTCAGAAGTGAACGGAAAGTAAAAGGAAAACCAATTCTCATCCCACGTTCCACAGTTTCAGTATCAGTTTTTTCCACTTCCTCCATTTTCTCCACTACTTGAGACATGATCAGAAGCACTTCAATGAGATTTTTTGTCTATAAATACACCTGAAGAACTCAATTGAACCAGACCAAGCTTTATAGAGAAATTCAGCAATTTAGAAACCGCTTATTGCTTATTGTAGTTTACGTTCTCTTTTAGTTTCTTTTAAGAACAACTACTCATATTTCCATTGCGATTTCCATTACTGTCATCGAATTCCAAATACCAGTTTAATATTAGTATCCCTTTTATTTACTTTATCATATCAATTGCCATTTCATAGTTATTATTATTATCCAAATTAAGCTGATTGTCCCTATGGTGATACGATAACTTTCAAATTCCAATCCTTGTCACTACTTTATGTTGTTGCTGCACCATGCCTTTTGTCAATTTTAATTGAATTGTTACTGCTCTCGTGTATGCTTATGCCCTTTTATTTCACTACTGTTGTGTATTTAAATTGCTGTTCCAATTCAATTGTGGTTTCCGTTTTGTTTTCTTCCTGTTGCTGCGTTTTAAACTTGCGGTTCCGTTCGACCTGAATTGCGTGATGTGTGCGTGAATGGTTTACCTGCTGTGTAGCTGTCCCGTTCTGTTTCAATTGTAGCAGTGGAATTATACTCAATTAAAGATTCCAACATTAACAGGTTTCATTCTTTTGTTTCACTTACTTTTCAGTATGAATTTGTTAAAATTGAGTTTAGATTATTATTGCATTATGTCTGAGTAGATTTCTATAGAGTCTGGAATATGATGAACGTTGTACCAATGATACTCTGTTAAGTTTTATGATTAAAAGTTGTAACAGGAATTATTTTTAAGCCTTAAAATTCTAATTTTTTTTAATGATGAATATTTACAGTGAAAGCTGAAATAACGTGATATTAGTTTCATATCGAAAGAGTGAAACCGGTATCTGTCCGTAGAATTTTTAGGAATTAATTTTAAAATTCAGCGACATCGTTTTTATAATTGATTTAGAAATTACTAATTTTCAAAAAAACACTATTTTAAACTTGTAGCTGGACATGCGAAAGCTGGCGTCTGTGAGTTTAAAATGCGGTAACGGACGTGCGAAAGCCGACGGTACCTTTAAATTAAAATTTCTACTAAAAATAACTTTTTGCACGTAAATTGATTATTTTTCAAACAGAGTTTTGAAGTTGTAAGGTGTACGCGCGAAAGCGGTCGAATAGATTACAAAGTTAAAACTCGGTGTCGTACATGCGAAAGCTGACGACCTCTTTAATTTAATTCTTTTTACGCACGAAAATATTGTTCTGTTACAATTATAAAATATAACTTAACAAGTACTCACGGTCGACGCAAATTATATTCCGGGCTCTCGTCATTAAAATTAATTAAAACAAGTTTTTTTCTTATTTTGCAACTAAACTAATTATCATCGCCTTAGATAAACAACGTGACAATAGATAACGGTACTTGACATTGGTCTCTGTGGGATTCGACATCTTTTATACTAAAACCGATATTTCCGTGCACTTGCGGACCTATCAGTAATTCACTTGGCCTCCATTTAGCCCGAATTTTCAAAAATTCTAAAAATCAACCATTAGTCATCTGAAACACACAAAACCACAAATTAAACAAATATTGGTCAATACGTTATGCGAAAAATGAGATAAATGGGTGTTTTCATTAATGTTTCCTATGAGATAAATAGGTCATTTCAAATGGAATTTCGCCAAAAAAGATCCAATATTTCTTAGTTTAAAAAAAATTTCAACGCCTTGAGGCTGTAGCTATGCTTGTTAGCTTTCCAACGAATGTTCACAAGCTCCTATCCGCAAAGGAAATCCCAGGATATGGTCGTTTTAGCGAGAAAGAGTGAAAAACAAGTAAAATCCGAAAGCTAACAAGGTAATTCACTTGGCCTCCATTTAGCCCGAATTTTCAAAATTTTTAAAATTCAACCATTTGTCATCTGAAACACACAAAACCACAAATTAAACAATAATTGGTCAATAAGTTATGCGAAAAATGAGATAAATGGGTGTTTTCATTAATGTTTCCTATGAGATAAATAGGTCATTTCAAATGGAATTTCGCCAAAAAGATCCAATATTTCTTCTTTTAAAAAATTTCCAACACCTTGAGGTTGTAGCTATGCTTGTTAGCTTTCCAACGAATGTTCACAATGTAACACTCTAAACTCTGTTTTATGATTTGTGGTGATTTTTAATTGATTTTGGTGTGCTTGGTGTGTTTTACTTGAATTTATAAATGATATATGAGATATTTGGTGTGTTATTATTTATTATAATTATTTGTAGTGTTTTATGAAAATAGGAGAAATAATATTTTTATAGTTGAATTAAGGGATTTAATAGAAATAATTAGAATTAAGGAGAGTTTAATATAATTTAGTGGGAGAGTAAAGAGTAAAAGGAGGTTATGCTTTGGGTGGAAAGAGTATGAAAGGAATAGTCAGTAAAGGAAATACGAGAAACAGAATACGTATCAGTAAGAAAGAAAAACAGACTTTTTGGGAGAAAGTGAGAAGAGCCAAGAGCCAAGGGGAATTGCTAGGAATTGCTGTAGATTTTGCTGAATTAAGGTAAGGGTGGGCTAGCAAATCATTAGTTAATATATACATATATGTTTTCATGATTTTGCATTGAAATTGTTGTTTCTGGTTTAGGTTTTATGAATATGATAAAATGCTAAATGTTGATGATTGGTGTTGTTGATTCTGTCTATCTGAGTTATTTTGATGCTTTGGTGAGTAGTGAACCCATAAACCTTATTCTAAAATCATTTTGGGTGATTGGGGGATCAAAATTGGGTTTTTGGATGATTTTAGGCTTAGAAAATCGTAGTTTGAAAACTGCCCAGATGAAGCTTCGCTTGAAGCGAGATATTTTTCGCTTAAGCGAGATTCCCAGAATGCTGTCCAGATGAAATCTCGCGTAAGCGAGATGCAAGCGAAGTCCAAGCGAGATTTCCCCAGACTTTCGTCATTTGACTCGCTTGAAGCGAGATTAGCTTCGCTTAAGCGAGATTGGCCCTGTACGACCATTTTATGTAATTTTTCAAAGTGTTCCAAACCCAAACCTAAGCTTCCTAGGATGATTATTGGATTTTTAGAGAATTTTTGGAGTAATAATAATATAGAATGGAGATGTTTATGATGCATATATGGATGAATCTTATATGAAATGAAATGAATTATACTTTGCTAAGTTTGTAATTGTTCATGGTGTTGTGGAGTGGTTGAGTCTAGTTGGGGAGGTGTCCTAGTTGGTGTTGTTGTTGGTTGCATGGTGAAAATGCACCACTATTTTGTCGTATGGTTGTATGTAGATATACTCCTTGAGTCTCATAACTCATTTGCATTGGTGGGGGCTCATGCCCCGAAATGTTTATACATTCAACTGGTGAGGGCTCATGCCCTGGAATGCTAGTCATTCACTTTGGTGAGGGCTTATGCCCTGGGATGCTTTAACCATCCATTTTGGTGGGGGCTTATGCCCCGGAATGCTTAGCATTCAACGCGCGTAGTTGGTACCACATTTGCATAATGCATTAGTCCTTAATGGAGTCTTGCATTAGAAGTTTAAGGTGTGAGTTGTTGTTGGTGAGGTGTGTAACACCCCGTTTCCCAAAAGTATATAATAATATATAAACATCAGAGTTAATCAACATTAAACGGAGCATTACATGCACATTCCAAAATTATTTATTTAAATAGGAACATAAAACTATTTAAATCATCCTCCAAAATAGCATCTTTATAAAATAGTCTGCAGCGGAATAATCATTACAAAATCGTCTCAAAAATTCTTACACATCAATATGTCTGGCACAAAGGCCTCACCATAACAAAATGTTCTCCAACATATAACAAATATTTATTCAACAAATCTCCAACATAAATGATACATAAAGGAATGAAATTATAAAAACATAATATCCCATCCCGTTACGTATCAGAGCCTACGACACGAGAGCCATTCCTATCTATCCATCGCTACCTGCACTTGCCCACGAGGCGGCAATTCCAGCAGAAGGGGTGAGTTCATAAAACAAAGCAATATATAAATATATATAATTCATAAAGTTGTATTGAAAAACAACAACAACAAGAACATTCATCATCACCATAATCATCAGCAATCTTCATTAACAATTCAACAAATAATATTTAGATTCACCTTAAATAACAACACCGACAACAACACCACTTGTGGTGACACCTCACCAACAACAACTCACACCTTAAACTTCTAATGCAAGACTCCATTAACGACCAATGCATTATGCAAATATGGTACCAACTACGCGCGTTGAGTGCTAACACTCCGGGGCATAAGCCCCCACCAAAGTGGATGGTTAAAGCATCCCAGGGCATAAGCCCTCACCAAAGTGAATGACTAGCATTCCAGGGCATAAGCCCTCACCAGTTGAATGTATAAACATTCCGGGGCATGAGCCCCCACCAATGCAAATGAGTTATGAGACTCAAGGAGTATATCTACATACCACCATACGACAGAAATAGTGGTGCATTTTCACCATGCAACCAACAACAACACCAACTAGGACACCTCCCCAACTAGACTCAACCACACCACAACACCATGAACAATTACAAACTTAGCATAGTATAGTTCATCTCATTTCATATAAGATTCATTCAAATATGCATCATAAACATCTCCAATCTACAATTTTATCACTCCAGAAATTCTCTAAAAATCCAATAAACCATTTAGAAAGCTTAGGTTTGGGTTTAGAACACCTTAGAAAAATCACACTTTGGGTCGCACAGGACCCAGCTCGCTTAAGAGAGCAGCTTCTCGCTTGAGCGAGTCAAATGACGAAGGTTAGAGTTTTGCTCGCTTGTGGCTCGCTCCTGGTTCGCTTAAGCGAACAGACCATTTTCAAAATTTTGGGCAAAATTCGCGTTGCTCGCTTAAGCGACGGACAGCTCGCTTAAGCGACCAAAAAGATGTAGCTTCAGGTTTTGCACGCTTGGAGTTCGCTTGGCGCACGCTTGAGCGAACGAGCGCGAAACAGTTCTGGGTATGGGAAAGTGCCGCTCGCTTAAGCGACGGCTAGCTCGCTTAAGCGAGTAATCATCTGGGCAGAAATGCTACTTACGATCTCTAACCCTATTTCATCCAAAAATCCCATTTTTGATTCCCCAATCACCCAAAATGATTTTAGATTAACGTTATGGGTTCAATACTTATTCCAGGCACCAAAATAACTCATGGAAACACAATTAACAGCATAATTCACCAACATTTAACATTTTACATATTCAAGAAAACCTAAACCAGAAACAACAATTTCAATGCAAAATCATGAAAATATATATGTATATATTGGCAATTGAATCACAAACCCACCCTTACCTTAATTCAGCAAAATCTACAGCAATTCCTAGCGATTCCCCTTGGCTCTTGGCTCTTCTCACTTTCTCCCAAAAAAGCCTACTTTTTCCTTCTTCTTACTGATACGTACAAATGCTAGTCTGACTCTTTCTTACTCTCTTACCAACTAAAGGGTAACTCCTTTTTACTCTTTACTCTCCCCCACTAAATTCTATTAATTTCTCCTTAATCCCTTCTTAATTCTAATAATTTCAATTAACTCCTTTAATTCAAATATTATAAATATTATTTCTTCTATTTCCATAAAATATTACAAATAATTATAATAAATAATAACACACCAAATATTTCATATATCATTTATAAATTCAAGTAAAACACACCAAGCACACCAAAATCAATTAAAAAAAATCACCACAAACCACAAAATAAAATTTAGAGTGTTACAACTCTCCCCAACTTAGAAAATTTCGTCCTCGAAATATTACCTTAAGCAACAAACAACTCAGGGTAGGACTCTTGCATCTTGCTTTCCAATTCCCAAGTCAAACTCTCACCGGTTACACCGCCCCAAACAACTCTAACCAGAGGTATTTCCTTGCCTCTCAACTGCTTCACCTTGCGATCATCAATCCTCAAAGGTAAAGTCTCAACAGTCAGGTTATCTCTAACTTGCACATCATCTCTAGGAATAACATGCGAAGGATCAGCTACATACTTCCTCAACTGCAACACATGAAACACATCATGCAAGTTTGATAGATGGGGTGGCAATCCAATCCGATACGCCACGGTTCCAATTCTCTCGGAAATCTGATAAGGACCAATGAACTTTGGAGTCAACTTCTTCGACTTCAATGCACGTCCTACACCCGTCATCGGAGTAACCCTCAAAAATACATGCTCACCTTCCTGAAACTCAAGGGCTTTTCTCCTTTTGTCATGATAACTCTTCTGACGATCTTGAGATGCTTTCATCTTTTCTCTTATCATCTTGACCTTTTCCGTAGTCTGCTGCACTAACTCAGGTCCTAACACAATACTTTCACCCGACTCAAACCAACATAGAGGAGTTCTACACCTTCGACCATACAAAGCTTCGAACGGTGCCATACCAATACTTGAATGGTAACTATTATTATAAGTAAACTCTATCAAAGGCAAGTGGCTGTCCCAAGCTCCACCCTGCTCGAGTACACACACCCTTAACAAATCTTCTAAGGATTGGATAGTCCTCTCCGACTGACCATCTGTCTGCGGATGATAAGCCGAACTCAGCCTCAATTTCGAACCCAATGCATCTTGCAAGCTTTTCCAAAACCTCGAAGTAAACCTCGGATCTCTATCCGACACAATACTAGATGGGACACCATGCAACTTCACAATGTCACGGATATAAATCTCCGCCAACTGAGCTACCGGATAAGTAATATTAATCGGGATAAAGTGTGCCGACTTAGTCAATCTATCAACAACAACCCAAATGGCATCATGCCCTCTTGGAGTATTCGGCAAACTCGTCACAAAATCCATAGA
Source organism: Medicago lupulina (assembly GCA_958299785.1). Classification (NCBI taxonomy): domain Eukaryota; kingdom Viridiplantae; phylum Streptophyta; class Magnoliopsida; order Fabales; family Fabaceae; genus Medicago; species Medicago lupulina. Next base: position 198,653 of record OY283139.1, read on the forward strand.
AATGCTATCCCATTTCCACTCAGGCACATCTAACGGGGTCAACAGCCCTGCAGGCTTCTGGTGCTCCACCTTAGACTTCTGGCAAGTCAAACATGCATACACAAATTGAGCAACATCCCTCTTCAAACCGGACCACCAAAATAATTTCTTCAAGTCATGATACATTTTAGTAGCTCCAGGATGAATACTCAAACTACTCTTGTGACTTTCTTCTAAGATCAACTTTTTCAAACCTTCATCATCAGGAATACAAATTCTTCCCCTAAACCTCAACACACCTTGGTCATCGACCTTGAAGTCACCATCTACATTCTGATCATTAGCAGTCATCAAATCAACAAACTTAACATCAATCTTCTGGGCCTCTTTGATACTACTCAAGAAATCACTATTAATCTTTAACATGCCCAACTTCACACTCTGAGGCGACCTTTCACAAACCAGACTCAAGTCCCTAAACTGTTCAAGCAACTCGAACTCTTTCACCATCATAGCAGACATATGTAACGTCTTTCTACTCAATGCATCCGCAACCACATTGGCTTTACCAGGATGGTAATTCAAACCAAAATCGTAATCCTTAAGTAACTCAAGCCACCTCCTCTGCCTCATGTTCAACTCCTTCTGATCAAACAGGTACTTTAAACTCTTATGATCACTAAACACCTCGAATCTAGAACCATACAAATAGTGCCTCCAAATTTTCAACACAAATACCACGGCTGCTAATTCTAGATCATGCGTAGGATAATTCTTCTCATGCACTCTCAGCTGCCTAGAGGCATACGCCACCACCTTGCCATCTTGCATCAAAACACCACCTAAACCCAACTTAGATGCATCACAATAAACAACAAAAGGTTCTTCTGGCTTCGGCAAAATCAGAATAGGAGCAGTCGTCAATCTTTGCTTCAACTCATTGAAACTACTCTCACATTGAGCATCCCACACAAATGCTTTACCTTTACAGGTCAGCTGCGTCAAAGGAAGTGCCAACTTCGAAAATCCTTCAATAAATCTGCGGTAATAACCAGCCAACCCAAGAAAACTTCTTACCTCAGTAACTGACTTTGGTGTCTCCCACTGCGACACAGCATCAACCTTCGAAGGATCTACAGCAATACCTTTACCAGAAATAATGTGGCCAAGAAAACTTACTTCATTCAGCCAGAACTCGCACTTGGATAACTTGGCATACAATTTCTTCTCTTTCAGCACTTGCAATACAATCTTCAAATGCTCTGCATGCTCAGCTTCAGTCTTAGAATATATCAATATATCATCAATAAAAACCACAACAAATTAATCCAGATATTCATGAAAAATTCTGTTCATGTATTCCATAAACACACCAGGTGCATTCGTCACACCGAAAGGCATCACCTTATATTCATAATGACCATACCGCGTCCTAAACGCCGTCTTTTGCATATCCTCCTCCTTCACCTTTATCTGATGGTAACCTGACCTCAAGTCAATTTTACTGAACACACGGGCACCCACTAGTTGATCCATCAAGTCATCAATCCTCGGTAGTGGATACCTATTCTTAATCGTCACCTTATTCAACTGACGGTAATCAATACACAACCGCATGCTACCATCCTTCTTCTTTACCAACAACACCGGCGCTCCCCATGGTGAAACACTCGGTCTCACAAACTTCTTATCAAGCAAGTCTTCTAACTGTTTCTTTAACTCAGCTAACTCCGAAGCTGACATACGGTAAGGAGCCATCGATACAGGCTTCGTACCCGGCACCAAGTCAATCGAAAATTCAACCTCCCTCTCCGGTGGCACATCTGGAATCTCGTCAGGGAAAACTTCAGGAAATTCCTTCACAACAGGCAGCCCATCAATTACAGCTTGGTTCTCCACCGACAAAAATGCCAACAAAGAAAACATCAACACACCATCTTGTTCTAACCGCTTCATCTCCTTGGTGGATAAAAATTCTGCTCCACTCTCTTCTTCAGCAGAAGAAAACCGCACCGTCTTCGTAAAACAATTGATCAGGACATGATTGTACTCTAACCAATTCATCCCCAATATTACATCCATTCCCACTAACGGCAAACAAACAAGGTCCACCTCAAAATCTCTACCAAATACCGACAACGGACAACTTAAACAGACAAGGGAAGTAGTCACTGAACCCTTAGCTGGAGTTTCAACAACCATTTTCCCATTCATATCAGACATATACAGACCCAATCTTTTAGCACAATCAATAGTAATGAAACAATGGGTTGCTCCAGTATCTATAATAGCAATTAAAGGAGTTCTATTAAAGAAACAAGTACCTCTGATAAGTCGATCCTCCTGATCAGTCTGGGTACCAGTCAATGCAAACACCCTCCCACTGGCCTGCGCCTTCTTAGGCTTAGTACACTGAGTGCTAAGATGACCCTCTTCATCACAATTGTAGCAAACAATATCTCCACGCTTGCATTCAGTAACAGTGTGGCCTTTCTTACCACATCGGAAGCATTTCTTTTCATCTCGGTTGCAGGCATTACTCTTGTGGCCCTTAACACCACACTTATAACAAACCACCTCAGCAGGAGCATCTCTGCGTGCTGGCCTCCTCTCATCATGCATCCTCTGCTTACCTTTATCAGCTGGGGCACTATACGGCTTTGGGCGACTCTGCTGCCCCTTTCCCTTGCGGTCATTCATCACTTTATAGTGAGCTTTAGTATCTTCTTCATAAATACGGCAACTACTCACCAACTCAGAGAAGTCTCTGATCTTCTGATACCCAATGGCCCGCTTGATATCAGCTCGCAGACCATTCTCAAATTTGATACACTTGGAGAACTCAGCAGTCTCCGCAGCATAATGAGGATAAAACTTTGCAAGCTCCACGAACTTAGCAGCATATTCCGTAACGGACATGTCCCCTTGCTTCAGCTCAAGGAATTCTATCTCTTTTCTACCACGGACATCTTCCGGGAAATACCTCCTCAAGAACTCCCGCCTAAACACAGCCCATGTAATCACAGCACCTTCATTCTGCAAAATAGGTTGAGTGCTTACCCACCAGTCGTCAGCCTCTTCAGCCAACATATGGGTGCCAAACCGCACCATCTGAGCATCCGTACACTGCATCACCCAGAATATTCTTTCAACCTCTTTCAGCCAGGTCTGTGCTCCATCAGGATTATACCTTCCTTTGAAGGTTGGTGGATGATTCCTTAGGAATGTCTCCAGCATCCTTACACCCTCACCAGCTCCACCAGCACCTTGTTGTTGTCCAACAACTTGAGCCATTGCTTGCAAAGCAGCAGCAAGAGCAGCATCATTCCTTCCAGCCATCTCGATAGTTCTACATAACAACAAGAATTAGAACACACAAAGACAGTTTAAAACCTGTCACACTACACTATTGGCTCGACACGACTCTCCTAATGGCCGGACGGACCAACTTGCTCTGATACCAATTGTAACACCCCGTTTCCCAAAAGTATATAATAATATATAAACATCAGAGTTAATCAACATTAAACGGAGCATTACATGCACATTCCAAAATTATTTATTTAAATAGGAACATAAAACTATTTAAATCATCCTCCAAAATAGCATCTTTATAAAATAGTCTGCAGCGGAATAATCATTACAAAATCGTCTCAAAAATTCTTATACATCAATATGTCTGGCACAAAGGCCTCACCATAACAAAATGTTCTCCAACATATAACAAATATTTATTCAACAAATCTCCAACATAAATGATACATAAAGGAATGAAATTATAAAAACATAATATCCCATCCCGTTACGTATCAGAGCCTACGACACGAGAGCCATTCCTATCTATCCATCGCTACCTGCACTTGCCCACGAGGCGGCAATTCCAGCAGAAGGGGTGAGTTCATAAAACAAAGCAATATATAAATATATATAATTCATAAAGTTGTATTGAAAAACAACAACAACAAGAACATTCATCATCACCATAATCATCAGCAATCTTCATTAACAATTCAACAAATAATATTTAGATTCACCTTAAATAACAACACCGACAACAACACCACTTGTGGTGACACCTCACCAACAACAACTCACACCTTAAACTTCTAATGCAAGACTCCATTAACGACCAATGCATTATGCAAATGTGGTACCAACTACGCGCGTTGAGTGCTAACACTCCGGGGCATAAGCCCCCACCAAAGTGGATGGTTAAAGCATCCCAGGGCATAAGCCCTCACCAAAGTGAATGACTAGCATTCCAGGGCATAAGCCCTCACCAGTTGAATGTATAAACATTCCGGGGCATGAGCCCCCACCAATGCAAATGAGTTATGAGACTCAAGGAGTATATCTACATACCACCATACGACAGAAATAGTGGTGCATTTTCACCATGCAACCAACAACAACACCAACTAGGACACCTCCCCAACTAGACTCAACCACACCACAACACCATGAACAATTACAAACTTAGCATAGTATAGTTCATCTCATTTCATATAAGATTCATTCAAATATGCATCATAAACATCTCCAATCTACAATTTTATCACTCCAGAAATTCTCTAAAAATCCAATAAACCATTTAGAAAGCTTAGGTTTGGGTTTAGAACACCTTAGAAAAATCACACTTTGGGTCGCACAGGACCCAGCTCGCTTAAGCGAGCAGCTTCTCGCTTGAGCGAGTCAAATGACGAAGGTTAGAGTTTTGCTCGCTTGTGGCTCGCTCCTGGTTCGCTTAAGCGAACAGACCATTTTCAAAATTTTGGGCAAAATTCGCGTTGCTCGCTTAAGCGACGGACAGCTCGCTTAAGCGACCAAAAAGACGTAGCTTCAGGTTTTGCACGCTTGGAGTTCGCTTGGCGCACGCTTGAGCGAACGGGCGCGAAACAGTTCTGGGTATGGGAAAGTGCCGCTCGCTTAAGCGACGGCTAGCTCGCTTAAGCGAGTAATCATCTGGGCAGAAATGCTACTTACGATCTCTAACCCTATTTCATCCAAAAATCCCATTTTTGATTCCCCAATCACCCAAAATGATTTTAGATTAACGTTATGGGTTCAATACTTATTCCAGGCACCAAAATAACTCATGGAAACACAATTAACAGCATAATTCACCAACATTTAACATTTTACATATTCAAGAAAACCTAAACCAGAAACAACAATTTCAATGCAAAATCATGAAAATATATATGTATATATTGGCAATTGAATCACAAACCCACCCTTACCTTAATTCAGCAAAATCTACAGCAATTCCTAGCGATTCCCCTTGGCTCTTGGCTCTTCTCACTTTCTCCCAAAAAAGCCTACTTTTTCCTTCTTCTTACTGATACGTACAAATGCTAGTCTGACTCTTTCTTACTCTCTTACCAACTAAAGGGTAACTCCTTTTTACTCTTTACTCTCCCCCACTAAATTCTATTAATTTCTCCTTAATCCCTTCTTAATTCTAATAATTTCAATTAACTCCTTTAATTCAAATATTATAAATATTATTTCTTCTATTTCCATAAAATATTACAAATAATTATAATAAATAATAACACACCAAATATTTCATATATCATTTATAAATTCAAGTAAAACACACCAAGCACACCAAAATCAATTAAAAAAAATCACCACAAACCACAAAATAAAATTTAGAGTGTTACAACTCTCCCCAACTTAGAAAATTTCGTCCTCGAAATATTACCTTAAGCAACAAACAACTCAGGGTAGGACTCTTGCATCTTGCTTTCCAATTCCCAAGTCAAACTCTCACCGGTTACACCGCCCCAAACAACTCTAACCAGAGGTATTTCCTTGCCTCTCAACTGCTTCACCTTGCGATCATCAATCCTCAAAGGTAAAGTCTCAACAGTCAGGTTATCTCTAACTGCTTCACCTTGTTAATGAAGATTGCTGATGATTATGGTGATGATGAATGTTCTTGTTGTTGTTGTTTTTCAATACAACTTTATGAATTATATATATATATATATATATATATATATATATATATATATATATATATATATATTGCTTTTGTTTTGTGAACTCACCCCTTCTGCTGGAATTGCCGCCTCGTGGGCAAGTGCAGGTAGCGATGGATAGATAGGAATGGCTCTCGTGTCGTAGGCTCTGATACGTAACGGGATGGGATATTATGTTTTACAATTTCATTCCTTTATGTATCATTTTATGTTGGAGATTTGTTGAATAAATATTTGATATATGTTGGAGAACATTTTTATTATGGTGAGGCCTTTGTGCCAGAAATGTTGGAAATATTACTTTTATTGGAGATAATTTATAAATGGATATTCCGCTGCATAATATTTTAATATGATGAGATATGTTGATGTTTATTTAAATAGTTTATATTTTCTATTTTAAATAAATTTTTGAAAAGAGGCATGTAATGCTCCGTTGTTGTTGAATGACTCTGATTGTTGATATTATTATGTTATTTGGGAAACGGGGTGTTACACACAAGCTCCAATCGGAAAAGGAAATCCCAAGATATGGTCGTTTTAGCGAAAAAGGGTTAAAAACAAGTAATATCTGAAAGCTACCAAGGTAATTCACTTGGCCTCCATTTAGCCCGAATTTTCAAAATTTCTAAAATTCAACCATTAGTCATCTGAAACACACAAAACCACAAATTAAACAATAAAATGTCAATAAGTTATGTGAAAAATGAGATAAATGAGTGTTTTCATTAATGTTTCCTATGAGATAAATAGGTCATTTCAAATGGAATTTCGCCAAAAAAAAATCCAATATTTCTTCTTTTAAAAAATTTCCAACCCCTTGAGGCTGTAGCTATAATTTTTAGCTTTCCAACGAATGTTCACAAGCTCCAATCGGCAAAGGAAATCCCAAGATATGGGCGTTTTGGTGAGACAGGTCAAAAACAAGTAAAATCCGAAAGCTAACAAGGTAATTCACTTGGCCTCCATTTAGCCCAAATTTTCAAAAATTCTAAAAATCAACCATTAGTTATATGAAACACACAAATTAAACAATAATTGGTCAATACGTTATGCGAAAAATGAGATAAATGGGTGTTTTCATTAATGTTTCCTATGAGATAAATAGGACCTTCCAAATGGAATTTCGCCAAAAAATATCTAATATTTCTTCGTTTAAAAAAATTTCCAACGCCTTGACGCTGTAGCTATGCTTGTTAGCTTTCCAACGAATGTTCACAAGCTCCAACCGGCAAAGGAAATCCCAAGATATGGTCGTTTTAGCGAAAAAGGGTCAAAAACAAGTAAAATCCGAAAGCTAACATGGTAATTCACTTGGCCTTTATTTAGCCCAAATTTTCAAAAATTCTAAAAATCAACCATTAGTTATATGAAACACACAAATTAAACAATAATTGGTCAATACGTTATGCGAAAAATGAGATAAATGGGTGTTTTCATTAATGTTTCCTATGAGATAAATAGGACCTTCCAAATGGAATTTCGCCAAAAAATATCTAATATTTCTTCGTTTAAAAAAATTTCCAACGCCTTGACGCTGTAGCTATGCTTGTTAGCTTTCCAACGAATGTTCACAAGCTCCAACCGGCAAAGGAAATCCCAAGATATGGTCGTTTTAGCGAAAAAGGGTCAAAAACAAGTAAAATCCGAAAGCTAACAAGGTAATTCACTTGGCCTCCATGTAGCCCGAATTTTCAAAATTTCTAAAATTCAACCATTAGTCATCTAAAACACACAAAACCACAAATTAAACAATAATTGGTCAATAAGTTATGCGAAAAAAGAGATAAATGGGTGTTTTCATTAATGTTTCCTATGAGATAAATATGTCATTTCAAATGGAATTTCGCCGAAAAGATCCAATATTTCTTCTTTTAAAAAAATTTCCAACCCCTTGAGGTTGTAGCTATGCTTGTTAGCTTTCCAACGAATGTTCACAAGCTCCAATCGGCAAAGGAAATCCCAAGATATGGTCGTTTTAGCGAAAAAGGGTCAAAAACATGTAAAATCCGAAAGCTAACAAGGTAATTCACTTGGCCTCCATTTAGCCCGAATTTTCAAAATTTCTAAAATTCAACCATTAGTCATCCGAAACACACAAAACCACAAATTAAACAATAATTGGTCAATAAGTTATGCGAAAAATGAGATAAATGGGTGTTTTCATTAATGTTTCCTATGAGATAAATAGGTCATTTCAAATGGAATTTCGCCGAAAAGATCCAATATTTCTTCTTTTAAAAAATTTTCCAACCCCTTGAGGTTGTAGCTATGCTTGTTAGCTTTCCAACGAATGTTCACAAGCTCCAATCGGCAAAGGAAATCCCAAGATATGGTCGTTTTAGCGAAAAAGGGTCAAAAACATGTAAAATCCGAAAGCTAACAAGGTAATTCACTTGGCCTCCATTTAGCCCGAATTTTCAAAAATCCTAAAAATCAACCATTAGTCATCTGAATCACACAAAACCACAAATTAAACAATAATTGGTCAATAAGTTATGCGAAAAATAAGATAAATGGGTGTTTTCATTAATGTTTCCTATGAGATCAATAGGTCATTTCAAATGGACTTTTGCCAAAAAAAAATCCAAAATTTCTTCTTTTAAAAAAATTTCCAACCCCTTGAGGCTGTAGGTATGCTTGTTAGCTTTCCAACGAATGTGCACAAGCTCCAATCGGCAAAGGAAATCAGAAGATATGGTCGTTTTAGGGAGAAAGGTCAAAAACAAGTAAAATTCGAAAGCTAACAAGGTAATTCACTTGGCCTCCATTAGCCCGAATTTTCAAAATTTCTAAAATTCAACCATTAGTCATCTGAAACACACAAAACCACAAATTAAACAATAATTGGTCAATAAGTTATGCGAAGAATGAGATAAATGGGTGTTTTCATTAATGTTTCCTATGAGATAAATAGGTCATTTCAAATGGAATTTCGCCAAAAAGATCCAATATTTCTTCTTTTAAAAAAATTTCCAACCCCTTGAGGTTGTAGCTATGCTTGTTAGCTTTTCAACGAATGTTCACAAGCCCCATTCGGCAAAGGAAATCCCAAGATATGGTCGTTTTAGCGAAAAAGGGTCAAAAACATGTAAAATCCGTAAGCTAACAAGGTAATTCACTTGGCCTCCATTTAGCCCGAATTTTCAAAAATCCTAAAAATCAACCATTAGTCATCTGAATCACACAAAACCACAAATTAAACAATAATTGGTCAATAAGTTATGCGAAAAATAAGATAAATGGGTGTTTTCATTAATGTTTCCTATGAGATCAATAGGTCATTTCAAATGGACTTTTGCCAAAAAAAAAATCCAAAATTTCTTCTTTTAAAAAAATTTCCAACCCCTTGAGGCTGTAGCTATGCTTGTTAGCTTTCCAACGAATGTGCACAAGCTCCAATCAGCAAAGGAAATCAGAAGATATGGTCGTTTTAGGGAGAAAGGTCAAAAACAAGTAAAATTCGAAAGCTAACAAGGTAATTCACTTGGCCTCCATTTAGCCCGAATTTTCAAAATTTCTAAAATTCAACCATTAGTCATCTGAAACACACAAAACCACAAATTAAACAATAATTGGTCAATAAGTTATGCGAAAAATGAGATAAATGGGTGTTTTCATTAATGTTTCCTATGAGATAAATAGGTCATTTCAAATGGAATTTCGCCAAAAAGATCCAATATTTCTTCTTTTAAAAAAATTTCCAACCCCTTGAGGTTGTAGCTATGCTTGTTAGCTTTTCAACGAATGTTCACAAGCTCCATTCGGCAAAGGAAATCCCAAGATATGGTCGTTTTAGCGAAAAAGGGTCAAAAACATGTAAAATCCGAAAGCTAACAAGGTAATTCACTTGGCCTCCATTTAGCCCGAATTTTCAAAAATCCTAAAAATCAACCATTAGTCATCTGAATCACACAAAACCACAAATTAAACAATAATTGGTCAACAAGTTATGCGAAAAATAAGATAAATGGGTGTTTTCATTAATGTTTCCTATGAGATCAATAGGTCATTTCAAATGGACTTTCGCCAAAAAAAAATCCAAAATTTCTTCTTTTAAAAAAATTTCCAACCCCTTGAGGCTGTAGCTATGCTTGTTAGCTTTCCAACGGATGTGCACAAGCTCCAATCGGCAAAGGAAATCAGAAGATATGGTCGTTTTAGGGAGAAAGGTCAAAAACAAGTAAAATTCGAAAGCTAACAAGGTAATTCACTTGGCCTCCATTAGCCCGAATTTTCAAAATTTCTAAAATTCAACCATTAGTCATCTGAAACACACAAAACCACAAATTAAACAATAATTGGTCAATAAGTTATGCGAAGAATGAGATAAATGGGTGTTTTCATTAATGTTTCCTATGAGATAAATAGGTCATTTCAAATGGAATTTCGCCAAAAAGATCCAATATTTCTTCTTTTAAAAAAATTTCCAACCCCTTGAGGTTGTAGCTATGCTTGTTAGCTTTCCAACGAATGTTCACAAGCTCCATTCGGCAAAGGAAATCCCAAGATATGGTTGTTTTAGCGAAAAAGGGTTAAAAACAAGTAATATCTGAAAGCTACCAAGGTAATTCACTTGGCCTCCATTTAGCCCGAATTTTCAAAAATCCTAAAAATCAACCATCAGTCATCTGAATCACACAAAACCACAAATTAAACAATAATTGGTCAATAAGTTATGCGAAAAATAAGATAAATGGGTGTTTTCATTAATGTTTCCTATGAGATCAATAGGTCATTTCAAATGGACATTCGCCAAAAAAAAAAATCCAAAATTTCTTCTTTTAAAAAAATTTCCAACCCCTTGAGGCTGTAGCTATGCTTGTTAGCTTTCCAACGAATGTGCACAAGCTCCAATCGGCAAAGGAAATCAGAAGATATGGTCGTTTTAGTGAGAAAGGTCAAAAACAAGTAAAATTCGAAAGCTAACAAGGTAATTCACTTGGCCTCCATTTAGCCCGAATTTTCAAAAATTCTAAAAATCAACCATTAGTCATCTGAAACACACAAAACCACAAATTAAACAAATATTGGTCAATACGTTATGCGAAAAATGAGATAAATGGGTGTTTTCATTAATGTTTCCTATGAGATAAATAGGTCATTTCAAATGGAATTTCGCCAAAAAGATCCAATATTTCTTCTTTTAAAAAAATTTCCAACCCCTTGAGGTTGTAGCTATGCTTGTTAGCTTTCCAACGAATGTTCACAAGCTCCATTCGGCAAAGGAAATCCCAAGATATGGTTGTTTTAGCGAAAAAGGGTTAAAAACAAGTAATATCTGAAAGCTACCAAGGTAATTCACTTGGCCTCCATTTAGCCCGAATTTTCAAAAATCCTAAAAATCAACCATCAGTCATCTGAATCACACAAAACCACAAATTAAACAATAATTGGTCAATAAGTTATGCGAAAAATAAGATAAATGGGTGTTTTCATTAATGTTTCCTATGAGATCAATAGGTCATTTCAAATGGACATTCGCCAAAAAAAAAATCCAAAATTTCTTCTTTTAAAAAAATTTCCAACCCCTTGAGGCTGTAGCTATGCTTGTTAGCTTTCCAACGAATGTGCACAAGCTCCAATCGGCAAAGGAAATCAGAAGATATGGTCGTTTTAGTGAGAAAGGTCAAAAACAAGTAAAATTCGAAAGCTAACAAGGTAATTCACTTGGCCTCCATTTAGCCCGAATTTTCAAAAATTCTAAAAATCAACCATTAGTCATCTGAAACACACAAAACCACAAATTAAACAAATATTGGTCAATACGTTATGCGAAAAATGAGATAAATGGGTGTTTTCATTAATGTTTCCTATGAGATAAATAGGTCATTTCAAATGGAATTTCGCCAAAAAAGATCCAATATTTCTTAGTTTAAAAAAAATTTCAACGCCTTGAGGCTGTAGCTATGCTTGTTAGCTTTCCAACGAATGTTCACAAGCTCCTATCCGCAAAATAAATCCCAGGATATGGTCGTTTTAGCGAGAAAGAGTGAAAAACAAGTAAAATCCGAAAGCTAACAAGGTAATTCACTTGGCCTCCATTTAGCCCGAATTTTCAAAAATTCTAAAATTCAACCATTAGTCATCTGAAACACACAAAACCACAAATTAAACAATAATTGGTCAATAAGTTATGCGAAAAATGAGATAAATGGGTGTTTTCATTAATGTTTCCTATGAGATAAATAGGTCATTTCAAATGGAATTTCGCCAAAAAGATCCAATATTTCTTCTTTTAAAAAAATTTCCAACCCCTTGAGGTTGTAGCTATGCTTGTTAGCTTTTCAACTAATGTTCACAAGCTCCATTCGGCAAAGGAAATCCCAAGATATGGTTGTTTTAGCGAAAAAGGGTTAAAAACAAGTAATACCTGAAAGCTACCAAGGTAATTCACTTGGCCTCCATTTAGCCTGAATTTTCAAAAATCCTAAAAATCAACCATCAGTCATCTGAATCACACAAAACCACAAATTAAACAATAATTGGTCAATAAGTTATGCGAAAAATAAGATAAATGGGTGTTTTCATTAATGTTTCCTATGAGATCAATAGGTCATTTCAAATGGACATTCGCCAAAAAAAAAAATCCAAAATTTCTTCTTTTAAAAAAATTTCCAACCCCTTGAGGCTGTAGCTATGCTTGTTAGCTTTCCAACGAATGTGCACAAGCTCCAATCGGCAAAGGAAATCAGAAGATATGGTCGTTTTAGTGAGAAAGGTCAAAAACAAGTAAAATTCGAAAGCTAACAAGGTAATTCACTTGGCCTCCATTTAGCCCGAATTTTCAAAAATTCTAAAAATCAACCATTAGTCATCTGAAACACACAAAACCACAAATTAAACAAATATTGGTCAATACGTTATACGAAAAATGAGATAAATGGGTGTTTTCATTAATGTTTCCTATGAGATAAATAGGTCATTTCAAATGGAATTTCGCCAAAAAGATCCAATATTTCTTCTTTTAAAAAAATTTCCAACCCCTTGAGGTTGTAGCTATGCTTGCTAGCTTTCCAACGAATGTTCACAAGCTCCATTCGGCAAAGGAAATCCCAAGATATGGTTGTTTTAGCGAAAAAGGGTTAAAAACAAGTAATATCTGAAAGCTACCAAGGTAATTCACGTGGCCTCCATTTAGCCCGAATTTTCAAAAATCCTAAAAATCAACCATCAGTCATCTGAATCACACAAATTAAACAATAATTGGTCAATAAGTTATGCGAAAAATAAGATAAATGGGTGTTTTCATTAATGTTTCCTATGAGATCAATAGGTCATTTCAAATGGACATTCGCCAAAAAAAAAATCCAAAATTTCTTCTTTTAAAAAAATTTCCAACCCCTTGAGGCTGTAGCTATGCTTGTTAGCTTTCCAACGAATGTGCACAAGCTCCAATCGGCAAAGGAAATCAGAAGATATGGTCGTTTTAGTGAGAAAGGTCAAAAACAAGTAAAATTCGAAAGCTAACAAGGTAATTCACTTGGCCTCCATTTAGCCCGAATTTTCAAAAATTCTAAAAATCAACCATTAGTCATCTGAAACACACAAAACCACAAATTAAACAAATATTGGTCAATACGTTATGCGAAAAATGAGATAAATGGGTGTTTTCATTAATGTTTCCTATGAGATAAATAGGTCATTTCAAATGGAATTTCGCCAAAAAAGATCCAATATTTCTTAGTTTAAAAAAAATTTCAATGCCTTGAGGCTGTAGCTATGCTTGTTAGCTTTCCAACGAATGTTCACAAGCTCCTATCCGCAAAGGAAATCCCAGGAAATGGTCGTTTTAGCGAGAAAGAGTGAAAAACAAGTAAAATCCGAAAGCTAACAAGGTAATTCACTTGGCCTCCATTTAGCCCGAATTTTCAAAATTTTTAAAATTCAACCATTAGTCATCTGAAACACACAAAACCACAAATTAAACAATAATTGGTCAATAAGTTATGCGAAAAATGAGATAAATGGGTGTTTTCATTAATGTTTCCTATGAGATAAATAGGTCATTTCAAATGGAATTTCGCCAAAAAGATCCAATATTTCTTCTTTTAAAAAATTTCCAACACCTTGAGGTTGTAGCTATGCTTGTTAGCTTTCCAACGAATGTTCACAAGCTCCAATCGGAAAAGGAAATCCCAAGATATGGTCGTTTTAGCGAAAAAGGGTTAAAAACAAGTAATATCTGAAAGCTACCAAGGTAATTCACTTGGCCTCCATTTAGCCCGAATTTTCAAAATTTCTAAAATTCAACCATTAGTCATCTGAAACACACAAAACCACAAATTAAACAATAAAATGTCAATAAGTTATGTGAAAAATGAGATAAATGAGTGTTTTCATTAATGTTTCCTACGAGATAAATAGGTCATTTCAAATGGAATTTCACCAAGAAAAAATCCAATATTTCTTCTTTTAAAAAATTTCCAACCCCTTGAGGCTATAGCTATAATTTTTAGCTTTCCAACGAATGTTCACAAGCTCCAATCGGCAAAGGAAATCCCAAGATATGGGCGATTTGGTGAGAAAGGTCAAAAACAAGTAAAATTCGAAAGCTAACAAGGTAATTCACTTGGCCTCCATTTAGCCCAAATTTTCAAAAATTCTAAAAATCAACCATTAGTTATATGAAACACACAAATTAAACAATAATTGGTCAATACGTTATGCGAAAAATGAGATAAATGGGTGTTTTCATTAATGTTTCCTATGAGATAAATAGGACCTTCCAAATGGAATTTCGCCAAAAAATATCCAATATTTCTTCGTTTAAAAAAATTTCCAACGCCTTGAGGCTGTAGCTATGCTTGTTAGCTTTCCAACGAATGTTCACAAGCTCCAACCGGCAAAGGAAATCCCAAGATATGGTCGTTTTGGCGAAAAAGGGTCAAAAACAAGTAAAATCCGAAAGCTAACAAGGTAATTCACTTGGCCTCCATTTAGCCCGAATTTTCAAAATTTCTAAAATTCAACCATTAGTCATCTGAAACACACAAAACCACAAATTAAACAATAATTGGTCAATAAGTTATGCGAAAAATGAGATAAATGGGTGTTTTCATTAATGTTTCCTATGAGATAAATAGGTCATTTCAAATGGAATTTCGCCAAAAAGATCCAATATTTCTTCTTTTAAAAAATTTCCAACACCTTGAGGTTGTAGCTATGCTTGTTAGCTTTCCAACGAATGTGCACAAGCTCCAATCGGAAAAGGAAATCCCAAGATATGGTCGTTTTAGCGAAAAAGGGTTAAAAACAAGTAATATCTGAAAGCTACCAAGGTAATTCACTTGGCCTCCATTTAGCCCGAATTTTCAAAATTTCTAAAATTCAACCATTAGTCATCTGAAACACACAAAACCACAAATTAAACAATAATTGGTCAATAAGTTATGCGAAAAATGAGATAAATGGGTGTTTTCATTAATGTTTCCTATGAGATAAATAGGTCATTTCAAATGGAATTTCGCCAAAAAGATCCAATATTTCTTCTTTTAAAAAATTTCCAACACCTTGAGGTTGTAGCTATGCTTGTTAGCTTTCCAACGAATGTTCACAAGCTCCAATCGGAAAAGGAAATCCCAAGATATGGTCGTTTTAGCGAAAAAGGGTTAAAAACAAGTAATATCTGAAAGCTACCAAGGTAATTCACTTGGCCTCCATTTAGCCCGAATTTTCAAAATTTCTAAAATTCAACCATTAGTCATCTGAAACACACAAAACCACAAATTAAACAATAAAATGTCAATAAGTTATGTGAAAAATGAGATAAATGAGTGTTTTCATTAATGTTTCCTACGAGATAAATAGGTCATTTCAAATGGAATTTCGCCAAGAAAAAATCCAATATTTCTTCTTTTAAAAAATTTCCAACCCCTTGAGGCTGTAGCTATAATTTTTAGCTTTCCAACGAATGTTCACAAGCTCCAATCGGCAAAGGAAATCCCAAGATATGGGCGTTTTGGTGAGAAAGGTCAAAAACAAGTAAAATTCGAAAGCTAACAAGGTAATTCACTTGGCCTCCATTTAGCCCGAATTTTCAAAAATTCTAAAAATCAACCATTAGTCATCTGAAACACACAAAACCACAAATTAAACAAATATTGGTCAATACGTTATGCGAAAAATGAGATAAATGGGTGTTTTCATTAATGTTTCCTATGAGATAAATAGGTCATTTCAAATGGAATTTCGCCAAAAAAGATCCAATATTTCTTAGTTTAAAAAAAATTTCAATGCCTTGAGGCTGTAGCTATGCTTGTTAGCTTTCCAACGAATGTTCAAAAGCTCCTATCCGCAAAGGAAATCCCAGGATATGGTCGTTTTAGCGAGAAAGAGTGAAAAACAAGTAAAATCCGAAAGCTAACAAGGTAATTCACATGGCCTCCATTTAGCCCGAATTTTCAAAATTTTTAAAATTCAACCATTAGTCATCTGAAACACACAAAACCACAAATTAAACAATAATTGGTCAATAAGTTATGCTAAAAATGAGATAAATGGGTGTTTTCATTAATGTTTCCTATGAGATAAATAGGTCATTTCAAATGGAATTTCGCCAAAAAGATCCAATATTTCTTCTTTTAAAAAATTTCCAACACCTTGAGGTTGTAGCTATGCTTGTTAGCTTTCCAACGAATGTTCACAAGCTCCAATCGGAAAAGGAAATCCCAAGATATGGTCGTTTTAGCGAAAAAGGGTTAAAAACAAGTAATATCTGAAAGCTACCAAGGTAATTCACTTGGCCTCCATTTAGCCCGAATTTTCAAAATTTCTAAAATTCAACCATTAGTCATCTGAAACACACAAAACCACAAATTAAACAATAAAATGTCAATAAGTTATGTGAAAAATGAGATAAATGAGTGTTTTCATTAATGTTTCCTACGAGATAAATAGGTCATTTCAAATGGAATTTCGCCAAGAAAAAATCCAATATTTCTTCTTTTAAAAAATTTCCAACCCCTTGAGGCTGTAGCTATAATTTTTAGCTTTCCAACGAATGTTCACAAGCTCCAATCGGCAAAGGAAATCCCAAGATATGGGCGTTTTGGTGAGAAAGGTCAAAAACAAGTAAAATTCGAAAGCTAACAAGGTAATTCACTTGGCCTCCATTTAGCCCAAATTTTCAAAAATTCTAAAAATCAACCATTAGTTATATGAAACACACAAATTAAACAATAATTGGTCAATACGTTATGCGAAAAATGAGATAAATGGGTGTTTTCATTAATGTTTCCTATGAGATAAATAGGACCTTCCAAATGGAATTTCGCCAAAAAATATTCAATATTTCTTCGTTTAAAAAAATTTCCAACGCCTTGAGGCTGTAGCTATGCTTGTTAGCTTTCCAACGAATGTTCACAAGCTCCAACCGGCAAAGGAAATCCCAAGATATGGTCGTTTTGGCGAAAAAGGGTCAAAAACAAGTAAAATCCGAAAGCTAACAAGGTAATTCACTTGGCCTCCATGTAGCCCGAATTTTCAAAATTTCTAAAATTCAACCATTAGTCATCTGAAACACACAAAACCACAAATTAAACAATAATTGGTCAATAAGTTATGCGAAAAAAGAGATAAATGGGTGTTTTCATTAATGTTTCCTATGAGATAAATAGGTCATTTCAAATGGAATTTCGCCGAAAAGATCCAATATTTCTTCTTTTAAAAAAATTTCCAACCCCTTGAGGTTGAAGCTATGCTTGTTAGCTTTCCAACGAATGTTCACAAGCTCCAATCGGCAAAGGAAATCCCAAGATATGGTCGTTTTAGCGAAAAAGGGTCAAAAACATGTAAAATCCGAAAGCTAACAAGGTAATTCACTTGGCCTCCATTTAGCCCGAATTTTCAAAATTTCTAAAATTCAACCATTAGTCATCTGAAACACACAAAACCACAAATTAAACAATAATTGGTCAATAAGTTATGCGAAAAATGAGATAAATGGGTGTTTTCATTAATGTTTCCTATGAGATAAATAGGTCATTTCAAATGGAATTTCGCCGAAAAGATCCAATATTTCTTCTTTTAAAAAAATTTCCAACCCCTTGAGGTTGTAGCTATGCTTGTTAGCTTTCCAACGAATGTTCACAAGCTCCAATCGGCAAAGGAAATCCCAAGATATTGTCGTTTTAGCGAAAAAGGGTCAAAAACATGTAAAATCCGAAAGCTAACAAGGTAATTCACTTGACCTCCATTTAGCCCGAATTTTCAAAAATCCTAAAAATCAACCATTAGTCATCTGAATCACACAAAACCACAAATTAAACAATAATTGGTCAATAAGTTATGCGAAAAATAAGATAAATTGGTGTTTTCATTAATGTTTCCTATGAGATAAATAGGTCATTTCAAATGGAATTTCGCCGAAAAGATCCAATATTTCTTCTTTTAAAAAAATTTCCAACCCCTTGAGGTTGTAGCTATGCTTGTTAGCTTTCCAACGAATGTTCACAAGCTCCAATCGGCAAAGGAAATCCCAAGATATGGTCGTTTTAGCAAAAAAGGGTCAAAAACATGTAAAATCCGAAAGCTAACAAGGTAATTCACTTGGCCTCCATTTAGCCCGAATTTTCAAAATTTCTAAAATTCAACCATTAGTCATCTGAAACACACAAAACCACAAATTAAACAATAATTGGTCAATAAGTTATGCGAAAAATGAGATAAATGAGTGTTTTCATTAATGTTTCCTATGAGTTAAATAGGTCATTTCAAATGGAATTTCGCCAAAAAGATCCAATATTTCTTCTTTTAAAAAATTTCCAACACCTTGAGGTTGTAGCTATGCTTGTTAGCTTTCCAACGAATGTTCACAAGCTCCAATCGGAAAAGGAAATCCCAAGATATGGTCGTTTTCGCGAAAAAGGGTTAAAAACAAGTAATATCTGAAAGCTACCAAGGTCACTTGGCCTCCATTTAGCCCGAATTTTCAAAATTTCTAAAATTCAACCATTAGTCATCTGAAACACACAAAACCACAAATTAAACAATAAAATGTCAATAAGTTATGTGAAAAATGAGATAAATGAGTGTTTTCATTAATGTTTCCTACGAGATAAATAGGTCATTTCAAATGGAATTTCGCCAAGAAAAAATCCAATATTTCTTCTTTTAAAAAATTTCCAACCCCTTGAGGCTGTAGCTATAATTTTTAGCTTTCCAACGAATGTTCACAAGCTCCAATCGGCAAAGGAAATCCCAAGATATGGGCGTTTTGGTGAGAAAGGTCAAAAACAAGTAAAATTCGAAAGCTAACAAGGTAATTCACTTGGCCTCCATTTAGCCCAAATTTTCAAAAATTCTAAAAATCAACCATTAGTTATATGAAACACACAAATTAAACAATAATTGGTCAATACGTTATGCGAAAAATGAGATAAATGGGTGTTTTCATTAATGTTTCCTATGAGATAAATAGGACCTTCCAAATGGAATTTCGCCAAAAAATATCTAATATTTCTTCGTTTAAAAAAATTTCCAACGCCTTGAGGCTGTAGCTATGCTTGTTAGCTTTCCAACGAATGTTCACAAGCTCCAACCGGCAAAGGAAATCCCAAGATATGGTCGTTTTGGCGAAAAAGGGTCAAAAACAAGTAAAATCCGAAAGCTAACAAGGTAATTCACTTGGCCTCCATGTAGCCCGAATTTTCAAAATTTCTAAAATTCAACCATTAGTCATCTGAAACACACAAAACCACAAATTAAACAATAATTGGTCAATAAGTTATGCGAAAAAAGAGATAAATGGGTGTTTTCATTAATGTTTCCTATGAGATAAATAGGTCATTTCAAATGGAATTTCGCCGAAAAGATCCAATATTTCTTCTTTTAAAAAAATTTCCAACCCCTTGAGGTTGTAGCTATGCTTGTTAGCTTTCCAACGAATGTTCACAAGCTCCAATCGGCAAAGGAAATCCCAAGATATGGTCGTTTTAGCGAAAAAGGGTCAAAAACATGTAAAATCCGAAAGCTAACAAGGTAATTCACTTGGCCTCCATTTAGCCCGAATTTTCAAAATTTCTAAAATTCAACCATTAGTCATCTGAAACACACAAAACCACAAATTAAACAATAATTGGTCAATAAGTTATGCGAAAAATGAGATAAATGGGTGTTTTCATTAATGTTTCCTATGAGATAAATAGGTCATTTCAAATGGAATTTCGCCGAAAAGATCCAATATTTCTTCTTTTAAAAAAATTTCCAACCCCTTGAGGTTGTAGCTATGCTTGTTAGCTTTCCAACGAATGTTCACAAGCTCCAATCGGCAAAGGAAATCCCAAGATATTGTCGTTTTAGCGAAAAAGGGTCAAAAACATGTAAAATCCGAAAGCTAACAAGGTAATTCACTTGACCTCCATTTAGCCCGAATTTTCAAAAATCCTAAAAATCAACCATTAGTCATCTGAATCACACAAAACCACAAATTAAACAATAATTGGTCAATAAGTTATGCGAAAAATAAGATAAATGGGTGTTTTCATTAATGTTTCCTATGAGATCAATAGGTCATTTCAAATGGACTTTCGCCAAAAAAAAATCCAAACTTTCTTCTTTTAAAAAAATTTCCAACCCCTTGAGGCTGTAGCTATGCTTGTTAGCTTTCCAACGAATGTGCACAAGCTCCAATCGGCAAAGGAAATCAGAAGATATGGTCGTTTTAGTGAGAAAGGTCAAAAACAAGTAAAATTCGAAAGCTAACAAGGTAATTCACTTGGCCTCCATTTAGCCCTAATTTTCAAAATTTCTAAAATTCAACCATTAGTCATCTGAAACACACAAAACCACAAATTAAACAATAATTGGTCAATAAGTTATGCGAAAAATGAGATAAATGGGTGTTTTCATTAATGTTTCCTATGAGATAAATAGGTCATTTCAAATGGAATTTCGCCAAAAAGATCCAATATTTCTTCTTTTAAAAAATTTCCAACACCTTGAGGTTGTAGCTATGCTTGTTAGCTTTCCAACGAATGTTCACAGGCTCCAATCGGAACTGGAAATCCCATGATATGGTCGTTTTAGCGAAAAAGGGTTAAAAACAAGTAATATCTGAAAGCTACCAAGGTAATTTACTTGGCCTCCATTTAGCCCGAATTTTCAAAATTTCTAAAATTCAACCATTAGTCATCTGAAACACACAAAACCACAAATTAAACAATAAAATGTCAATAAGTTATGTGAAAAATGAGATAAATGAGTGTTTTCATTAATGTTTCCTATGAGATAAATAGGTCATTTCAAATGGAATTTCGCCAAAAAAAAAATCCAATATTTCTTCTTTTAAAAAATTTCCAACCCCTTGAGGCTGTAGCTATAATTGTTAGCTTTCCAACGAATGTTCACAAGCTCCAATCGGCAAAGGAAATCCCAAGATATGGGCGTTTTGGTGAGAAAGGTCAAAAACAAGTAAAATTCGAAAGCTAACAAGGTAATTCACTTGGCCTCCATTTAGCCCGAATTTTCAAAAATTCTAAAAATCAACCATTAGTCATCTGAAACACACAAAACCACAAATTAAACAAATATTGGTCAATACGTTATGCGAAAAATGAGATAAATGGGTGTTTTCATTAATGTTTCCTATGAGATAAATAAGTCATTTCAAATGGAATTTCGCCAAAAAAGATCCAATATTTCTTAGTTTAAAAAAAATTTCAACGCCTTGAGGCTGTAGCTATGCTTGTTAGCTTTCCAACGAATGTTCACAAGCTCCTATCCGCAAAGGAAATCCCAGGATATGGTCGTTTTAGCGAGAAAGAGTGAAAAACAAGTAAAATCCGAAAGCTAACAAGGTAATTCACTTGGCCTCCATTTAGCCCGAATTTTCAAAATTTTTAAAATTCAACCATTAGTCATCTGAAACACACAAAACCACAAATTAAACAATAATTGGTCAATAAGTTATGCGAAAAATGAGATAAATGGGTGTTTTCATTAATGTTTCCTATGAGATAAATAGGTCATTTCAAATGGAATTTCGCCAAAAAGATCCAATATTTCTTCTTTTAAAAAATTTCCAACACCTTGAGGTTGTAGCTATGCTTGTTAGCTTTCCAACGAATGTTCACAAGCTCCAATCGGAAAAGGAAATCCCAAGATATGGTCGTTTTAGCGAAAAAGGGTTAAAAACAAGTAATATCTGAAAGCTACCAAGGTAATTCACTTGGCTTCCATTTAGCCCGAATTTTCAAAATTTCTAAAATTCAACCATTAGTCATCTGAAACACACAAAACCACAAATTAAACAATAAAATGTCAATAAGTTATGTGAAAAATGAGATATATGAGTGTTTTCATTAATGTTTCCTATGAGATAAATAGGTCATTTCAAATGGAATTTCGCCGAAAAGATCCAATATTTCTTCTTTTAAAAAAATTTCCAACCCCTTGAGGTTGTAGCTATGCTTGTTAGCTTTCCAACGAATGTTCACAAGCTCCAATCGGCAAAGGAAATCCCAAGATATTGTCGTTTTAGCGAAAAAGGGTCAAAAACATGTATAATCCGAAAGCTAACAAGGTAATTCACTTGACCTCCATTTAGCCCGAATTTTCAAAAATCCTAAAAATCAACCATTAGTCATCTGAATCACACAAAACCACAAATTAAACAATAATTGGTCAATAAGTTATGCGAAAAATAAGATAAATGGGTGTTTTCATTAATGTTTCCTATGAGATCAATAGGTCATTTCAAATGGACTTTCGCCAAAAAAAAAATCCAAACTTTCTTCTTTTAAAAAAATTTCCAACCCCTTGAGGCTGTAGCTATGCTTGTTAGCTTTCCAACGAATGTGCACAAGCTCCAATCGGCAAAGGAAATCAGAAGATATGGTCGTTTTAGTGAGAAAGGTCAAAAACAAGTAAAATTCGAAAGCTAACAAGGTAATTCACTTGGCCTCCATTTAGCCCGAATTTTCAAAATTTCTAAAATTCAACCATTAGTCATCTGAAACACACAAAACCACAAATTAAACAATAATTGGTCAATAAGTTATGCGAAAAATGAGATAAATGGGTGTTTTCATTAATGTTTCCTATGAGATAAATAGGTCATTTCAAATGGAATTTCGCCAAAAAGATCCAATATTTCTTCTTTTAAAAAATTTCCAACACCTTGAGGTTGTAGCTATGCTTGTTAGCTTTCCAACGAATGTTCACAGGCTCCAATCGGAACTGGAAATCCCATGATATGGTCGTTTTAGCGAAAAAGGGTTAAAAACAAGTAATATCTGAAAGCTACCAAGGTAATTTACTTGGCCTCCATTTAGCCCGAATTTTCAAAATTTCTAAAATTCAACCATTAGTCATCTGAAACACACAAAACCACAAATTAAACAATAAAATGTCAATAAGTTATGTGAAAAATGAGATAAATGAGTGTTTTCATTAATGTTTCGTATGAGATAAATAGGTCATTTCAAATGGAATTTCGCCAAAAAAAAAATCCAATATTTCTTCTTTTAAAAAATTTCCAACCCCTTGAGGCTGTAGCTATAATTGTTAGCTTTCCAACGAATGTTCACAAGCTCCAATCGGCAAAGGAAATCCCAAGATATGGGCGTTTTGGTGAGAAAGGTCAAAAACAAGTAAAATTCGAAAGCTAACAAGGTAATTCACTTGGCCTCCATTTAGCCCGAATTTTCAAAAATTCTAAAAATCAACCATTAGTCATCTGAAACACACAAAACCACAAATTAAACAAATATTGGTCAATACGTTATGCGAAAAATGAGATAAATGGGTGTTTTCATTAATGTTTCCTATAAGATAAATAGGTCATTTCAAATGGAATTTCGCCAAAAAAGATCCAATATTTCTTAGTTTAAAAAAAATTTCAACGCCTTGAGGCTGTAGCTATGCTTGTTAGCTTTCCAACGAATGTTCACAAGCTCCTATCCGCAAAGGAAATCCCAGGATATGGTCGTTTTAGCGAGAAAGAGTGAAAAACAAGTAAAATCCGAAAGCTAACAAGGTAATTCACTTGGCCTCCATTTAGCCCGAATTTTCAAAATTTTTAAAATTCAACCATTAGTCATCTGAAACACACAAAACCACAAATTAAACAATAATTGGTCAATAAGTTATGCGAAAAATGAGATAAATGGGTGTTTTCATTAATGTTTCCTATGAGATAAATAGGTCATTTCAAATGGAATTTCGCCAAAAAGATCCAATATTTCTTCTTTTAAAAAATTTCCAACACCTTGAGGTTGTAGCTATGCTTGTTAGCTTTCCAACGAATGTTCACAAGCTCCAATCGGAAAAGGAAATCCCAAGATATGGTCGTTTTAGCGAAAAAGGGTTAAAAACAAGTAATATCTGAAAGCTACCAAGGTAATTCACTTGGCTTCCATTTAGCCCGAATTTTCAAAATTTCTAAAATTCAACCATTAGTCATCTGAAACACACAAAACCACAAATTAAACAATAAAATGTCAATAAGTTATGTGAAAAATGAGATATATGAGTGTTTTCATTAATGTTTCCTATGAGATAAATATGTCATTTCAAATGGAATTTCGCCAAAAAAAATCCAATATTTCTTCTTTTAAAAAATTTCCAACCCCTTGAGGCTGTAGCTATAATTTTTAGCTTTCCAACGAATGTTCACAAGCTCCAATCGGCAAAGGAAATCCCAAGATATGGGCGTTTTGGTGAGAAAGGTCAAAAACAAGTAAAATTCGAAAGCTAAAAAGATAATTCACTTGGCCTCCATTTAGCCCAAATTTTCAAAAATTCTAAAAATCAACCATTAGTTATATGAAACACACAAATTAAACAATAATTGGTCAATACGTTATGCGAAAAATGAGATAAATGGGTGTTTTCATTAATGTTTCCTATGAGATAAATAGGACCTTCCAAATGGAATTTCGCCAAAAAATATCCAATATTTCTTCGTTTAAAAAAATTTCCAACGCCTTGAGGCTGTAGCTATGCTTGTTAGCTTTCCAACGAATGTTCACAAGCTCCAACCGGCAAAGGAAATCCCAAGATATGGTCGTTTTAGCGAAAAAGGGTCAAAAACAAGTAAAATCCGAAAGCTAACAAGGTAATTCACTTGGCCTCCATGTAGCCCGAATTTTCAAAATTTCTAAAATTCAACCATTAGTCATCTGAAACACACAAAACCACAAATTAAACAATAATTGGTCAATAAGTTATGCGAAAAAAGAGATAAATGGGTGTTTTCATTAATGTTTCCTATGAGATAAATAGGTCATTTCAAATGGAATTTCGCCGAAAAGATCCAATATTTCTTCTTTTAAAAAAATTTCCAACCCCTTGAGGTTGTAGCTATGCTTGTTAGCTTTCCAACGAATGTTCACAAGCTCCAATCGGCAAAGGAAATCCCAAGATATGGTCGTTTTAGCGAAAAAGGGTCAAAAACATGTAAAATCCGAAAGCTAACAAGGTAATTCACTTGGCCTCCATTTAGCCCGAATTTTCAAAATTTCTAAAATTCAACCATTAGTCATCTGAAACACACAAAACCACAAATTAAACAATAATTGGTCAATAAGTTATGCGAAAAATGAGATAGATGGGTGTTTTCATTAATGTTTCCTATGAGATAAATAGGTCATTTCAAATGGAATTTCGCCGAAAAGATCCAATATTTCTTCTTTTAAAAAAATTTCCAACCCCTTGAGGTTGTAGCTATAATTTTTAGCTTTCCAACGAATGTTCACAAGCTCCAATCGGCAAAGGAAATCCCAAGATATGGGCGTTTTGGTGAGAAAGGTCAAAAACAAGTAAAATTCGAAAGCTAAAAAGGTAATTCACTTGGCCTCCATTTAGCCCAAATTTTCAAAAATTCTAAAAATCAACCATTAGTTATATGAAACACACAAATTAAACAATAATTGGTCAATACGTTATGCGAAAAATGAGATAAATGGGTGTTTTCATTAATGTTTCCTATGAGATAAATAGGACCTTCCAAATGGAATTTCGCCAAAAAATATCCAATATTTCTTCGTTTAAAAAAATTTCCAACGCCTTGAGGCTGTAGCTATGCTTGTTAGCTTTCCAACGAATGTTCACAAGCTCCAACCGGCAAAGGAAATCCCAAGATATGGTCGTTTTAGCGAAAAAGGGTCAAAAACAAGTAAAATCCGAAAGCTAACAAGGTAATTCACTTGGCCTCCATGTAGCCCGAATTTTCAAAATTTCTAAAATTCAACCATTAGTCATCTGAAACACACAAAACCACAAATTAAACAATAATTGGTCAATAAGTTATGCGAAAAAAGAGATAAATGGGTGTTTTCATTAATGTTTCCTATGAGATAAATAGGTCATTTCAAATGGAATTTCGCCGAAAAGATCCAATATTTCTTCTTTTAAAAAAATTTCCAACCCCTTGAGGTTGTAGCTATGCTTGTTAGCTTTCCAACGAATGTTCACAAGCTCCAATCGGCAAAGGAAATCCCAAGATATGGTCGTTTTAGCGAAAAAGGGTCAAAAACATGTAAAATCCGAAAGCTAACAAGGTAATTCACTTGGCCTCCATTTAGCCCGAATTTTCAAAATTTCTAAAATTCAACCATTAGTCATCTGAAACACACAAAACCACAAATTAAACAATAATTGGTCAATAAGTTATGCGAAAAATGAGATAAATGGGTGTTTTCATTAATGTTTCCTATGAGATAAATAGGTCATTCCAAATGGAATTTCGCCGAAAAGATCCAATATTTCTTCTTTTAAAAAAATTTCCAACCCCTTGAGGTTGTAGCTATGCTTGTTAGCTTTCCAACGAATGTTCACAAGCTCCAATCGGCAAAGGAAATCCCAAGATATTGTCGTTTTAGCGAAAAAGGGTAAAAAACATGTAAAATCCGAAAGCTAACAAGGTAATTCACTTGACCTCCATTTAGCCCGAATTTTCAAAAATCCTAAAAATCAACCATTAGTCATCTGAATCACACAAAACCACAAATTAAACAATAATTGGTCAATAAGTTATGCGAAAAATAAGATAAATGGGTGTTTTCATTAATGTTTCCTATGAGATCAATAGGTCATTTCAAATGGACTTTCGCCAAAAAAAAATCCAAACTTTCTTCTTTTAAAAAAATTTCCAACCCCTTGAGGCTGTAGCTATGCTTGTTAGCTTTCCAACGAATGTGCACAAGCTCCAATCGGCAAAGGAAATCAGAAGATATGGTCGTTTTAGTGAGAAAGATCAAAAACAAGTAAAATTCGAAAGCTAACAAGGTAATTCACTTGGCCTCCATTTAGCCCGAATTTTCAAAATTTCTAAAATTCAACCATTAGTCATCTGAAACACACAAAACCACAAATTAAACAATAATTGGTCAATAAGTTATGCGAAAAATGAGATAAATGGGTGTTTTCATTAATGTTTCCTATGAGATAAATAGGTCATTTCAAATGCAATTTCGCCAAAAAGATCCAATATTTCTTCTTTTAAAAAATTTCCAACACCTTGAGGTTGTAGCTATGCTTGTTAGCTTTCCAACGAATGTTCACAGGCTCCAATCGGAACTGGAAATCCCATGATATGGTCGTTTTAGCGAAAAAGGGTTAAAAACAAGTAATATCTGAAAGCTACCAAGGTAATTTACTTGGCCTCCATTTAGCCCGAATTTTCAAAATTTCTAAAATTCAACCATTAGTCATCTGAAACACACAAAACCACAAATTAAACAATAAAATGTCAATAAGTTATGTGAAAAATGAGATAAATGAGTGTTTTCATTAATGTTTCCTATGAGATAAATAGGTCATTTCAAATGGAATTTCGCCAAAAAAAAAAATCCAATATTTCTTCTTTTAAAAAATTTCCAACCCCTTGAGGCTGTAGCTATAATTGTTAGCTTTCCAACGAATGTTCACAAGCTCCAATCGGCAAAGGAAATCCCAAGATATGGGCGTTTTGGTGAGAAAGGTCAAAAACAAGTAAAATTCGAAAGCTAACGAGGTAATTCACTTGGCCTCCATCTAGACCGAATTTTCAAAAATTCTAAAAATCAACCATTAGTCATCTGAAACACACAAAACCACAAATTAAACAATAATTGGTCAATAAGTTATGCGAAAAATTAGATTAATGGGTGTTTTCATTAATGTTTCCTATGAGATAAATAGGTCATTTCAAATGGTGTATCGCCAAAAAAGATCCAATATTTCTTCGTTTAAATAAATTTCAAACGCCTTGAGGCTGTAGCTATGCTTGTTAGCTTTCCAACGAATGTTCACAAGCTCCTATCAGCAAAGGAAATCCCAAGATATGGTCGTTTTAGCGAGAAAGGGCGAAAAACAAGTAAAATCCGAAAGCTAACAAGGTAATTCACTTGGCCTCCATTTAGCCCGAATTTTCAAAATTTCTAAAATTCAACCATTAGTCATCTGAAACACACAAAACCACAAATTAAACAATAATTGGTCAATAAGTTATGCGAAAAATGAGTTAAATGGGTGTTTTGATTAATGTTTCCTATGAGATAAATAAGTCATTTCAAATGGAATTTCGCCAAAACAAATCCAATATTTCTTCTTTTTCAAACTTTTCCAACCCCGTGAGGCTGTAGCTATGCTTGTTAGCTTTCCAACGAATGTTCACAAGCTCCAATCGGCAAAGGAAATTGCAAGATATGGTCGTTTTAGTGAGAAAGGTCAAAAACAAGTAAAATTCGAAAGCTAACAAGGTAATTCACTTGGCCTCCATTTAGCCCGAATTTTCAAAATTTCTAAAATTCAACCATTAGTCATCTGAAACACACAAAACCACAAATTAAACAATAATTGGTCAATAAGTTATGCGAAAAATGAGATAAATGGGTGTTTTGATTAATGTTTCCTATGAGATAAATAAGTCATTTCAAATGGAATTTCGCCAAAACAAATCCAATATTTCTTCTTTTTCAAAATTTTCCAACCCCGTGAGGCTGTAGCTATGCTTGTTAGCTTTCCAACGAATGTTCACAAGCTCCAATCGGCAAAGGAAATTCCAAGATATGGTCGTTTTAGTGAGAAAGGTCAAAAACAAGTAAAATTCGAAAGCTAACAAGGTAATTCACTTGGCCTCCATTTAGCCCGAATTTTCAAAAATTCTAAAAATCAACCATTAGTTATATGAAACACACAAATTAAACAATAATTGGTCAATACGTTATGCGAAAAATGAGATAAATGGGTGTTTTCATTAATGTTTCCTATGAGATAAATAGGACCTTTCAAATGGAATTTCGCCAAAAATATCCAATATTTCTTCGTTTAAAAAAATTTCCAACGCCATGAGGCTGTAGCTATGCTTGTTAGCTTTCCAACGAATGTTCACAAGCTCCAACCGGCAAAGGCAATCCCAAGATATGGTCGATTTAGCGAAAAAGGGTCAAAAACAAGTAAAATCCGAAAGCTAACAAGGTAATTCACTTGGCCTCCATGTAGCCCGAATTTTCAAAATTTCTAAAATTCAACCATTAGTCATCTGAAACACACAAAACCACAAATTAAACAATAATTGGTCAATAAGTTATGCGAAAAATGAGATAAATGGGTGTTTTCATTAATGTTTCCTATGAGATA
The DNA here is from genome assembly GCA_958299785.1 of Medicago lupulina. Taxonomy (NCBI): domain Eukaryota; kingdom Viridiplantae; phylum Streptophyta; class Magnoliopsida; order Fabales; family Fabaceae; genus Medicago; species Medicago lupulina. The sequence continues at coordinate 228,181 of OY283139.1, forward strand.
AATAGGTCATTTCAAATGGAATTTCGCCAAAAAGATCCAATATTTCTTCTTTTAAAAAATTTCCAACACCTTGAGGTTGTAGCTATGCTTGTTAGCTTTCCAACGAATGTTCACAAGCTCCAATCGGAAAAGGAAATCCCAAGATATGGTCGTTTTAGCGAAAAAGGGTTAAAAACAAGTAATATCTGAAAGCTACCAAGGTAATTCACTTGGCCTCCATTTAGCCCGAATTTTCAAAATTTCTAAAATTCAACCATTAATCATCTGAAACACACAAAACCACAAATTAAACAATAAAATGTCAATAAGTTATGTGAAAAATGAGATAAATGAGTGTTTTCATTAATGTTTCCTATGAGATAAATAGGTCATTTCAAATGGAATTTCGCCAAAAAAAAAATCCAATATTTCTTCTTTTAAAAACTTTCCAACCCCTTGAGGCTGTAGCTATAATTGTTAGCTTTCCAACGAATGTTCACAAGCTCCAATCGGCAAAGGAAATCCCAAGATATGGGCGTTTTGGTGAGAAAGGTCAAAAACAAGTAAAATTCGAAAGCTAACAAGGTAATTCACTTGGCCTCCATTTAGACCGAATTTTCAAAAATTCTAAAAATCAACCATTAGTCATCTGAAACACACAAAACCACAAATTAAACAATAATTGGTCAATAAGTTATGCGAAAAATGAGATAAATGGGTGTTTTCATTAATGTTTCCTATGAGATAAAAAGGTCATTTCAAATGGAATTTCGCCAAAACAAATCCCATATGTAACACCCATACTAAACGTATCTAGAAAGTTTAGCATGTGCATTAAAATTAGTACTGGATACATTAAAATTTGCAACTTAAATTACTTCGAATGAATATTGTTTACAACATAACGCGTTCGTACATCAGAGTTACCATACAACTATCCAATAATAAATAAATACATCCTTAGATCCTCGCGAACGTCCTGCAGCGGGTACGAGCGAGTCCTTGCTGAATATCCATCCGGCGATAAACTTGCTCAGCTGCTCTGCTAATCTGAAACAAATAAGGATTGGGATGAGACATAATGTCTCAGTGAGTTCTCCTAATCCTAGGCTACAGGTGACTTCGGGGAAACCTATAGTCACCACGTGTCTAAGATGCTACCCGACGGTTGAGCGTCGTGCGTGAGGCTTACGTAGACGGTCGTGCAAAGCTAAAACCGTTACAGGGTCATCTTATTTGCTTCCTTCGTGTCATGGCGGTCAAGGGATCCTAGGACCGCTAACTCGAGATGCACTAAACGCATCAAGACATAACCTAACATATCCATGACACGGTACTAAGCCGGACGATTAGGGAACCTAAGATCGTCGTCGGTAGACATACATAACATTCTATTGTCTAAGCTATACATATCTAACCTCATATCGTAAACATAGTCGTAGCGTATCGTACACATTCATTCATTCATTCATTCATTAGGTTAGATGTTAGCGTTGAACAAACATAATTATCTTGGTTCATTTTACGGAATAATCCCGAGTGGAGTAACCCCGAAATATATTCCCATACATTACCGATGAAAACCTAGCTAAGGTACATCGGACTCCCTCAGTATCGTGCAGGCCCCCCTTGCGGAGCTTATCCCGTTCCCACGACACCTACAACTTGCTTACTCAGTGACATGCGGGCCCCCCTTGCGGAGCTTATCCCGTTCCCATGATGAGAACCCCTTGAGATCCCAACCTTGCGTGGACCACAAGAGACATGGCACCTACACATTCATTATAGTATTGGTCTTTTGCATTCATAAAAGGTTAAACATATACATGCTTACTCATTTACCTCGGATCCGGGATCGATCCGATTAACGGTAAACTACCTACTTATTCATATTCATCATATGTGAAGAGGTTACTTATCAACATACGGCTTAACATGCTTGCATAGTCATTCTTATACATGTGCGAAGAGAATACACTAATCGCTTCGCGTCTTAACATACATAGGATTCATGCTTAACATTCTAATTCTCGACAAGCTATGTCGAGGCTCTATGATTTCTCCCATACTTAGAGTTATTCCTACCCTCTTATAGGCCGTATCATAGCATCACATGTGCCATTCGTCATTGAAATTGACAATGTTGTTCATGCATTTATCTATTGGTATATCAAGGTGTAGTGTACATTGATTACTTGACATTGAGAGATTCTTAAAATAAGGAAAAGACTGCAAGGAAAGGCCTCGTCAAAATCACTGAATCACAGAAAGTCCTTAAAAAAGTGTTGTCCTGGTGAATCTCGCTTAAGCGAAGCCCAAGCGAAGTCCAAGCGAGATGCCCAGGATACATTCTGTTTAAATCTCGCTTGAGCGAGATTTTCTCGCTTAAGCGAACCTTCATTAGTCCAGACCTGCAGAATTCGTGTTTAAGACCCAAAAACCTCAATTTCAAGTTCTAATGCACCCAAAACACCCAGAACACATAGAAAATAGTTCAGAACATATGCATGGCAACAAACATCACGATTTCAACAATCTATGGCAAAGGGGATATTAAAATCAAACATGCATAATTTCTACATTTTCAATTCATCTCACATAACTCATACACAACCCAAGTAAGGTATTCTATCTATAGAACTCACCTAAGATTCCCCGCAAGCTAGCACAACATCAAACAACTACAGCAACATCACAGCTCCAAGATTTCAATCCAATCCAAACCCTAGCTCTTGCTTCTTGATTCTTAAGCTTCAAAGTTCTTACCATACATCCTTGTTGTTTTGCTTGCAATCGAGTACTATAATCCATGCTTGGCTGCCACACTTGATCTTCAGAAAGTTTGGTGGATTGGGAGAGGAAAAGTGGCGCCATTCTTAGAGAGAAGGAGGAGAAAAGTCTTTGGCACAAGCTTAGAGAGAGAAAGAGCTTTGCATAATGAAAATTTATTGCTCAATTGTGCTTATATACTCCTTGCGTGCAATTACATATATGCCCTCCACCTTAAACGCGTTTACACAGACATTGATACTTAACTCGTGCTTGCCTGCCAAAACGTAGTAAACACTTCCATCATACTTATTTTCCTTAAACATCTCAACATCCGACGTGTCGATTAGCATTATTTCATTAGTTGACGAGCGGGATATTACACCATATTTCTTCTTTTTCAAAAATTTCCAACCCCTTGAGGCTGTAGCTATGCTTGTTAGCTTTCCAACGAATGTTCACAAGATCCAATCGGCAAAGGAAATTCCAAGATATGGTCGTTTTAGCGAGAAAGGTCAAAAACAAGTAAAATTCGAAAGCTAACAAGGTAATTCACTTGGCCTTCATTTAGCCCGAATTTTCAAAAATTCTAAAAATCAACCATTAGTCATCTGAAACACACAAAACCACAAATTAAACAAATATTGGTCAATACGTTATGCGAAAAATGAGATTAATGGGTGTATTCATTAATGTTTCCTATGAGATAAATAGGTCATTTCAAATGGAGTATCGCCAAAAAAGATCCAATATTTCTTCGTTTAAAAAAATTTCAAACGCCTTGAGGCTGTAGCTATGCTTGTTAGCTTTCCAACGAATGTTCACAAGCTCCTATCAGCAAAGGAAATCCCAAGATATGGTCGTTTTAGCGAGAAAGAGTGAAAAACAAGTAAAATCCGAAAGCTAACAAGGTAATTCACTTGGCCTCCATTTAGCCCGAATTTTCAAAATTTCTAAAATTCAACCATTAGTCATCTGAAACACACAAAACCACAAATTAAACAATAATTGGTCAATAAGTTATGCGAAAAATGACATAAATGGGTGTTTTGATTAATGTTTCCTATGAGATAAATAAGTCATTTCAAATGGAATTTCGCCAAAACAAATCCAATATTTCTTCTTTTTCAAAAATTTCCAACCCCTTGAGGCTGTAGCTATGCTTGTTAGCTTTCCAACGAATGTTCACAAGATCCAATCGGCAAAGGAAATTCCAAGATATGGTCGTTTTAGCGAGAAAGGTCAAAAACAAGTAAAATTCGAAAGCTAACAAGGTAATTCACTTGGCCTTCATTTAGCCCGAATTTTCAAAAATTCTAAAAATCAACCATTAGTCATCTGAAACACACAAAACCACAAATTAAACAAATATTGGTCAATACGTTATGCGAAAAATGAGATTAATGGGTGTATTCATTAATGTTTCCTATGAGATAAATAGGTCATTTCAAATGGAGTATCGCCAAAAAAGATCCAATATTTCTTCGTTTAAAAAAATTTCAAACGCCTTGAGGCTGTAGCTATGCTTGTTAGCTTTCCAACGAATGTTCACAAGCTCCTATCAGCAAAGGAAATCCCAAGATATGGTCGTTTTAGCGAGAAAGAGTGAAAAACAAGTAAAATCCGAAAGCTAACAAGGTAATTCACTTGGCCTCCATTTAGCCCGAATTTTCAAAATTTCTAAAATTCAACCATTAGTCATCTGAAACACACAAAACCACAAATTAAACAATAATTGGTCAATAAGTTATGCGAAAAATGACATAAATGGGTGTTTTGATTAATGTTTCCTATGAGATAAATAAGTCATTTCAAATGGAATTTCGCCAAAACAAATCCAATATTTCTTCTTTTTCAAAATTTTCCAACCCCTTGAGGCTGTAGCTATGCTTCTTAGCTTTCCAACGAATGTTCACAAGCTCCAATCGGCAAAGGAAATTCCAAGATATGGTCGTTTTAGTGAGAAAGGTCAAAAACAAGTAAAATTCGAAAGCTAACAAGGTAATTCACTTGGCCTCCATTTAGCCCGAATTTTCAAAAATTCTAAAAATCAACCATTCGTTATATGAACCACACAAATTAAACAATAATTGGTCAATACGTTATGCGAAAAATGAGATAAATGGGTGTTTTCATTAATGTTTCCTATGAGATAAATAGGACCTTTCAAATGGAATTTCGCCAAAAAATATCCAATATTTCTTCGTTTAAAAAAATTTCCAACGCCTTGAGGCTGTAGCTATGCTTGTTAGCTTTCCAACGAATGTTCACAAGCTCCAACCGGCAAAGGCAATCCCAAGATATGGTCGATTTAGCGAAAAAGGGTCAAAAACAAGTAAAATCCGAAAGCTAACAAGGTAATTCACTTGGCCTCCATGTAGCCCGAATTTTCAAAATTTCTAAAATTCAACCATTAGTCATCTAAAACACACAAAACCACAAATTAAACAATAATTGGTCAATAAGTTATGCGAAAAAAGAGATAAATGGGTGTTTTCATTAATGTTTCCTATGAGATAAATAGGTCATTTCAAATGGAATTTCGCCAAAAAGATCCAATATTCCATCTTTTAAAAAAATTTCCAACCCCTTGAGGTTGTAGCTATGCTTGTTAGCTTTCCAACGAATGTTCACAAGCTCCAATCGGCAAAGGAAATCCCAAGATATGGTCGTTTTAGCGAAAAAGGGTTAAAAACAAGTAATATCTGAAAGCTACCAAGGTAATTCACTTGGCCTCCATTTAGCCCGAATTTTCAAAAATCCTAAAAATCAACCATTAGTCATCTGAATCACACAAAACCACAAATTAAACAATAATAGGTCAATAAGTTATGCGAAAAATAAGATAAATGGGTGTTTTCATTAATGTTTCCTATGAGATCAATAGGTCATTTCAAATGGACTTTCGCCAAAAAAAAATCCAAAATTTATTATTTTAAAAAAATTTCCAACCCCTTGAGGCTGTAGCTATGCTTGTTAGCTTTCCAACGAATGTGCACAAGCTCCAATCGGCAAAGGAAATCAGAAGATATGGTCGTTTTAGTGAGAAAGGTCAAAAACAAATAAAATTCGAAAGCTAACAAGGTAATTCACTTGGCCTCCATTTAGCCCGAATTTTCAAAAATTCTAAAAATCAACCATTAGTTATCTGAAACACACAAAACCACAAATTAAACAAATATTGGTCAATACGTTATGCGAAAAATGAGATAAATGGGTGTTTTTATTAATGTTTCCTATGAGATAAATAGGTCATTTCAAATGGAATTTCGCCAAAAAAGATCCAATATTTCTTAGTTTCAAAAAAACTTCAACGCCTTGAGGCTGTAGCTATGCTTGTTAGCTTTCCAACGAATGTTCACAAGCTCCAATCGGCAAAGGAAATCCCAAGATATGGTCGTTTTAGCGAAAAAGGGTCAAAAACATGTAAAATCCGAAAGCTAACAAGGTAATTCACTTGGCCTCCATTTAGCCCGAATTTTCAAAATTTCTAAAATTCAACCATTAGTCATCTGAAACACACAAAACCACAAATTAAACAATAATTGGTCAATAAGTTATGCGAAAAATGAGATAAATGGGTGTTTTCATTAATGTTTCCTATGAGATAAATAGGTCATTTCAAATGGAATTTCGCCAAAAAGATCCAATATTTCTTCTTTTAAAAAATTTTCCAACCCCTTGAGGTTGTAGCTATGCTTGTTAGCTTTCCAACGAATGTTCACAAGCTCCAATCGGCAAAGGAAATCCCAAGATATGGTCGTTTTAGCGAAAAAGGGTTAAAAACAAGTAATATCTGAAAGATACCAAGGTAATTCACTTGGCCTCCATTTAGCGCGAATTTTCAAAAATCCTAAAAATCAACCATTAGTCATCTGAATCACACAAAACCACAAATTAAACAATAATTGGTCAATAAGTTATGCGAAAAATAAGATAAATGGGTGTTTTCATTAATGTTTCCTACGAGATCAATAGGTCATTTCAAATGGACTTTCGCCAAAAAAAAATCCAAAATTTCTTCTTTTAAAAAAATTTCCAACCCCTTGAGGCTGTAGTTATGCTTGTTAGCTTTCCAACGAATGTGCACATGCTCCAATCGGCAAAGGAAATCAGAAGATATGGTCGTTTTAGTGAGAAAGGTCAAAGACAAGTAAAATTCGAAAGCTAACAAGGTAATTCACTTGGCCTCCATTTAGCCCGAATTTTCAAAAATTCTAAAAATCAACCATTAGTCATCTGAAACACACAAAACCACAAATTAAACAAATATTGGTCAATACGTTATGCGAAAAATGAGATAAATGGGTGTTTTCATTAATGTTTCCTATGAGATAAATAGGTCATTTCAAATGGAATTTCGCCAAAAAAGATCCAATATGTCTTAGTTTAAAAAAAAATTCAACGCCTTGAGGCTGTAGCTATGCTTGTTAGCTTTCCAACGAATGTTCACAAGCTCCTATCCGCAAAGGAAATCCCAGGATATGGTCGTTTTAGCGAGAAAGAGTGAAAAACAAGTAAAATCCGAAAGCTAACAAGGTAATTCACTTGGCCTCCATTTAGCCCGAATTTTCAAAATTTCTAAAATTCAACCATTAGTCATCTGAAACACACAAAACCACAAATTAAACAATAATTGGTCAATAAATTATGCGAAAAATGACATAAATGGGTGTTTTGATTAATGTTTCCTATGAGATAAATAAGTCATTTCAAATGGAATTTCGCCAAAACAAATCCAATATTTCTTCTTTTTCAAAATTTTCCAACCCCTTGAGGCTGTAGCTATGCTTCTTAGCTTTCCAACGAATGTTCACAAGCTCCAATCGGCAAAGGAAATTCCAAGATATGGTCGTTTTAGTGAGAAAGGTCAAAAACAAGTAAAATTCGAAAGCTAACAAGGTAATTCACTTGGCCTCCATTTAGCCCGAATTTTCAAAAATTCTAAAAATCAACCATTCGTTATATGAACCACACAAATTAAACAATAATTGGTCAATACGTTATGCGAAAAATGAGATAAATGGGTGTTTTCATTAATGTTTCCTATGAGATAAATAGGACCTTTCAAATGGAATTTCGCCAAAAAATATCCAATATTTCTTCGTTTAAAAAAATTTCCAACGCCTTGAGGCTGTAGCTATGCTTGTTAGCTTTCCAACGAATGTTCACAAGCTCCAACCGGCAAAGGCAATCCCAAGATATGGTCGATTTAGCGAAAAAGGGTCAAAAACAAGTAAAATCCGAAAGCTAACAAGGTAATTCACTTGGCCTCCATGTAGCCCGAATTTTCAAAATTTCTAAAATTCAACCATTAGTCATCTAAAACACACAAAACCACAAATTAAACAATAATTGGTCAATAAGTTATGCGAAAAAAGAGATAAATGGGTGTTTTCATTAATGTTTCCTATGAGATAAATAGGTCATTTCAAATGGAATTTCGCCAAAAAGATCCAATATTCCATCTTTTAAAAAAACTTCCAACCCCTTGAGGTTATAGCTATGCTTGTTAGCTTTCCAACGAATGTTCACAAGCTCCAATCGGCAAAGGAAATCCCAAGATATGGTCGTTTTAGCGAAAAAGGGTTAAAAACAAGTAATATCTGAAAGCTACCAAGGTAATTCACTTGGCCTCCATTTAGCCCGAATTTTCAAAAATCCTAAAAATCAACCATTAGTCATCTGAATCACACAAAACCACAAATTAAACAATAATAGGTCAATAAGTTATGCGAAAAATAAGATAAATGGGTGTTTTCATTAATGTTTCCTATGAGATCAATAGGTCATTTCAAATGGACTTTCGCCAAAAAAAAATCCAAAATTTATTATTTTAAAAAAATTTCCAACCCCTTGAGGCTGTAGCTATGCTTGTTAGCTTTCCAACGAATGTGCACAAGCTCCAATCGGCAAAGGAAATCAGAAGATATGGTCGTTTTAGTGAGAAAGGTCAAAAACAAATAAAATTCGAAAGCTAACAAGGTAATTCACTTGGCCTCCATTTAGCCCGAATTTTCAAAAATTCTAAAAATCAACCATTAGTTATCTGAAACACACAAAACCACAAATTAAACAAATATTGGTCAATACGTTATGCGAAAAATGAGATAAATGGGTGTTTTTATTAATGTTTCCTATGAGATAAATAGGTCATTTCAAATGGAATTTCGCCAAAAAAGATCCAATATTTCTTAGTTTCAAAAAAACTTCAACGCCTTGAGGCTGTAGCTATGCTTGTTAGCTTTCCAACGAATGTTCACAAGCTCCAATCGGCAAAGGAAATCCCAAGATATGGTCGTTTTAGCGAAAAAGGGTCAAAAACATGTAAAATCCGAAAGCTAACAAGGTAATTCACTTGGCCTCCATTTAGCCCGAATTTTCAAAATTTCTAAAATTCAACCATTAGTCATCTGAAACACACAAAACCACAAATTAAACAATAATTGGTCAATAAGTTATGCGAAAAATGAGATAAATGGGTGTTTTCATTAATGTTTCCTATGAGATAAATAGGTCATTTCAAATGGAATTTCGCCAAAAAGATCCAATATTTCTTCTTTTAAAAAATTTTCCAACCCCTTGAGGTTGTAGCTATGCTTGTTAGCTTTCCAACGAATGTTCACAAGCTCCAATCGGCAAAGGAAATCCCAAGATATGGTCGTTTTAGCGAAAAAGGGTTAAAAACAAGTAATATCTGAAAGATACCAAGGTAATTCACTTGGCCTCCATTTAGCGCGAATTTTCAAAAATCCTAAAAATCAACCATTAGTCATCTGAATCACACAAAACCACAAATTAAACAATAATTGGTCAATAAGTTAAGCGAAAAATAAGATAAATGGGTGTTTTCATTAATGTTTCCTACGAGATCAATAGGTCATTTCAAATGGACTTTCGCCAAAAAAAAATCCAAAATTTCTTCTTTTAAAAAAATTTCCAACCCCTTGAGGCTGTAGTTATGCTTGTTAGCTTTCCAACGAATGTGCACAAGCTCCAATCGGCAAAGGAAATCAGAAGATATGGTCGTTTTAGTGAGAAAGGTCAAAGACAAGTAAAATTCGAAAGCTAACAAGGTAATTCACTTGGCCTCCATTTAGCCCGAATTTTCAAAAATTCTAAAAATCAACCATTAGTCATCTGAAACACACAAAACCACAAATTAAACAAATATTGGTCAATACGTTATGCGAAAAATGAGATAAATGGGTGTTTTCATTAATGTTTCCTATGAGATAAATAGGTCATTTCAAATGGAATTTCGCCAAAAAAGATCCAATATGTCTTAGTTTAAAAAAAAATTCAACGCCTTGAGGCTGTAGCTATGCTTGTTAGCTTTCCAACGAATGTTCACAAGCTCCTATCCGCAAAGGAAATCCCAGGATATGGTCGTTTTAGCGAGAAAGAGTGAAAAACAAGTAAAATCCGAAAGCTAACAAGGTAATTCACTTGGCCTCCATTTAGCCCGAATTTTCAAAAATTTTAAAATTCAACCATTAGTCATCTGAAACACACAAAACCACAAATTAAACAATAATTGGTCAATAAGTTATGCGAAAAATGAGATAAATGGGTGTTTTCATTAATGTTTCCTATGAGATAAATAGGTCATTTCAAATGGAATTTCGCCAAAAAGATCCAATATTTCTTCTTTTAAAAAATTTCCAACACCTTGAGGTTGTAGCTATGCTTGTTAGCTTTCCAACGAATGTTCACAAGCTCCAATCGGAAAAGGAAATCCCAAGATATGGTCGTTTTAGCGAAAAAGGGTTAAAAACAAGTAATATCTGAAAGCTACCAAGGTAATTCACTTGGCCTCCATTTAGCCCGAATTTTCAAAATTTCTAAAATTCAACCATTAGTCATCTGAAACACACAAAACCACAAATTAAACAATAAAATGTCAACAAGTTATGTGAAAAATGAGATAAATGAGTGTTTTCATTAATGTTTCCTATGAGATAAATAGGTCATTTCAAATGGAATTTCGCCAAAAAAAAAATCCAATATTTCTTCTTTTAAAAAATTTCCAACCCCTTGAGGCTGTAGCTATAATTGTTAGCTTTCCAACGAATGTTCACAAGCTCCAATCGGCAAAGGAAATCCCAAGATATGGGCGTTTTGGTGAGAAAGGTCAAAAACAAGTAAAATTCGAAAGCTAACAAGGTAATTCACTTGGCCTCCATTTAGACCGAATTTTCAAAAATTCTAAAAATCAACCATTAGTCATCTGAAACACACAAAACCACGAATTAAACAATAATTGGTCAATAAGTTATGCGAAAAATGAGATAAATGGGTGTTTTCATTAATGTTTCCTATGAGATAAATAGGTCATTTCAAATGGAATTTCGCCAAAACAAATCCAATATTTCTTCTTTTTCAAAAATTTCCAACCCCTTGAGGCTGTAGCTATGCTTGTTAGCTTTCCAACGAATGTTCACAAGATCCAATCGGCAAAGGAAATTCCAAGATATGGTCGTTTTAGCGAGAAAGGTCAAAAACAAGTAAAGTTCGAATGCTAACAAGGTAATTCACTTGGCCTCCATTTAGCCCGAATTTTCAAGAATTATAAAAATCAACCATTAGTCATCTGAAACACTCAAAACCACAAATTAAACAAATATTGGTCAATACGTTATGCGAAAAATGAGATTAATGGGTGTTTTCATTAATGTTTCCTATGAGATAAATAGGTCATTTCAAATGGAGTATCGCCAAAAAAGATCCAATATTTCTTCGTTTAAAAAAATTTCAAACGCCTTGAGGCTGTAGCTATGCTTGTTAGCTTTCCAACGAATGTTCACAAGCTCCTATCAGCAAAGGAAATCCCAAGATATGGTCGTTTTAGCGAGAAAGAGTAAAAAACAAGTAAAATCCGAAAGCTAACAAGGTAATTCACTTAACCTCCATTTAGCCCGAATTTTCAAAATTTCTAAAATTCAACCATTAGTCATCTGAAACACACAAAACCACAAATTAAACAATAATTGGTCAATAAGTTATGCGAAAAATGAGATAAATGGGTGTTTTGATTAATGTTTCCTATGACATAAATAAGTCATTTCAAATGGAATTTCGCCAAAACAAATCCAATATTTCTTCTTTTTCAAAATTTTCCAACCCCTTGAGGCTGTAGCTATGCTTGTTAGCTTCCCAACGAATGTTCACAAGCTCCAATCGGCAAAGGAAATTCCAAGATATGGTCGTTTTAGTGAGAAAGGTCAAAAACAAGTAAAATTCGAAAGCTAACAAGGAAATTCACTTGGCTTCCATTTAGCCCGAATTTTCAAAAATTCTAAAAATCAACCATTAGTTATATGAAACACACAAATTAAACAATAATTGGTCAATACGTTATGCGAAAAATGAGATAAATGGGTGTTTTCATTAATGTTTCCTATGAGATAAATAGGACCTTTCAAATGGAATTTCGCCAAAAAATATCCAATATTTCTTCGTTTAAAAAAATTTCCAACGCCTTGAGGCTGTAGCTATGCTTGTTAGCTTTCCAACGAATGTTCACAAGCTCCAACCGGCAAAGGAAATCCCAAGATATGGTCGTTTTAGCGAAAAAGGGTCAAAAACAAGTAAAATCCGAAAGCTAACAAGGTAATTCACTTGGCCTCCATGTAGCCCGAATTTTCAAAATTTCTAAAATTCAACCATTAGTCATCTGAAACACACAAAACCACAAATTAAACAATAATTGGTCAATAAGTTATGCGAAAAAAGAGATAAATGGGTGTTTTCATTAATGTTTCCTATGAGATAAATAGGTCATTTCAAATGGAATTTCGCCGAAAAGATCCAATATTTCTTCTTTTAAAAAAATTTCCAACCCCTTGAGGTTGTAGCTATGCTTGTTAGCTTTCCAACGAATGTTCACAAGCTCCAATCGGCAAAGGAAATCCCAAGATATGGTCGTTTTAGCGAAAAAGGGTCAAAAACATGTAAAATCCGAAAGCTAACAAGGTAATTCACTTGGCCTCCATATAGCCCGAATTTTCAAAATTTCTAAAATTCAACCATTAGTCATCTGAAACACACAAAACCACAAATTAAACAATAATTGGTCAATAAGTTATGCGAAAAATGAGATAAATGGGTGTTTTCATTAATGTTTCCTATGAGATAAATAGGTCATTTCAAATGGAATTTCGCCAAAAAGATCCAATATTTCTTCTTTTAAAAAAATTTCCAACCCCTTGAGGTTGTAGCTATGCTTGTTAGCTTTCGAACGAATGTTCACAAGCTCCAATCGGCAAAGCAAATCCCAAGATATGTTCGTTTTAGCGAAAAAGGGTTAAAAACAAGTAATATCTGAAAGCTACCAAGGTAATTCACTTGGCCTCCATTTAGCCCGAATTTTCAAAAATCCTAAAAATCAACCATTAGTCACCTGAATCATACAAAACCACAAATTAAACAATAATTGGTCAATAAGTTATGCGAAAAATAAGATAAATGGGTGTTTTCATTAATGTTTCCTATGAGATCAATAGGTCATTTCAAATGGACTTTCGCCAAAAAAAAATCCAAAATTTCTTCTTTTAAAAAAATTTCCAACCCCTTGAGGTTGTAGCTATGCTTGTTAGCTTTCCAACGAATGTGCACAAGCTCCAATCGGCAAAGGAAATCAGAAGATATGGTCGTTTTAGTCAGAAAGGTCAAAAACCAGTAAAATTCGAAAGCTAACAAGGTAATTCACTTGGCCTCCATTTAGCCCGAATTTTCAAAAATTCTAAAAATCAACCATTAGTCATCTGAAACACACAAAACCACAAATTAAACAAATATTGGTCAATACGTTATGCGAAAAATGAGATAAATGGGTGTTTTCATTAATGTTTCCTATGAGATAAATAGGTCATTTCAAATGGAATTTCGCCAAAAAAGATCCAATATTTCTTAGTTTAAAAAAAATTTCAACGCCTTGAGGCTGTAGCTATGCTTGTTAGCTTTCCAACGAATGTTCACAAGCTCCTATCCGCAAAGGAAATCCCAGGATATGGTCGTTTTAGCGAGAAAGAGTGAAAAACAAGTAAAATCCGAAAGCTAACAAGGTAATTCACTTGGCCTCCATTTAGCCCGAATTTTCAAAAATTTTAAAATTCAACCATTAGTCATCTGAAACACACAAAACCACAAATTAAACAATAATTGGTCAAAAAGTTATGCGAAAAATGAGATAAATGGGTGTTTTCATTAATGTTTCCTATGAGATAAATAGGTCATTTCAAATGGAATTTCGCCAAAAAGATCCAATATTTCTTCTTTTAAAAAATTTCCAGCACCTTGAGCTTGTAGCTATGCTTGTTAGCTTTCCAAGGAATGTTCACAAGCTCCAATCGGAAAAGGAAATCCCAAGATATGGTCGTTTTAGCGAAAAATGGTTAAAAACAAGTAATATCTGAAAGCTACCAAGGTAATTCACTTGGCCTCCATTTAGCCCGAATTTTCAAAATTTCTAAAATTCAACCATTAGTGATCTGAAACACACAAAACCACAAATTAAACAATAAAATGTCAATAAGTTATGTGAAAAATGAGATAAATGAGTGTTTTCATTAATGTTTCCTATGAGATAAATAGGTCATTTCAAATGGAATTTCGCCAAAAAAATCCAATATTTCTTCTTTTAAAAAATTTCCAACCCCTTGAGGCTGTAGCTATAATTGTTAGCTTTCCAACGAATGTTCACAAGCTCCAATCGGCAAAGGAAATCCCAAGATATGGGCGTTTTGGTGAGAAAGGTCAAAAACAAGTAAAATTCGAAAGCTAACAAGGTAATTCACTTGGCCTCCATTTAGACCGAATTTTCAAAAATTCTAAAAATCAACCATTAGTCATCTGAAACACACAAAACCACCTATTAAACAATAATTGGTCAATAAGTTATGCGAAAAATGCGATAAATGGGTGTTTTCATTAATGTATCCTATGAGATAAATAGGTCTTTTCAAATGGAATTTCGCCAAAACAAATCCAATATTTCTTCTTTTTCAAAAATTTCCAACCCCTTGAGGCTGTAGCTATGCTTGTTAGCTTTCCAACGAATGTTCACAAGATCCAATCGGCAAAGGAAATTCCAAGATATGGTCGTTTTAGCGAGAAAGGTCAAAAACAAGTAAAATTCGAAAGCTAACAAGGTAATTCACTTGGTCTCCATTTAGCCCGAATTTTCAAAAATTCTAAAAATCAACCATTAGTCATCTGAAACACACAAAACCACAAATTAAACAATAATTGGTCAATAAGTTATGCGAAAAATGAGATAAATGGGTGTTTTCATTAATGTTTCCTATGAGATAAATAGGTCATTTCAAATGGAATTTCGCCAAAACAAATCCAATATTTCTTCTTTTTCAAAAATTTTCCAACCCCTTGAGGCTGTAGGTATGCTTGTTAGCTTTCCAACGAATGTTCACAAGCTCCAATCGGCAAAGGAAATTCCAAGATATGGTCGTTTTAGTGAGAAAGGTCAAAAACAATTAAAATTCGAAAGCTAACAATGTACTTCACTTGGCCTCCATTTAGCCCGAATTTTCAAAAATTCTAAAAATCAACCATTAGTCATCTGAAACACACAAAACCACAAATTAATGGTTGATTTTTAGAATTTTTGAATTTTTGACTAATGGTTGATTTTAAGAATTTTTGAAAATTCGGACTAAATGGAAGCCAAGTGAATTACCTTGTTAGCTTTCGAATTTTACTTGTTTTTGACCTTTCTAAAACAAATCCAATATTTCTTCTTTTTCAAAAATTTGCAACCCCTTGAGGCTGTTGCTGTGCTTGTTAGCTTTCCAACGAATGTTCACAAGCTCCAATCGGCAAAAGAAATTCCAAGATATGGTCGTTTTAGTGAGAAAGGTGAAAAACAAGTAAAATTCGAAAGCTAACAATGTAATTCACTTGGCCTCCATTTAGCCCGAATTTTCAAAAATTCTAAAAATCAACCATTAGTCATCTGAAACACACAAAACCACAAATTAAAGAAATATTGGTCAATACGTTATGCGAAAAATGAGATAAATGGGTGTTTTCATTAATGTTTCCTATGAGATAAATAGGTCATTTCAAATGGAATTTCGCCAAAAAAGATCCAATATTTCTTAGTTTAAAAAAAATTTCAACGCCTTGAGGCTGTAGCTATGCTTGTTAGCTTTCCAACGAATGTTCACAAGCTCCTATCCGCAAAGGAAATCCCAGGATATGGTCGTTTTAGCGAGAAAGAGTGAAAAACAAGTAAAATCCGAAAGCTAACAAGGTAATTCACTTGGCCTCCATTTAGCCCGAATTTTCAAAAATTTTAAAATTCAACCATTAGTCATCTGAAACACACAAAACCACAAATTAAACAATAATTGGTCAAAAAGTTATGCGAAAAATGAGATAAATGGGTGTTTTCATTAATGTTTCCTATGAGATAAATAGGTCATTTCAAATGGAATTTCGCCAAAAAGATCCAATATTTCTTCTTTTAAAAATTTTCCAGCACCTTGAGCTTGTAGCTATGCTTGTTAGCTTTCCAAGGAATGTTCACAAGCTCCAATCGGAAAAGGAAATCCCAAGATATGGTCATTTTAGCGAAAAATGGTTAAAAACAAGTAATATCTGAAAGCTACCAAGGTAATTCACTTGGCCTCCATTTAGCCCGAATTTTCAAAATTTCTAAAATTCAACCATTAGTGATCTGAAACACACAAAACCACAAATTAAACAATAAAATGTCAATAAGTTATGTGAAAAATGAGATAAATGAGTGTTTTCATTAATGTTTCCTATGAGATAAATAGGTCATTTCAAATGGAATTTCGCCAAAAAAATCCAATATTTCTTCTTTTAAAAAATTTCCAACCCCTTGAGGCTGTAGCTATAATTGTTAGCTTTCCAACGAATGTTCACCAGCTCCAATCGGCAAAGGAAATCCCAAGATATGGGCGTTTTGGTGAGAAAGGTCAAAAACAAGTAAAATTCGAAAGCTAACAAGGTAATTCACTTGGCCACCATTTAGACCGAATTTTCAAAAATTCTAAAAATCAACCATTAGTCATCTGAAACACACAAAACCACCTATTAAACAATAATTGGTCAATAAGTTATGCGAAAAATGCGATAAATGGGTGTTTTCATTAATGTATCCTATGAGATAAATAGGTCTTTTCAAATGGAATTTCGCCAAAACAAATCCAATATTTCTTCTTTTTCAAAAATTTCCAACCCCTTGAGGCTGTAGCTATGCTTGTTAGCTTTCCAACGAATGTTCACAAGATCCAATCGGCAAAGGAAATTCCAAGATATGGTCGTTTTAGCGAGAAAGGTCAAAAACAAGTAAAATTCGAAAGCTAACAAGGTAATTCACTTGGTCTCCATTTAGCCCGAATTTTCAAAAATTCTAAAAATCAACCATTAGTCATCTGAAACACACAAAACCACAAATTAAACAATAATTGGTCAATAAGTTATGGGAAAAATGAGATAAATGGGTGTTTTCATTAATGTTTCCTATGAGATAAATAGGTCATTTCAAATGGAATTTCGCCAAAACAAATCCAATATTTCTTCTTTTTCAAAAATTTTCCAACCCCTTGAGGTTGTAGGTATGCTTGTTAGCTTTCCAACGAATGTTCACAAGCTCGAATCGGCAAAGGAAATTCCAAGATATGGTCGTTTTAGTGAGAAAGGTCAAAAACAATTAAAATTCGAAAGCTAACAATGTACTTCACTTGGCCTCCATTTAGCCCGAATTTTCAAAAATTCTAAAAATCAACCATTAGTCATCTGAAACACACAAAACCACAAATTAATGGTTGATTTTTAGAATTTTTGAATTTTTGACAAATGGTTGATTTTAAGAATTTTTGAAAATTCGGGCTAAATGGAAGCCAAGTGAATTACCTTGTTAGCTTTCGAATTTTACTTGTTTTTGACCTTTCTAAAACAAATCCAATATTTCTTCTTTTTCAAAAATTTGCAACCCCTTGAGGCTGTTGCTGTGCTTGTTAGCTTTCCAACGAATGTTCACAAGCTCCAATCGGCAAAGGAAATTCCAAGATATGGTCGTTTTAGTGAGAAAGGTCAAAAACAATTAAAATTCGAAAGCTAACAATGTACTTCACTTGGCCTCCATTTAGCCCGAATTTTCAAAAATTCTAAAAATCAACCATTAGTCATCTGAAACACACAAAACCACAAATTAATGGTTGATTTTTAGAATTTTTGAATTTTTGACTAATGGTTGATTTTAAGAATTTTTGAAAATTCGGGCTAAATGGAAGCCAAGTGAATTACCTTGTTAGCTTTCGAATTTTACTTGTTTTTGACCTTTCTAAAACAAATCCAATATTTCTTCTTTTTCAAAAATTTGCAACCCCTTGAGGCTGTTGCTGTGCTTGTTAGCTTTCCAACGAATGTTCACAAGCTCCAATCGGCAAAAGAAATTCCAACATATGGTCGTTTTAGTGAGAAAGGTGAAAAACAAGTAAAATTCGAAAGCTAACAATGTAATTCACTTGGCCTCCATTTAGCCCGAATTTTCAAAAATTCTAAAAATCAACCATTAGTCATCTGAAACACACAAAACCACAAATTAAAGAAATATTGGTCAATACGTTATGCGAAAAATGAGATAAATGGGTGTTTTCATTAATGTTTCCTATGAGATAAATAGGTCATTTCAAATGGAATTTCGCCAAAAAAGATCCAATATTTCTTAGTTTAAAAAAAATTTCAACGCCTTGAGGCTGTAGCTATGCTTGTTAGCTTTCCAACGAATGTTCACAAGCTCCTATCCGCAAAGGAAATCCCAGGATATGGTCGTTTTAGCGAGAAAGAGTGAAAAACAAGTAAAATCCGAAAGCTAACAAGGTAATTCACTTGGCCTCCATTTAGCCCGAATTTTCAAAAATTTTAAAATTCAACCATTAGTCATCTGAAACACACAAAACCACAAATTAAACAATAATTGGTCAATAAGTTATGCGAAAAATGAGATAAATGGGTGTTTTCATTAATGTTTCCTATGAGATAAATAGGTCATTTCAAATGGAATTTCGCCAAAAAGATCCAATATTTCTTCTTTTAAAAATTTTCCAGCACCTTGAGCTTGTAGCTATGCTTGTTAGCTTTCCAAGGAATGTTCACAAGCTCCAATCGGAAAAGGAAATCCCAAGATATGGTCGTTTTAGCGAAAAATGGTTAAAAACAAGTAATATCTGAAAGCTACCAAGGTAATTCACTTGGCCTCCATTTAGCCCGAATTTTCAAAATTTCTAAAATTCAACCATTAGTGATCTGAAACACACAAAACCACAAATTAAACAATAAAATGTCAATAAGTTATGTGAAAAATGAGATAAATGAGTGTTTTCATTAATGTTTCCTATGAGATAAATAGGTCATTTCAAATGGAATTTCGCCAAAAAAATCCAATATTTCTTCTTTTAAAAAATTTCCAACCCCTTGAGGCTGTAGCTATAATTGTTAGCTTTCCAACGAATGTTCACAAGCTCCAATCGGCAAAGGAAATCCCAAGATATGGGCGTTTTGGTGAGAAAGGTCAAAAACAAGTAAAATTCGAAAGCTAACAAGGTAATTCACTTGGCCTCCATTTAGACCGAATTTTCAAAAATTCTAAAAATCAACCATTAGTCATCTGAAACACACAAAACCACCTATTAAACAATAATTGGTCAATAAGTTATGCGAAAAATGCGATAAATGGGTGTTTTCATTAATGTATCCTATGAGATAAATAGGTCTTTTCAAATGGAATTTCGCCAAAACAAATCCAATATTTCTTCTTTTTCAAAAATTTCCAACCCCTTGAGGCTGTAGCTATGCTTGTTAGCTTTCCAACGAATGTTCACAAGATCCAATCGGCAAAGGAAATTCCAAGATATGGTCGTTTTAGCGAGAAAGGTCAAAAACAAGTAAAATTCGAAAGCTAACAAGGTAATTCACTTGGTCTCCATTTAGCCCGAATTTTCAAAAATTCTAAAAATCAACCATTAGTCATCTGAAACACACAAAACCACAAATTAAACAATAATTGGTCAATAAGTTATGCGAAAAATGAGATAAATGGGTGTTTTCATTAATGTTTCCTATGAGATAAATAGGTCATTTCAAATGGAATTTCGCCAAAACAAATCCAATATTTCTTCTTTTTCAAAAATTTTCCAACCCCTTGAGGCTGTAGGTATGCTTGTTAGCTTTCCAACGAATGTTCACAAGCTCCAATCGGCAAAGGAAATTCCAAGATATGGTCGTTTTAGTGAGAAAGGTCAAAAACAATTAAAATTCGAAAGCTAACAATGTACTTCACTTGGCCTCCATTTAGCCCGAATTTTCAAAAATTCTAAAAATCAACCATTAGTCATCTGAAACACACAAAACCACAAATTAATGGTTGATTTTTAGAATTTTTGAATTTTTGACTAATGGTTGATTTTAAGAATTTTTGAAAATTCGGGCTAAATGGAAGCCAAGTGAATTACCTTGTTAGCTTTCGAATTTTACTTGTTTTTGACCTTTCTAAAACAAATCCAATATTTCTTCTTTTTCAAAAATTTGCAACCCCTTGAGGCTGTTGCTGTGCTTGTTAGCTTTCCAACGAATGTTCACAAGCTCCAATCGGCAAAAGAAATTCCAAGATATGGTCGTTTTAGTGAGAAAGGTGAAAAACAAGTAAAATTCGAAAGCTAACAATGTAATTCACTTGGCCTCCATTTAGCCCGAATTTTCAAAAATTCTAAAAATCAACCATTAGTCATCTGAAACACACAAAACCACAAATTAAAGAAATATTGGTCAATACGTTATGCGAAAAATGAGATCAATGGGTGTTTTCAATAATGTTTCCTATGAGATAAATAGGTCATTTCAAATGGAATTTCGCCAAAAAAGATCCAATATTTCTTCGTTTAAAAAAATTTCGAACGCCTTGAGGCTGTAGCTATGCTTGTTAGCTTTCCAACGAATGTTCACAAGCTCCTATTCGCAAAGGAAATCCCAAGATATGGTCGTTTTAGCGAGAAAGAGTGAAAAACAAGAAAAATCTGAAAGCTAACAAGGTAATTCACTTGGCCTCCATTTAGCCCGAATTTTCAAAATTTCTAAAATTCAACCATTAGTCATCTGAAACACACAAAACCACAAATTAAACAATAATTGGTCAATAAGTTATGCGAAAAATGAGATAAATGGGTGTTTTCATTAATGTTTCCTATGAGATAAATAGGTCATTTCAAATGGAATTTCGCCAAAACAAATCCAATATTTTTTCTTTTACAAAAATTTTCCAACCCCTTGAGGCTGTAGGTATGCTTGTTAGCTTTCCAACGAATGTTCACAAGCTCCAATCGGCAAAGGAAATTCCAAGATATGGTCGTTTTAGTGAGAAAGGTCAAAAACAAGTAAAATTCGAAAGCTAACAATGTATTTCACTTGGCCTCCATTTAGCCCGAATTTTCAAAAATTCTAAAAATCAACCATTAGTCATCTGAAACACACAAAACCACAAATTAAACAATAATTGGTCAATAAGTAATGCGAAAAATGAGATAAATGGGTGTTTTCATTAATGTTTCCTATGAGATAAATAGGTCATTTCAAATGGAATTTCGCCAAAACAAATCCAATATTTCTTCTTTTTGAAAAATTTCCAACCCCTTGAGGCTGTAGCTGTGCTTGTTAGCTTTCCAACGAGTGTTCACAAGCTCCAATCGGCAAAGGAAATCCCAAGATATGGTCGTTTTAGTGAGAAAGGTCAAAAACAAGTAAAATTCGAAAGCTAACAAGGTAATTCACTTGGCCTCCATTTAGCCCGAATTTTGAAAAGTTCTAAAAATCAACCATTAGTCATCTAAAACACACAAAACCACAAATTAAACAATAATTGGTCAATAAGTTATGCGAAAAATGAGATAAATGGGTGTTTTCATTAATGTTTCCTATGAGATAAATAGGTCATTTCAAATGGAATTTCGCCAAAACAAATCCAATATTTCTTCTTTTTCAAAAATTTCCAACCCCTTGAGGCTGTACCTGTGCTTGTTAGCTTTCCAACGAATGTTCACAAGCTCCAATCGGCAAAGGAAATTCCAAGATATGGTCGTTTTAGTGAGAAAGGTGAAAAACAAGTAAAATTCGAAAGCTAACAATGTATTTCACTTGGCCTCCATTTAGCCCGAATTTTCAAAAATTCTAAAAATCAACCATTAGTCATCTGAAACACACAAAACCACAAATTAAACAATAATTGGTCAATAAGTTATGCGAAAAATGAGATAAATGGGTGTTTTCATTAATGTTTCCTATGAGATAAATAGGTCATTTCAAATGGAATTTCGCCAAAACAAATCCAATATTTCTTCTTTTTGAAAAATTTCCAACCCCTTGAGGCTGAAGCTATGCTTGTTAGCTTTCCAACGAGTGTTCACAAGCTCCAATCGGCAAAGGAAATCCCTAGATATGGTCGTTTTAGTGAGAAAGGTCAAAAACAAGTAAAATTCGAAAGCTAACAAGGTAATTCACTTGGCCTCCATTTAGCCCGAATTTTCAAAAATTCTAAAAATCAACCATTAGTCATCTGAAACACACAAAACCACAAATTAAACAATAATTGGTCAATAAGTTATGCGAAAAATGAGATAAATGGGTGTTTTCATTAATGTTTCCTATGAGATAAATAGGTCATTTCAAATGGAATTTCGCCAAAACAAATCCAATATTTCTTCTTTTTCAAAAATTTCCAACCCCTTGAGGCTGTAGCTGTGCTTGTTAGCTTTCCAACGAATGTTCACAAGCTCCAATCGGCAAAGGAAATTCCAAGATATGGTCGTTTTAGTGAGAAAGGTGAAAAACAAGTAAAATTCGAAAGCTAACAATGTATTTCACTTGGCCTCCATTTAGCCCGAATTTTCAAAAATTCTAAAAATCAACCATTAGTCATCTGAAACACACAAAACCACAAATTAAACAATAATTGGTCAATAAGTTATGCGAAAAATGAGATAAATGGGTGTTTTCATTAATGTTTCCTATGAGATAAATAGGTCATTTCAAATGGAATTTCGCCAAAACAAATCCAATATTTCTTCTTTTTCAAAAATTTTCCAACCCCTTGAGGCTGTAGGTATGCTTGTTAGCTTTCCAACGAATGTTCACAAGCTCCAATCGGCAAAGGAAATTCCAAGATATGGTCGTTTTAGTGAGAAAGGTCAAAAACAATTAAAATTCGAAAGCTAACAATGTACTTCACTTGGCCTCCATTTAGCCCGAATTTTCAAAAATTCTAAAAATCAACCATTAGTCATCTGAAACACACAAAACCACAAATTAATGGTTGATTTTTAGAATTTTTGAATTTTTGACTAATGGTTGATTTTAAGAATTTTTGAAAATTCGGGCTAAATGGAAGCCAAGTGAATTACCTTGTTAGCTTTCGAATTTTACTTGTTTTTGACCTTTCTAAAACAAATCCAATATTTCTTCTTTTTCAAAAATTTGCAACCCCTTGAGGCTGTTGCTGTGCTTGTTAGCTTTCCAACGAATGTTCACAAGCTCCAATCGGCAAAAGAAATTCCAAGATATGGTCGTTTTAGTGAGAAAGGTGAAAAACAAGTAAAATTCGAAAGCTAACAATGTAATTCACTTGGCCTCCATTTAGCCCGAATTTTCAAAAATTCTAAAAATCAACCATTAGTCATCTGAAACACACAAAACCACAAATTAAAGAAATATTGGTCAATACGTTATGCGAAAAATGAGATAAATGGGTGTTTTCAATAATGTTTCCTATGAGATAAATAGGTCATTTCAAATGGAATTTCGCCAAAAAAGATCCAATATTTCTTCGTTTAAAAAAATTTCGAACGCCTTGAGGCTATAGCTATGCTTGTTAGCTTTCCAACGAATGTTCACAAGCTCCTATTCGCAAAGGAAATCCCAAGATATGGTCGTTTTAGCGAGAAAGAGTGAAAAACAAGAAAAATCTGAAAGCTAACAAGGTAATTCACTTGGCCTCCATTTAGCCCGAATTTTCAAAATTTCTAAAATTCAACCATTAGTCATCTGAAACACACAAAACCACAAATTAAACAATAATTGGTCAATAAGTTATGCGAAAAATGAGATAAATGGGTGTTTTCATTAATGTTTCCTATGAGATAAATAGGTCATTTCAAATGGAATTTCACCAAAACAAATCCAATATTTTTTCTTTTACAAAAATTTTCCAACCCCTTGAGGCTGTAGGTATGCTTGTTAGCTTTCCAACGAATGTTCACAAGCTCCAATCGGCAAAGGAAATTCCAAGATATGGTCGTTTTAGTGAGAAAGGTCAAAAACAAGTAAAATTCGAAAGCTAACAATGTATTTCACTTGGCCTCCATTTAGCCCGAATTTTCAAAAATTCTAAAAATCAACCATTAGTCATCTGAAACACACAAAACCACAAATTAAACAATAATTGGTCAATAAGTAATGCGAAAAATGAGATAAATGGGTGTTTTCATTAATGTTTCCTATGAGATAAATAGGTCATTTCAAATGGAATTTCGCCAAAACAAATCCAATATTTCTTCTTTTTGAAAAATTTCCAACCCCTTGAGGCTGTAGCTGTGCTTGTTAGCTTTCCAACGAGTGTTCACAAGCTCCAATCGGCAAAGGAAATCCCAAGATATGGTCGTTTTAGTGAGAAAGGTCAAAAACAAGTAAAATTCGAAAGCTAACAAGGTAATTCACTTGGCCTCCATTTAGCCCGAATTTTCAAAAGTTCTAAAAATCAACCATTAGTCATCTAAAACACACAAAACCACAAATTAAACAATAATTGGTCAATAAGTTATGCGAAAAATGAGATAAATGGGTGTTTTCATTAATGTTTCCTATGAGATAAATAGGTCATTTCAAATGGAATTTCGCCAAAACAAATCCAATATTTCTTCTTTTTCAAAAATTTCCAACCCCTTGAGGCTGTACCTGTGCTTGTTAGCTTTCCAACGAATGTTCACAAGCTCCAATCGGCAAAGGAAATTCCAAGATATGGTCGTTTTAGTGAGAAAGGTGAAAAACAAGTAAAATTCGAAAGCTAACAATGTATTTCACTTGGCCTCCATTTAGCCCGAATTTTCAAAAATTCTAAAAATCAACCATTAGTCATCTGAAACACACAAAACCACAAATTAAACAATAATTGGTCAATAAGTTATGCGAAAAATGAGATAAATGGGTGTTTTCATTAATGTTTCCTATGAGATAAATAGGTCATTTCAAATGGAATCTCGCCAAAACAAATCCAATATTTCTTCTTTTTGAAAAATTTCCAACCCCTTGAGGCTGAAGCTATGCTTGTTAGCTTTCCAACGAGTGTTCACAAGCTCCAATCGGCAAAGGAAATCCCTAGATATGGTCGTTTTAGTGAGAAAGGTCAAAAACAAGTAAAATTCGAAAGCTAACAAGGTAATTCACTTGGCCTCCATTTAGCCCGAATTTTCAAAAATTCTAAAAATCAACCATTAGTCATCTGAAACACACAAAACCACAAATTAAACAATAATTGGTCAATAAGTTATGCGAAAAATGAGATAAATGGGTGTTTTCATTAATGTTTCCTATGAGATAAATAGGTCATTTCAAATGGAATTTCGCCAAAACAAATCCAATATTTCTTCTTTTTCAAAAATTTCCAACCCCTTGAGGCTGTAGCTGTGCTTGTTAGCTTTCCAACGAATGTTCACAAGCTCCAATCGGCAAAGGAAATTCCAAGATATGGTCGTTTTAGTGAGAAAGGTGAAAAACAAGTAAAATTCGAAAGCTAACAATGTATTTCACTTGGCCTCCATTTAGCCCGAATTTTCAAAAATTCTAAAAATCAACCATTAGTCATCTGAAACACACAAAACCACAAATTAAACAATAATTGGTCAATAAGTTATGCGAAAAATGAGATAAATGGGTGTTTTCATTAATGTTTCCTATGAGATAAATAGGTCATTTCAAATGGAATTTCGCCAAAACAAATCCCATATTTCTTCTTTTTCAAAAATTTCCAACCCCTTGAGGCTGTAGCTATGCTTGTTAGCTTTCCAACGAATGTTCACAAGCTCCAATCGGCAAAGGAAATTCCAAGATATGGTCGTTTTAGTGAGAAAGGTCAAAAACAAGTAAAATTCGAAAGCTAACAAGGTAATTCACTTGGCCTCCATTTAGCCCGAATTTTCAAAAATTCTAAAAATCTACCATTAGTCATCTGAAACACACAAAACCACAAATTAAACAATAATTGGTCAATAAGTTATGCGAAAAATGAGATAAATGGGTGTTTTCATTAATGTTTCCTATCAGATAGATAGGTCATTTCAAATGGAATTTCGCCAAAACAAATCCAATATTTCTTCTTTTTCAAAAATTTTCCAACCCCTTGAGGCTGTAGGTATGCTTGTTAGCTTTCCAACGAATGTTCACAAGCTCCAATCGGCAAAGGAAATCCCTAGATATGGTCGTTTTAGTGAGAAAGGTCAAAAACAAGTAAAATTCGAAAGCTAACAAGGTAATTCACTTGGCCTCCATTTAGCCCGAATTTTCAAAAATTCTAAAAATCAACCATTAGTCATCTGAAACACACAAAACCACAAATTAAACAATAATTGGTCAATAAGTTATGCGAAAAATGAGATAAATGGGTGTTTTCATTAATGTTTCCTATGAGATAAATAGGTCATTTCAAATGGAATTTCGCCAAAACAAATCCAATATTTCTTCTTTTTGAAAAATTTCCAACCCCTTGAGGCTGAAGCTATGCTTGTTAGC
The DNA here is from genome assembly GCA_958299785.1 of Medicago lupulina. Classification (NCBI taxonomy): domain Eukaryota; kingdom Viridiplantae; phylum Streptophyta; class Magnoliopsida; order Fabales; family Fabaceae; genus Medicago; species Medicago lupulina. Next base: position 254,749 of record OY283139.1, read on the forward strand.
TTTCCAACGAGTGTTCACAAGCTCCAATCGGCAAAGGAAATCCCTAGATATGGTCGTTTTAGTGAGAAAGGTCAAAAACAAGTAAAATTCGAAAGCTAACAAGGTAATTCACTTGGCCTCCATTTAGCCCGAATTTTCAAAAATTCTAAAAATCAACCATTAGTCATCTGAAACACACAAAACCACAAATTAAACAATAATTGGTCAATAAGTTATGCGAAAAATGAGATAAATGGGTGTTTTCATTAATGTTTCCTATGAGATAAATAGGTCATTTCAAATGGAATTTCGCCAAAACAAATCCAATATTTCTTCTTTTTCAAAAATTTCCAACCCCTTGAGGCTGTAGCTGTGCTTGTTAGCTTTCCAACGAATGTTCACAAGCTCCAATCGGCAAAGGAAATTCCAAGATATGGTCGTTTTAGTGAGAAAGGTGAAAAACAAGTAAAATTCGAAAGCTAACAATGTATTTCACTTGGCCTCCATTTAGCCCGAATTTTCAAAAATTCTAAAAATCAACCATTACTCATCTGAAACACACAAAACCACAAATTAAACAATAATTGGTCAATAAGTTATGCGAAAAATGAGATAAATGGGTGTTTTCATTAATGTTTCCTATGAGATAAATAGGTCATTTCAAATGGAATTTCGCCAAAACAAATCCCATATTTCTTCTTTTTCAAAAATTTCCAACCCCTTGAGGCTGTAGCTATGCTTGTTAGCTTTCCAACGAATGTTCACAAGCTCCAATCGGCAAAGGAAATTCCAAGATATGGTCGTTTTAGTGAGAAAGGTCAAAAACAAGTAAAATTCGAAAGCTAACAAGGTAATTCACTTGGCCTCCATTTAGCCCGAATTTTCAAAAATTCTAAAAATCTACCATTAGTCATCTGAAACACACAAAACCACAAATTAAACAATAATTGGTCAATAAGTTATGCGAAAAATGAGATAAATGGGTGTTTTCATTAATGTTTCCTATCAGATAGATAGGTCATTTCAAATGGAATTTCGCCAAAACAAATCCAATATTTCTTCTTTTTCAAAAATTTTCCAACCCCTTGAGGCTGTAGGTATGCTTGTTAGCTTTCCAACGAATGTTCACAAGCTCCAATCGGCAAAGGAAATTCCAAGATATGGTCGTTTTAGTGAGAAAGGTCAAAAACAATTAAAATTCGAAAGCTAACTATGTATTTCACTTGGTCTCCATTTAGCCCGAATTTTCAAAAATTCTAAAAGTCAACCATTAGTTATCTGGAACACACAAAACCACAAATTAATGGTTGATTTTTAGAATTTTTGAATTTTTGACTAATGGTTGATTTTTAGAATTTTTGAAAATTCGGGCTAAATGGAAGCCAAGTGAATTACCTTGTTAGCTTTCGAATTTTACTTGTTTTTGACCTTTCTAAAACAAATCCAATATTTCTTCTTTTTCAAAAATTTGCAACCCCTTGAGGCTGTTGCTGTGCTTGTTAGCTTTCCAACGAATGTTCACAAGCTCCAATCGGCAAAAGAAATTCCAAGATATGGTCGTTTTAGTGAGAAAGGTGAAAAACAAGTAAAATTCGAAAGCTAACAATGTAATTCACTTGGCCTCCATTTAGCCCGAATTTTCAAAAATTCTAAAAATCAACCATTAGTCATCTGAAACACACAAAACCACAAATTAAAGAAATATTGGTCAATACGTTATGCGAAAAATGAGATAAATGGGTGTTTTCATTAATGTTTCCTATGAGATAAATAGGTCATTTCAAATGGAATTTCGCCAAAAAAGATCCAATATTTCTTCGTTTAAAAAATTTTCGAACGACTTGAGGCTGTAGCTATGCTTGTTAGCTTTCCAACGAATGTTCACAAGCTCCTATTCGCAAAGGAAATCCCAAGATATGGTCGTTTTAGCGAGAAAGAGTGAAAAACAAGAAAAATCTGAAAGCTAACAAGGTAATTCACTTGGCCTCCATTTAGCCCGAATTTTCAAAATTTCTAAAATTCAACCATTAGTCATCTGAAACACACAAAACCACAAATTAAACAATAATTGGTCAATAAGTTATGCGAAAAATAAGATAAATGGGTGTTTTCATTAATGTTTCCTATGAGATAAATAGGTCATTTCAAATGGAATTTCGCCAAAACAAATCCCATATTTCTTCTTTTTCAAAAATTTCCAACCCCTTGAGGCTGTAGCTATGTTTGTTAGCTTTCCAACGAATGTTCACAAGCTCCAATCGGCAAAGGAAATTCCAAGATATGGTCGTTTTAGTGAGAAAGGTCAAAAACAAGTAAAATTCGAAAGCTAACAAGGTAATTCACTTGGCCTCCATTTAGCCCGAATTTTCAAAAATTCTAAAAATCTACCATTAGTCATCTGAAACACACAAAACCACAAATTAAACAATAATTGGTCAATAAGTTATGCGAAAAATGAGATAAATGGGTGTTTTCATTAATGTTTCCTATGAGATAAATAGGTCATTTCAAATGGAATTTCGCCAAAACAAATCCAATATTTCTTCTTTTTGAAAAATTTCCAACCCCTTGAGGCTGTAGCTGTGCTTGTTAGCTTTCCAACAAGTGTTCACAAGCTCCAATCGGCAAAGGAAATCCCAAGATATGGTCGTTTTAGTGAGAAAGGTCAAAAACAAGTAAAATTCGAAAGCTAACAAGGTAATTCACTTGGCCTCCATTTAGCCCGAATTTTCAAAAGTTCTAAAAATCAACCATTAGTCATCTGAAACACACAAAACCACAAATTAAACAATAATTGGTCAATAAGTTATGCGAAAAATGAGATAAATGGGTGTTTTCATTAATGTTTCCTATGAGATAAATAGGTCATTTCAAATGGAATTTCGCCAAAACAAATCCAATATTTCTTGTTTTTCAAAAATTTCCAACCCCTTGAGGCTGTAGCTGTGCTTGTTAGCTTTCCAACGAATGTTCACAAGCTCCAATCGGCAAAGGAAATTCCAAGATATGGTCGTTTTAGTGAGAAAGGTGAAAAACAAGTAAAATTCGAAAGCTAACAATGTATTTCACTTGGCCTCCATTTAGCTCGAATTTTCAAAAATTCTAAAAATCAACCATTAGTCATCTGAAACACACAAAACCACAAATTAAACAATAATTGGTCAATAAGTTATGCGAAAAATGAGATAAATGGGTGTTTTCATTAATGTTTCCTATGAGATAAATAGGTCATTTCAAATGGAATTTCGCCAAAACAAATCCAATATTTCTTCTTTTTCAAAAATTTCCAACCCCTTGAGGCTGTAGCTGTGCTTGTTAGCTTTCCAACGAATGTTCACAAGCTCCAATCGGCAAAGGAAATTCCAAGATATGGTCGTTTTAGTGAGAAAGGTGAAAAACAAGTAAAATTCGAAAGCTAACAATGTATTTCACTTGGCCTCCATTTAGCCCGAATTTTCAAAAATTCTAAAAATCAACCATTACTCATCTGAAACACACAAAACCACAAATTAAACAATAATTGGTCAATAAGTTATGCGAAAAATGAGATAAATGGGTGTTTTCATTAATGTTTCCTATGAGATAAATAGGTCATTTCAAATGGAATTTCGCCAAAACAAATCCCATATTTCTTCTTTTTCAAAAATTTCCAACCCCTTGAGGCTGTAGCTATGCTTGTTAGCTTTCCAACGAATGTTCACAAGCTCCAATCGGCAAAGGAAATTCCAAGATATGGTCGTTTTAGTGAGAAAGGTCAAAAACAAGTAAAATTCGAAAGCTAACAAGGTAATTCACTTGGCCTCCATTTAGCCCGAATTTTCAAAAATTCTAAAAATCTACCATTAGTCATCTGAAACACACAAAACCACAAATTAAACAATAATTGGTCAATAAGTTATGCGAAAAATGAGATAAATGGGTGTTTTCATTAATGTTTCCTATCAGATAGATAGGTCATTTCAAATGGAATTTCGCCAAAACAAATCCAATATTTCTTCTTTTTCAAAAATTTTCCAACCCCTTGAGGCTGTAGGTATGCTTGTTAGCTTTCCAACGAATGTTCACAAGCTCCAATCGGCAAAGGAAATTCCAAGATATGGTCGTTTTAGTGAGAAAGGTCAAAAACAATTAAAATTCGAAAGCTAACTATGTATTTCACTTGGTCTCCATTTAGCCCGAATTTTCAAAAATTCTAAAAGTCAACCATTAGTTATCTGGAACACACAAAACCACAAATTAATGGTTGATTTTTAGAATTTTTGAATTTTTGACTAATGGTTGATTTTTAGAATTTTTGAAAATTCGGGCTAAATGGAAGCCAAGTGAATTACCTTGTTAGCTTTCGAATTTTACTTGTTTTTGACCTTTCTAAAACAAATCCAATATTTCTTCTTTTTCAAAAATTTGCAACCCCTTGAGGCTGTTGCTGTGCTTGTTAGCTTTCCAACGAATGTTCACAAGCTCCAATCGGCAAAAGAAATTCCAAGATATGGTCGTTTTAGTGAGAAAGGTGAAAAACAAGTAAAATTCGAAAGCTAACAATGTAATTCACTTGGCCTCCATTTAGCCCGAATTTTCAAAAATTCTAAAAATCAACCATTAGTCATCTGAAACACACAAAACCACAAATTAAAGAAATATTGGTCAATACGTTATGCGAAAAATGAGATAAATGGGTGTTTTCATTAATGTTTCCTATGAGATAAATAGGTCATTTCAAATGGAATTTCGCCAAAAAAGATCCAATATTTCTTCGTTTAAAAAATTTTCGAACGACTTGAGGCTGTAGCTATGCTTGTTAGCTTTCCAACGAATGTTCACAAGCTCCTATTCGCAAAGGAAATCCCAAGATATGGTCGTTTTAGCGAGAAAGAGTGAAAAACAAGAAAAATCTGAAAGCTAACAAGGTAATTCACTTGGCCTCCATTTAGCCCGAATTTTCAAAATTTCTAAAATTCAACCATTAGTCATCTGAAACACACAAAACCACAAATTAAACAATAATTGGTCAATAAGTTATGCGAAAAATAAGATAAATGGGTGTTTTCATTAATGTTTCCTATGAGATAAATAGGTCATTTCAAATGGAATTTCGCCAAAACAAATCCCATATTTCTTCTTTTTCAAAAATTTCCAACCCCTTGAGGCTGTAGCTATGTTTGTTAGCTTTCCAACGAATGTTCACAAGCTCCAATCGGCAAAGGAAATTCCAAGATATGGTCGTTTTAGTGAGAAAGGTCAAAAACAAGTAAAATTCGAAAGCTAACAAGGTAATTCACTTGGCCTCCATTTAGCCCGAATTTTCAAAAATTCTAAAAATCTACCATTAGTCATCTGAAACACACAAAACCACAAATTAAACAATAATTGGTCAATAAGTTATGCGAAAAATGAGATAAATGGGTGTTTTCATTAATGTTTCCTATGAGATAAATAGGTCATTTCAAATGGAATTTCGCCAAAACAAATCCAATATTTCTTCTTTTTGAAAAATTTCCAACCCCTTGAGGCTGTAGCTGTGCTTGTTAGCTTTCCAACAAGTGTTCACAAGCTCCAATCGGCAAAGGAAATCCCAAGATATGGTCGTTTTAGTGAGAAAGGTCAAAAACAAGTAAAATTCGAAAGCTAACAAGGTAATTCACTTGGCCTCCATTTAGCCCGAATTTTCAAAAGTTCTAAAAATCAACCATTAGTCATCTGAAACACACAAAACCACAAATTAAACAATAATTGGTCAATAAGTTATGCGAAAAATGAGATAAATGGGTGTTTTCATTAATGTTTCCTATGAGATAAATAGGTCATTTCAAATGGAATTTCGCCAAAACAAATCCAATATTTCTTGTTTTTCAAAAATTTCCAACCCCTTGAGGCTGTAGCTGTGCTTGTTAGCTTTCCAACGAATGTTCACAAGCTCCAATCGGCAAAGGAAATTCCAAGATATGGTCGTTTTAGTGAGAAAGGTGAAAAACAAGTAAAATTCGAAAGCTAACAATGTATTTCACTTGGCCTCCATTTAGCTCGAATTTTCAAAAATTCTAAAAATCAACCATTAGTCATCTGAAACACACAAAACCACAAATTAAACAATAATTGGTCAATAAGTTATGCGAAAAATGAGATAAATGGGTGTTTTCATTAATGTTTCCTATGAGATAAATAGGTCATTTCAAATGGAATTTCGCCAAAACAAATCCAATATTTCTTCTTTTTCAAAAATTTCCAACCCCTTGAGGCTGTAGCTGTGCTTGTTAGCTTTCCAACGAATGTTCACAAGCTCCAATCGGCAAAGGAAATTCCAAGATATGGTCGTTTTAGTGAGAAAGGTGAAAAACAAGTAAAATTCGAAAGCTAACAATGTAATTCACTTGGCCTCCATTTAGCCCGAATTTTCAAAAATTCTAAAAATCAACCATTAGTCATCTGAAACACACAAAACCACAAATTAAAGAAATATTGGTCAATACGTTATGCGAAAAATGAGATAAATGGGTGTTTTCATTAATGTTTCCTATGAGATAAATAGGTCATTTCAAATGGAATTTCGCCAAAAAAGATCCAATATTTCTTCGTTTAAAAAAATTTCGAACGACTTGAGGCTGTAGCTATGCTTGTTAGCTTTCCAACGAATGTTCACAAGCTCCTATTCGCAAAGGAAATCCCAAGATATGGTCGTTTTAGCGAGAAAGAGTGAAAAACAAGAAAAATCTGAAAGCTAACAAGGTAATTCACTTGGCCTCCATTTAGCCCGAATTTTCAAAATTTCTAAAATTCAACCATTAGTCATCTGAAACACACAAAACCACAAATTAAACAATAATTGGTCAATAAGTTATGCGAAAAATAAGATAAATGGGTGTTTTCATTAATGTTTCCTATGAGATAAATAGGTCATTTCAAATGGAATTTCGCCAAAACAAATCCCATATTTCTTCTTTTTCAAAAATTTCCAACCCCTTGAGGCTGTAGCTATGTTTGTTAGCTTTCCAACGAATGTTCACAAGCTCCAATCGGCAAAGGAAATTCCAAGATATGGTCGTTTTAGTGAGAAAGGTCAAAAACAAGTAAAATTCGAAAGCTAACAAGGTAATTCACTTGGCCTCCATTTAGCCCGAATTTTCAAAAATTCTAAAAATCTACCATTAGTCATCTGAAACACATAAAACCACAAATTAAACAATAATTGGTCAATAAGTTATGCGAAAAATGAGATAAATGGGTGTTTTCATTAATGTTTCCTATGAGATAAATAGGTCATTTCAAATGGAATTTCGCCAAAACAAATCCAATATTTCTTCTTTTTGAAAAATTTCCAACCCCTTGAGGCTGTAGCTGTGCTTGTTAGCTTTCCAACGAGTGTTCACAAGCTCCAATCGGCAAAGGAAATCCCAAGATATGGTCGTTTTAGTGAGAAAGGTCAAAAACAAGTAAAATTCGAAAGCTAACAAGGTAATTCACTTGGCCTCCATTTAGCCCGAATTTTCAAAAGTTCTAAAAATCAACCATTAGTCATCTGAAACACACAAAACCACAAATTAAACAATAATTGGTCAATAAGTTATGCGAAAAATGAGATAAATGGGTGTTTTCATTAATGTTTCCTATGAGATAAATAGGTCATTTCAAATGGAATTTCGCCAAAACAAATCCAATATTTCTTCTTTTTCAAAAATTTCCAACCCCTTGAGGCTGTAGCTGTGCTTGTTAGCTTTCCAACGAATGTTCACAAGCTCCAATCGGCAAAGGAAATTCCAAGATATGGTCGTTTTAGTGAGAAAGGTGAAAAACAAGTAAAATTCGAAAGCTAACAATGTATTTCACTTGGCCTCCATTTAGCTCGAATTTTCAAAAATTCTAAAAATCAACCATTAGTCATCTGAAACACACAAAACCACAAATTAAACAATAATTGGTCAATAAGTTATGCGAAAAATGAGATAAATGGGTGTTTTCATTAATGTTTCCTATGAGATAAATAGGTCATTTCAAATGGAATTTCGCCAAAACAAATCCAATATTTCTTCTTTTTGAAAAATTTCCAACCCCTTGAGGCTGAAGCTATGCTTGTTAGCTTTCCAACGAGTGTTCACAAGCTCCAATCGGCAAAGGAAATCCCAAGATATGGTCGTTTTAGTGAGAAAGGTCAAAAACAAGTAAAATTCGAAAGCTAACAAGGTAATTCACTTGGCCTCCATTTAGCCCGAATTTTCAAAAATTCTAAAAATCAACCATTAGTCATCTGAAACACACAAAACCACAAATTAAACAATAATTGGTCAATAAGTTATGCGAAAAATGAGATAAATGGGTGTTTTCATTAATGTTTCCTATGAGATAAATAGGTCATTTCAAATGGAATTTCGCCAAAACAAATCCAATATTTCTTCTTTTTCAAAAATTTCCAACCCCTTGAGGCTGTAGCTGTGCTTGTTAGCTTTCCAACGAATGTTCACAAGCTCCAATCGGCAAAGGAAATTCCAAGATATGGTCGTTTTAGTGAGAAAGGTGAAAAACAAGTAAAATTCGAAAGCTAACAATGTATTTCACTTGGCCTCCATTTAGCCCGAATTTTCAAAAATTCTAAAAATCAACCATTAGTCATCTGAAACACACAAAACCACAAATTAAACAATAATTGGTCAATAAGTTATGCGAAAAATGAGATAAATGGGTGTTTTCATTAATGTTTCCTATGAGATAAATAGGTCATTTCAAATGGAATTTCGCCAAAACAAATCCCATATTTCTTCTTTTTCAAAAATTTCCAACCCCTTGAGGCTGTAGCTATGCTTGTTAGCTTTCCAACGAATGTTCACAAGCTCCAATCGGCAAAGGAAATTCCAAGATATGGTCGTTTTAGTGAGAAAGGTCAAAAACAAGTAAAATTCGAAAGCTAACAAGGTAATTCACTTGGCCTCCATTTAGCCCGAATTTTCAAAAATTCTAAAAATCTACCATTAGTCATCTGAAACACACAAAACCACAAATTAAACAATAATTGGTCAATAAGTTATGCGAAAAATGAGATAAATGGGTGTTTTCATTAATGTTTCCTATCAGATAGATAGGTCATTTCAAATGGAATTTCGCCAAAACAAATCCAATATTTCTTCTTTTTCAAAAATTTTCCAACCCCTTGAGGCTGTAGGTATGCTTGTTAGCTTTCCAACGAATGTTCACAAGCTCCAATCGGCAAAGGAAATTCCAAGATATGGTCGTTTTAGTGAGAAAGGTCAAAAACAATTAAAATTCGAAAGCTAACAATGTATTTCACTTGGCCTCCATTTAGCCCGAATTTTCAAAAATTCTAAAAGTCAACCATTAGTTATCTGAAACACACAAAACCACAAATTAATGGTTGATTTTTAGAATTTTTGAATTTTTGACTAATGGTTGATTTTTAGAATTTTTGAAAATTCGGGCTAAATGGAAGCCAAGTGAATTACCTTGTTAGCTTTCGAATTTTACTTGTTTTTGACCTTTCTAAAACAAATCCAATATTTCTTCTTTTTCAAAAATTTGCAACCCCTTGAGGCTGTTGCTGTGCTTGTTAGCTTTCCAACGAATGTTCACAAGCTCCAATCGGCAAAAGAAATTCCAAGATATGGTCGTTTTAGTGAGAAAGGTGAAAAACAAGTAAAATTCGAAAGCTAACAATGTAATTCACTTGGCCTCCATTTAGCCCGAATTTTCAAAAATTCTAAAAATCAACCATTAGTCATCTGAAACACACAAAACCACAAATTAAAGAAATATTGGTCAATACGTTATGCGAAAAATGAGATAAATGAGTGTTTTCATTAATGTTTCCTATGAGATAAATAGGTCATTTCAAATGGAATTTCGCCAAAAAAGATCCAATATTTCTTTGTTTAAAAAAATTTCGAACGACTTGAGGCTGTAGCTATGCTTGTTAGCTTTCCAACGAATGTTCACAAGCTCCTATTCGCAAAGGAAATCCCAAGATATGGTCGTTTTAGCGAGAAAGAGTGAAAAACAAGAAAAATCTGAAAGCTAACAAGGTAATTCACTTGGCCTCCATTTAGCCCGAATTTTCAAAATTTCTAAAATTCAACCATTAGTCATCTGAAACACACAAAACCACAAATTAAACAATAATTGGTCAATAAGTTATGCGAAAAATGAGATAAATGGGTGTTTTCATTAATGTTTCCTATGAGATAAATAGGTCATTTCAAATGGAATTTCGCCAAAACAAATCCAATATTTCTTCTTTTTCAAAAATTTCCAACCCCTTGAGGCTGTAGCTGTGCTTGTTAGCTTTCCAACGAATGTTCACAAGCTCCAATCGGCAAAGGAAATTCCAAGATATGGTCGTTTTAGTGAGAAAGGTGAAAAACAAGTAAAATTCGAAAGCTAACAATGTATTTCACTTGGCCTCCATTTAGCCCGAATTTTCAAAAATTCTAAAAATCAACCATTAGTCATCTGAAACACACAAAACCACAAATTAAACAATAATTGGTCAATAAGTTATGCGAAAAATGAGATAAATGGGTGTTTTCATTAATGTTTCCTATGAGATAAATAGGTCATTTCAAATGGAATTTCGCCAAACAAATCCCATATTTCTTCTTTTTCAAAAATTTCCAACCCCTTGAGGCTGTAGCTATGCTTGTTAGCTTTCCAACGAATGTTCACAAGCTCCAATCGGCAAAGGAAATTCCAAGATATGGTCGTTTTAGTGAGAAAGGTCAAAAACAAGTAAAATTCGAAAGCTAACAAGGTAATTCACTTGGCCTCCATTTAGCCCGAATTTTCAAAAATTCTAAAAATCTACCGTTAGTCATCTGAAACACACAAAACCACAAATTAAACAATAATTGGTCAATAAGTTATGCGAAAAATGAGATAAATGGGTGTTTTCATTAATGTTTCCTATCAGATAGATAGGTCATTTCAAATGGAATTTTGCCAAAACAAATCCAATATTTCTTCTTTTTCAAAAATTTTCCAACCCCTTGAGGCTGTAGGTATGCTTGTTAGCTTTCCAACGAATGTTCACAAGCTCCAATCGGCAAAGGAAATTCCAAGATATGGTCGTTTTAGTGAGAAAGGTCAAAAACAATTAAAATTCGAAAGCTAACAATGTTTTTCACTTGGCCTCCATTTAGCCCGAATTTTCAAAAATTCTAAAAGTCAACCATTAGTTATCTGAAACACACAAAACCACAAATTAATGGTTGATTTTTAGAATTTTTGAATTTTTGACTAATGGTTGATTTTTAGAATTTTTGAAAATTCGGGCTAAATGGAAGCCAAGTGAATTACCTTGTTAGCTTTCGAATTTTACTTGTTTTTGACCTTTCTAAAACAAATCCAATATTTCTTCTTTTTCAAAAATTTGCAACCCCTTGAGGCTGTTGCTGTGCTTGTTAGCTTTCCAACGAATGTTCACAAGCTCCAATCGGCAAAAGAAATTCCAAGATATGGTCGTTTTAGTGAGAAAGGTGAAAAACAAGTAAAATTCGAAAGCTAACAATGTAATTCACTTGGCCTCCATTTAGCCCGAATTTTCAAAAATTCTAAAAATCAACCATTAGTCATCTGAAACACACAAAACCACAAATTAAAGAAATATTGGTCAATACGTTATGCGAAAAATGAGATAAATGGGTGTTTTCATTAATGTTTCCTATGAGACAAATAGGTCATTTCAAATGGAATTTCGCCAAAAAAGATCCAATATTTCTTTGTTTAAAAAAATTTCGAACGACTTGAGGCTGTAGCTATGCTTGTTAGCTTTCCAACGAATGTTCACAAGCTCCTATTCGCAAAGGAAATCCCAAGATATGGTCGTTTTAGCGAGAAAGAGTGAAAAACAAGAAAAATCTGAAAGCTAACAAGGTAATTCACTTGGCCTCCATTTAGCCCGAATTTTCAAAATTTCTAAAATTCAACCATTAGTCATCTGAAACACACAAAACCACAAATTAAACAATAATTGGTCAATAAGTTATGCGAAAAATAAGATAAATGGGTGTTTTCATTAATGTTTCCTATGAGATAAATAGGTCATTTCAAATGGAATTTCGCCAAAACAAATCCCATATTTCTTCTTTTTCAAAAATTTCCAACCCCTTGAGGCTGTAGCAATGTTTGTTAGCTTTCCAACGAATGTTCACAAGCTCCAATCGGCAAAGGAAATTCCAAGATATGGTCGTTTTAGTGAGAAAGGTCAAAAACAAGTAAAATTCGAAAGCTAACAAGGTAATTCACTTGGCCTCCATTTAGCCCGAATTTTCAAAAATTCTAAAAATCTACCATTAGTCATCTGAAACACACAAAACCACAAATTAAACAATAATTGGTCAATAAGTTATGCGAAAAATGAGATAAATGGGTGTTTTCATTAATGTTTCCTATGAGATAGATAGGTCATTTCAAATGGAATTTCGCCAAAACAAATCCAATATTTCTTCTTTTTCAAAAAATTTCCAACCCCTTGAGGCTGTAGGTATGCTTCTTAGCTTTCCAACGAATGTTCACAAGCTCCAATCGGCAAAGGAAATTCCAAGATATGGTCGTTTTAGTGAGAAAGGTCAAAAACAATTAAAATTCGAAAGCTAACAATGTATTTCACTTGGCCTCCATTTAGCCCGAATTTTCAAAAATTCTAAAAGTCAACCATTAGTTATCTAAAACACACAATACCACAAATTAATGGTTGATTTTTAGAATTTTTGAATTTTTGACTAATGGTTGATTTTTAGAATTTTTGAAAATTCGGGCTAAATGGAACCCAAGTGAATTACCTTGTTAGCTTTCGAATTTTACTTGTTTTTGACCTTTCTAAAACAAATCCAATATTTCTTCTTTTTCAAAAATTTGCAACCCCTTGAGGCTGTTGCTGTGCTTGTTAGCTTTCCAACGAATGTTCACAAGCTCCAATCGGCAAAAGAAATTCCAAGATATGGTCGTTTTAGTGAGAAAGGTGAAAAACAAGTAAAATTCGAAAGCTAACAATGTAATTCACTTGGCCTCCATTTAGCCCGAATTTTCAAAAATTCTAAAAATCAACCATTAGTCATCTGAAACACACAAAACCACAAATTAAACAAATATTGGTTAATACGTTAAGCGAAAAATGAGATAAATGGGTGTTTTCATTAATGTTTCCTATGAGATAAATAGGTCATTTCAAATGGAATTTCGCCAAAAAAGATCCAATATTTCTTCGTTTAAAAAAATTTCGAACGCCTTGAGGCTGTAGCTATGCTTGTTGGCTTTCCAACGAATGTTCACAAGCTCCTATTCGCAAAGGAAATCCCAAGATATGGTCGTTTTAGCGAGAAAGAGTGAAAAACAAGAAAAATCTGAAAGCTAACAAGGTAATTCACTTGGCCTCCATTTAGCCCGAATTTTCAAAATTTCTAAAATTCAACCATTAGTCATCTGAAACACACAAAACCACAAATTAAACAATAATTGGTCAATAAGTTATGCGAAAAATAAGATAAATGGGTGTTTTCATTAATGTTTCCTATGAGATAAATAGGTCATTTCAAATGGAATTTCGCCAAAACAAATCCCATATTTCTTCTTTTGCACAAATTTCCAACCCCTTGAGGCTGTAGCTATGTTTGTTAGCTTTCCAACGAATGTTCACAAGCTCCAATCGGCAAAGGAAATTCCAAGATATGGTCGTTTTAGTGAGAAAGGTCAAAAACAAGTAAAATTCGAAAGCTAACAAGGTAATTCACTTGGCCTCCATTTAGCCCGAATTTTCAAAAATTCTAAAAATCTACCATTAGTCATCTGAAACACACAAAACCACAAATTAAACAATAATTGGTCAATAAGTTATGCGAAAAATGAGATAAATGGGTGTTTTCATTAATGTTTCCTATGAGATAGATAGGTCATTTCAAATGGAATTTCGCCAAAACAAATCCAATATTTCTTCTTTTTCAAAAAATTTCCAACCCCTTGAGGCTGTAGGTATGCTTGTTAGCTTTCCAACGAATGTTCACAAGCTCCAATCGGCAAAGGAAATTCCAAGATATGGTCGTTTTAGTGAGAAAGGTCAAAAACAATTAAAATTCGAAAGCTAACAATGTATTTCACTTGGCCTCCATTTAGCCCGAATTTTCAAAAATTCTAAAAGTCAACCATTAGTTATCTGAAACACACAATACCACAAATTAATGGTTGATTTTTAGAATTTTTGAATTTTTGACTAATGGTTGATTTTTAGAATTTTTGAAAATTCGGGCTAAATGGAACCCAAGTGAATTACCTTGTTAGCTTTCGAATTTTACTTGTTTTTGACCTTTCTAAAACAAATCCAATATTTCTTCTTTTTCAAAAATTTGCAACCCCTTGAGGCTGTTGCTGTGCTTGTTAGCTTTCCAACGAATGTTCACAAGCTCCAATCGGCAAAAGAAATTCCAAGATATGGTCGTTTTAGTGAGAAAGGTGAAAAACAAGTAAAATTCGAAAGCTAACAATGTAATTCACTTGGCCTCCATTTAGCCCGAATTTTCAAAAATTCTAAAAATCAACCATTAGTCATCTGAAACACACAAAACCACAAATTAAACAAATATTGGTTAATACGTTAAGCGAAAAATGAGATAAATGGGTGTTTTCATTAATGTTTCCGATGAGATAAATAGGTCATTTCAAATGGAATTTCGCCAAAAAAGATCCAATATTTCTTCGTTGAAAAAAATTTCGAACGCCTTGAGGCTGTAGCTATGCTTGTTAGCTTTTCAACGAATGTTCACAAGCTCCTATTCGCAAAGGAAATCCCAAGATATGGTCGTTTTAGCGAGAAAGAGTGAAAAACAAGAAAAATCTGAAAGCTAACAAGGTAATTCACTTGGCCTCCATTTAGCCCGAATTTTCAAAATTTCTAAAATTCAACCATTAGTCATCTGAAACACACAAAACCACAAATTAAACAATAATTGTTCAATAAGTTATGCGAAAAATGAGATAAATCGGTGTTTTCATTAATGTTTCCTATGAGATAAATAGGTCATTTCAAATGGAATTTCGCCAAAACAAATCCCATATTTCTTCTTTTTCAAAAATTTCCAACCCCTTGAGGCTGTAGTTGTGCTTGTTAGCTTTCCAACGAATGTTCACAAGCTCCAATCGGCAATGGAAATTCTAAGATATGGTCGTTTTAGTGAGAAAGGTGAAAAACAAGTAAAATTCGAAAGTTAACAATGTATTTCACTTGGCCTCCATTTCGCCCGAACTTTCAAAAATTCTATAAATCAACCATTAGTCATCTGAAACACACAAAACCACAAATTAAACAATAATTGGTCAATAAGTTATGCGAAAAATGAGATAAATGGGTGTTTTCATTAATGTTTCCTATGAGATAAATAGGTCATTTCAAATGGAATTTCGCCAAAACAAATCCAATATTTCTTCTTTTACAAAAATTTTCCAACCCCTTGAGGCTGAAGCTATGCTTGTTAGCTTTCCAACGAGTGTTCACAAGCTCCAATCGGCAAAGGAAATCCCAAGATATGGTCGTTTTAGTGAGAAAGGTAAAAAACAAGTAAAATTCGAAAGCTAACAAGGTAATTCACTTGGCCTCCATTTAGCCCGAATTTTCAAAAATTCTAAAAATCAACCATTAGTCATCTGAAACACACAAAACCACAAATTAAACAATAATTGGTCAATAAGTTATGCGAAAAATGAGATAAATGGGTGTTTTCATTAATGTTTCCTATGAGATAAATAGGTCATTTCAAATGGAATTTCGCCAAAACAAATCCAATATTTCTTCTTTTTCAAAAATTTCCAACCCCTTGAGGCTGTAGCTGTGCTTGTTAGCTTTCCAACGAATGTTCACAAGCTCCAATCGGCAAAGGAAATTCCAAGATATGGTCGTTTTAGTGAGAAAGGTGAAAAACAAGTAAAATTCGAAAGCTAACAATGTATTTCACTTGGCCTCAATTTAGCCCGAATTTTCAAAAATTCTAAAAATCAACCATTAGTCATCTGAAACACACAAAACCACAAATTAAACAATAATTGGTCAATAAGTTATGCGAAAAATGAGATAAATGGGTGTTTTCATTAATGTTTCCTATGAGATAAATAGGTCATTTCAAATGGAATTTCGCCAAAACAAATCCCATATTTCTTCTTTTTCAAAAATTTACAACCCCTTGAGGCTGTAGCTATGCTTGTTAGCTTTCCAACGAATGTTCACAAGCTCCAATCGGCAAAGGAAATTCCAAGATATGGTCGTTTTAGTGAGAAAGGTCAAAAACAAGTAAAATTCGAAAGCTAACAAGGTAATTCACTTGGCCTCCATTTAGCCCGAATTTTCAAAAATTCTAAAAATCAACCATTAGTCATCTGAAACACACAAAACCACAAATTAAACAATAATTGGTCAATAAGTTATGCAAAAAATGAGATAAATGGGTGTTTTCATTAATGTTTCCTATGAGATAGATAGGTCATTTCAAATGGAATTTCGCCAAAACAAATCCAATATTTCTTCTTTTTCAAAATTTTTCCAACCCCTTGAGGATGTAGGTATGCTTGTTAGCTTTCCAACGAATGTTCACAAGCTCCAATCGGCAAAGGAAATTCCAAGATATGGTCGTTTTAGTGAGAAAGGTCAAAAACAATTAAAATTCGAAAGATAACAATGTATTTCACTTGGCCTCCATTTAGCCCGAATTTTCAAAAATTCTAAAAATCAACCATTAGTCATCTGAAACACACAAAACCACAAATTAATGGTTGATTTTTAGAATTTTTGAATTTTTGACTAATGGTTGATTTTTAGAATTTTTGAAAATTCGGGCTAAATGGAAGCCAAGTGAATTACCTTGTTAGCTTTCGAATTTTACTTGTTTTTGACCTTTCTAAAACAAATCCAATATTTCTTCTTTTTCAAAAATTTGCAACCCCTTGAGGCTGTTGCTGTGCTTGTTAGCTTTCCAACGAATGTTCACAAGCTCCAATCGGCAAAAGAAATTCCAAGATATGGTCGTTTTAGTGAGAAAGGTGAAAAACAAGTAAAATTCGAAAGCTAACAATGTAATTCACTTGGCCTCCATTTAGCCCGAATTTTCAAAAATTCTAAAAATCAACCATTAGTCATCTGAAACACACAAAACCACAAATTAAACAAAAATTGGTCAATACGTTATGCGAAAAATGAGATAAATGGGTGTTTTTATTAATGTTTCCTATGAGATAAATAGGTCATTTCAAATGGAATTTCGCCAAAAAAGATCCAATATTTCTTCGTTTAAAAAAATTTCGAACGCCTTGAGGCTGTAGCTATGCTTGTTAGCTTTCCAACGAATGTTCACAAGCTCCTATTCGCAAAGGAAATCCCAAGATATGGTCGTTTTAGCGAGAAAGAGTGAAAAACAAGAAAAATCTGAAAGCTAACAAGGTAATTCACTTGGCCTCCATTTAGCCTGAATTTTCAAAATTTCTAAAATTCAACCATTAGTCATCTGAAACACACAAAACCACAAATTAAACAATAATTGGTCAATAAGTTATGCGAAAAATGAGATAAATGGGTGTTTTCATTAATGTTTCCTATGAGATAAATAGGTCATTTCAAATGGAATTTCGCCAAAACAAATCCCATATTTCTTCTTTTTCAAAAATTTACAACCCCTTGAGGCTGTAGCTATGCTTGTTAGCTTTCCAACGAATGTTCACAAGCTCCAATCGGCAAAGGAAATTCCAAGATATGGTCGTTTTAGTGAGAAAGGTCAAAAACAAGTAAAATTCGAAAGCTAACAAGGTAATTCACTTGGCCTCCATTTAGCCCGAATTTTCAAAAATTCTAAAAATCAACCATTAGTCATCTGAAACACACAAAACCACAAATTAAACAATAATTGGTCAATAAGTTATGCGAAAAATGAGATGAATGGGTGTTTTCATTAATGTTTCCTATGAGATAAATAGGTCATTTCAAATGGAATTTCGCCAAAACAAATCCCATATTTCTTCTTTTTCAAAAATTTCCAACCCCTTGAGGCTGTAGGTATGCTTGTTAGCTTTCCAACGAATGTTCACAAGCTCCAATCGGCAAAGGAAATTCCAGGATATGGTCGTTTTAGTGAGAAAGGTCAAAAACATGTAAAATTCGAAAGCTAACAAGGTAATTCACTTGGCCTCCATTTAGCCCGAAATTTCAAAAATTCTAAAAATCAACCATTAGTCATCTGAAACACACAAAACCACAAATTAAACAATAATTGGTCAATAAGTTATGCGAAAAATGAGATAAATGGGTGTTTTCATTAATGTTTCCTATGAGATAGATAGGTCATTTCAAATGGAATTTCGCCAAAACAAATCCAATATTTCTTCTTTTTCAAAAATTTTCCAACCCCTTGAGGCTGTAGGTATGCTTGTTAGCTTTCCAACGAATGTTCACAAGCTCCAATCGGCAAAGGAAATTCCAAGATATGGTCGTTTTAGTGAGAAAGGTCAAAAACAATTAAAATTCGAAAGCTAACAATGTATTTCACTTGGCCTCCATTTAGCCCGAATTTTCAAAAATTCTAAAAATCAACCATTAGTCATCTGAAACACACAAAACCACAAATTAATGGTTGATTTTTAGAATTTTTGAATTTTTGACTAATGGTTGATTTTTAGAATTTTTGAAAATTCGGGCTAAATGGAAGCCAAGTGAATTACCTTGTTAGCTTTCGAATTTTACTTGTTTTTGACCTTTCTAAAACAAATCCAATATTTCTTCTTTTTCAAAAATTTCCAACCCCTTGAGGCTGAAGCTATGCTTGTTAGCTTTCCAACGAGTGTTCACAAGCTCCAATCGGCAAAAGAAATTCCAAGATATGGTCGTTTTAGTGAGAAAGGTGAAAAACAAGTAAAATTCGAAAGCTAACAATGTAATTCACTTGGCCTCCATTTAGCCCGAATTTTCAAAAATTCTAAAAATCAACCATTAGTCATCTGAAACACACAAAACCACAAATTAAACAAATATTGGTCAATACGTTATGCGAAAAATGAGATAAATGGGTGTTTTAATTAATGTTTCCTATGAGATAAATAGGTCATTTCAAATGGAATTTCGCCAAAAAGATCCAATATTTCTTCGTTTAAAAAAATTTCGAACGCCTTGAGGCTGTAGCTATGCTTGTTAGCTTTCCAACGAATGTTCACAAGCTCCTATTCGCAAAGGAAATCCCAAGATATGGTCGTTTTAGCGAGAAAGAGTGAAAAACAAGAAAAATCTGAAAGCTAACAAGGTAATTCACTTGGCCTCCATTTAGCCCGAATTTTCAAAATTTCTAAAATTCAACCATTAGTCATCTGAAACACACAAAACCACAAATTAAACAATAATTGGTCAATAAGTTATGCGAAAAATGAGATAAATGGGTGTTTTCATTAATGTTTCCTATGAGATAAATAGGTCATTTCAAATGGAATTTCGCCAAAACAAATCCAATATTTCTTCTTTTTCAAAAATTTCCAACCCCTTGAGGCTGTAGTTGTGCTTGTTAGCTTTCCAACGAATGTTCACAAGCTCCAATCGGCGAAGGAAATTCTAAGATATGGTCGTTTTAGTGAGAAAGGTGAAAAACAAGTAAAATTCGAAAGCTAACAATGTATTTCACTTGGCCTCCATTTAACCCGAACTTTCAAAAATTCTATAAATCAACCATTAGTCATCTGAAACACACAAAACCACAAATTAAACAATAATTGGTCAATAAGTTATGCGAAAAATGAGATAAATGGGTGTTTTCATTAATGTTTCCTATGAGATAAATAGGTCATTTCAAATGGAATTTCGCCAAAACAAATCCAATATTTCTTCTTTTACAAAAATTTTCCAACCCCTTGAAGCTGTAGGTATGCTTGTTAGCTTTCCAACGAATGTACACAAGCTCCAATCGGCAAAGGAAATTCCAAGATATGGTCGTTTTAGTGAGAAAGGTCAAAAACAAGTAAAATTCGAAAGCTAACAATGTATTTCACTTGGCCTCCATTTAGCCCGAATTTTCAAAAATTCTAAAAATCAACCATTAGTCATCTGAAACACACAAAACCACAAATTAAACAATAATTGTTCAATAAGTTATGCGAAAAATGAGATAAATGGGTGTTTTCATTAATGTTTCCTATGAGATAAATAGGTCATTTCAAATGGAATTTCGCCAAAACAAATCCCATATTTCTTCTTTTTCAAAAATTTCCAACCCGTTGAGGCTGTAGCTATGCTTGTTATCTTTCCAACGAATGTTCACAAGCTCCAATCGGCAAAGGAAATTCCAAGATATGGTGGTTTTAGTGAGAAAGGTCAAAATCAAGTAAAATTCGAAAGCTAACAAGGTAATTCACTTGGCCTCCATTTAGCCCGAATTTTCAAAAATTCTAAAAATCAACCATTAGTCATCTGAAACACACAAAACCACAAATTAAACAATAATTGGTCAATAAGTTATGCGAAAAATGAGATAAATGGGTGTTTTCATTAATGTTTCCTATGAGATAGATAGGTCATTTCAAATGGAATTTCGTCAAAACAAATCCAATATTTCTTCTTTTTCAAAAATTTCCAACCCCTTGAGGCTGTAGCTATGCTTGTTAGCTTTCCAACGAATGTTCACAAGCTCCAATCGGCAAACGAAATTCCAAGATATGGTCGTTTTAGTGAGAAAAGTCAAAAACAAGTAAAATTCGAAAGCTAACAAGGTAATTCACTTGGCCTCCATTTAGCCCGAATTTTCAAAAATTCTAAAAATCTACCATTAGTCATCTTAAACACACAAAACCACAAATTAAACAAATATTGGTCAATACTTTATGCGAAAAATGAGATAAATGGGTGTTTTTATTAATGTTTCCTATGAGATAAATAGGTCATTTCACATGGAATTTCGCCAAAAAAAAATCCAATATTTCTTCTTTTAAAAAATTTTCCAACCCCTTGAGGCTGTAGCTATGCTTGTTAGCTTTCCAACGAGTGTTCACAAGCTCCAATCGGCAAAGGAAATCCCAAGATATGGTCGTTTTAGTGAGAAAGGTCAAAAACAAGTAAAATTCGAAAGCTAACAAGGTAATTCACTTGGCCTCCATTTAGCCCGAATTTTCAAAAATTCTAAAAATCAACCATTAGTCATCTGAAACACACAAAACCACAAATTAAACAATAATTGGTCAATAAGTTATGCGAAAAATGAGATAAATGGGTGTTTTCATTAATGTTTCCTATGAGATAAATAGGTCATTTCAAATGGAATTTCGCCAAAACAAATCCAATATTTCTTCTTTTTGAAAAATTTCCAACCCCTTGAGGCTGAAGCTATGCTTGTTAGCTTTCCAACGAGTGTTCACAAGCTCCAATCGGCAAAGGAAATCCCAAGATATGGTCGTTTTAGTGAGAAAGGTGAAAAACAAGTAAAATTCGAAAGCTAACAATGTATTTCACTTGGCCTCCATTTAGCCCGAACTTTCAAAAATTCTAAAAATCAACCATTAGTCATCTGAAACACACAAAACCACAAATTAAAAATAATTGGTCAATAAGTTATGCGAAAAATGAGATAAATGGGTGTTTTCATTAATGTTTCCTATGAGATAAATAGGTCATTTCAAATGGAATTTCGCCAAAACAAATCCAATATTTCTTCTTTTTAAAAAATTTCCAACCCCTTGAGGCTGTAGCTGTGCTTGTTAGCTTTCCAACGAATGTTCAGAAGCTCCAATCGGCAAAGGAAATTCCAAGATATGGTCGTTTTAGTGAGAAAGGTGAAAAACAAGTAAAATTCGAAAGCTAACAATGTATTTCACTTGGCCTCCATTTAGCCCGAATTTTCAAAAATTCTAAAAATCAACCATTAGTCATCTGAAACACACAAAACCACAAATTAAACAATAGTTGGTCAATAAGTTATGCGAAAAATGAGATAAATGGGTGTTTTCATTAATGTTTCCTATGAGATAGATAGGTCATTTCAAATGGAATTTCGCAAAAACAAATCCAATATTTCTTCTTTTTCAAAAATTTTCCAACCCCTTGAGGCTGTAGGTATGCTTGTTAGCTTTCCAACGAATGTTCACAAGCTCCAATCGGCAAAGGAAATTCCAAGATATGGTCGTTTTAGTGAGAAAGGTCAAAAACAATTAAAATTCGAAAGCTAACAATGTATTTCACTTGGCCTCCATTTAGCCCGAATTTTCAAAAATTCTAAAAATCAACCATTAGTCATCTGAAACACACAAAACCACAAATTAATGGTTGATTTTTAGAATTTTTGAATTTTTGACTAATGGTTGATTTTTAGAATTTTTGAAAATTCGGGCTAAATGGAAGCCAAGTGAATTACCTTGTTAGCTTTCGAATTTTACTTGTTTTTGACCTTTCTAAAACAAATCCAATATTTCTTCTTTTTCAAAAATTTGCAACCCCTTGAGGCTGTTGCTGTGCTTGTTAGCTTTCCAACGAATGTTCACAAGCTCCAATCGGCAAAAGAAATTCCAAGATATGGTCGTTTTAGTGAGAAAGGTGAAAAACAAGTAAAATTCGAAAGCTAACAATGTAATTCACTTGGCCTCCATTTAGCCCGAATTTTCAAAAATTCTAAAAATCAACCATTAGTCATCTGAAACACACAAAACCACAAATTAAACAATAATTGGTCAATAAGTTATGCGAAAAATGAGATAAATGGGTGTTTTCATTAATGTTTCCTATGAGATAAATAGGTCATTTCAAATGGAATTTCGCCAAAACAAATCCAATATTTCTTCTTTTTCAAAAATTTCCAACCCCTTGAGGCTGTAGCTGTGCTTGTTAGCTTTCCAACGAATGTTCACAAGCTCCAATCGGCAAAGGAAATTCCAAGATATGGTCGTTTTAGTGAGAAAGGTGAAAAACAAGTAAAATTCGAAAGCTAACAATGTATTTCACTTGGCCTCCATTTAGCCCGAATTTTCAAAAATTCTAAAAATCAACCATTAGTCATCTGAAACACACAAAACCACAAATTAAACAATAATTGGTCAATAAGTTATGCGAAAAATGAGATAAATGGGTGTTTTCATTAATGTTTCCTATGAGATAGATAGGTCATTTCAAATGGAATTTCGCAAAAACAAATCCAATATTTCTTCTTTTTCAAAAATTTTCCAACCCCTTGAGGCTGTAGGTATGCTTGTTAGCTTTCCAACGAATGTTCACAATCTCCAATCGGCAAAGGAAATTCCAAGATATGGTCGTTTTAGTGAGAAAGGTCAAAAACAATTAAAATTCGAAAGCTAACAATGTATTTCACTTGGCCTCCATTTAGCCCGAATTTTCAAAAATTCTAAAAATCAACCATTAGTCATCTGAAACACACAAAACCACAAATTAATGGTTGATTTTTAGAATTTTTGAATTTTTGACTAATGGTTGATTTTTAGAATTTTTGAAAATTCGGGCTAAATGGAAGCCAAGTGAATTACCTTGTTAGCTTTCGAATTTTACTTGTTTTTGACCTTTCTAAAACAAATCCAATATTTCTTCTTTTTCAAAAATTTGCAACCCCTTGAGGCTGTTGCTGTGCTTGTTAGCTTTCCAACGAATGTTCACAAGCTCCAATCGGCAAAAGAAATTCCAAGATATGGTCGTTTTAGTGAGAAAGGTGAAAAACAAGTAAAATTCGAAAGCTAACAATGTAATTCACTTGGCCTCCATTTAGCCCGAATTTTCAAAAATTCTAAAAATCAACCATTAGTCATCTGAAACACACAAAACCACAAATTAAACAAATATTGGTCAATACGTTATGCGAAAAATGAGATAAATGGGTGTTTTCATTAATGTTTCCTATGAGATAAATAGGTCATTTCAAATGGAATTTCGCCAAAAAAGATCCAATATTTCTTCGTTTAAAAAAATTTCGAACGCCTTGAGGCTGTAGCTATGCTTGTTAGCTTTCCAACGAATGTTCACAAGCTCCTATTCGCAAAGGAAATCCCAAGATATGGTCGTTTTAGCGAGAAAGAGTGAAAAACAAGAAAAATCTGAAAGCTAACAAGGTAATTCACTTGGCCTCCATTTAGCCCGAATTTTCAAAATTTCTAAAATTCAACCATTAGTCATCTGAAACACACAAAACCACAAATTAAACAATAATTGGTCAATAAGTTATGCGAAAAATGAGATAAATGGGTGTTTTCATTAATGTTTCCTATGAGATAAATAGGTCATTTCAAATGGAATTTCGCCAAAACAAATCCAATATTTCTTCTTTTTCAAAAATTTCCAACCCCTTGAGGCTGTAGTTGTGCTTGTTAGCTTTCCAACGAATGTTCACAAGCTCCAATCGGCGAAGGAAATTCTAAGATATGGTCGTTTTAGTGAGAAAGGTGAAAAACAAGTAAAATTCGAAAGCTAACAATGTATTTCACTTGGCCTCCATTTAACCCGAACTTTCAAAAATTCTATAAATCAACCATTAGTCATCTGAAACACACAAAACCACAAATTAAACAATAATTGGTCAATAAGTAATGCGAAAAATGAGATAAATGGGTGTTTTCATTAATGTTTCCTATGAGATACATAGGTCATTTCAAATGGAATTTCGCCAAAAAAAAATCCAATATTTCTTCTTTTAAAAAAATTTCCAACCCCTTGAGGCTGTAGCTATGCTTGTTAGCTTTCCAACGAGTGTTCACAAGCTCCAATCGGCAAAGGAAATCCCAAGATATGGTCGTCTTAGTGAGAAAGGTCAAAAACAAGTAAAATTCGAAAACTAACAAGGTAATTCACTTGGCCTCCATTTAGCCCGAATTTTCAAAAATTCTAAAAATCAACCATTAGTCATCTGAAACACACAAAACCACAAATTAAACAATAATTGGTCAATAAGTTATGCGAAAAATGAGATAAATGGGTGTTTTCATTAATGTTTCCTATGAGATAGATAGGTCATTTCAAATGGAATTTCGCCAAAACAAATCCAATATTTCTTCTTTTTCAAAAATTTCCAACCCCTTGACGTTGTAGCTATGCTTGTTAGCTTTCCAACGAATGTTCACAAGCTCCAATCGGCAAAGGAAATTCCAAGATATGGTCGTTTTAGTGAGAAAAGTCAAAAACAAGTAAAATTCGAAAGCTAACAAGGTAATTCACTTGGCCTCCATTTAGCCCGAATTTTCAAAAATTCTAAAAATCTACCATTAGTCATCTTAAACACACAAAACCACAAATTAAACAAATATTGGTCAATACGTTATGCGAAAAATGAGATAAATGGGTGTTTTTATTAATGTTTCCTATGAGATAAATAGGTCATTTCAAATGGAATTTCGCCAAAAAAAAATCCAATATTTCTTCTTTTAAAAAATTTTCCAACCCCTTGAGGCTGTAGCTATGCTTGTTAGCTTTCCAACGAGTGTTCACAAGCTCCAATCGGCAAAGGAAATCCCAAGATATGGTCGTTTTAGTGAGAAAGGTCAAAAACAAGTAAAATTCGAAAGCTAACAATGTATTTCACTTGGCCTCCATTTAGCCCGAATTTTCAAAAATTCTAAAAATCAACCATTAGTCATCTGAAACACACAAAACCACAAATTAATGGTTGATTTTTAGAATTTTTGAATTTTTGACTAATGGTTGATTTTTAGAATTTTTGAAAATTCGGGCTAAATGGAAGCCAAGTGAATTACCTTGTTAGCTTTCGAATTTTACTTGTTTTTGACCTTTCTAAAACAAATCCAATATTTCTTCTTTTGCAAAAATTTGCAACCCCTTGAGGCTGTTGCTGTGCTTGTTAGCTTTCCAACGAATGTTCACAAGCTCCAATCGGCAAAAGAAATTCCAAGATATGGTCGTTTTAGTGAGAAAGGTGAAAAACAAGTAAAATTCGAAAGCTAACAATGTAATTCACTTGGCCTCCATTTAGCCCGAATTTTCAAAAATTCTAAAAATCAACCATTAGTCATCTGAAACACACAAAACCACAAATTAAACAAATATTGGTCAATACGTTATGCGAAAAATGAGATAAATGGGTGTTTTCATTAATGTTTCCTATGAGATAAATAGGTCATTTCAAATGGAATTTCGCCAAAAAAGATCCAATATTTCTTCGTTGAAAAAAATTTCGAACGCCTTGAGGCTGTAGCTATGCTTGTTAGCTTTCCAACGAATGTTCACAAGCTCCTATTCGCAAAGGAAATCCCAAGATATGGTCGTTTTAGCGAGAAAGAGTGAAAAACAAGAAAAATCTGAAAGCTAACAAGGTAATTCACTTGGCCTCCATTTAGCCCGAATTTTCAAAATTTCTAAAATTCAACCATTAGTCATCTGAAACACACAAAACCACAAATTAAACAATAATTGGTCAATAAGTTATGCGAAAAATGAGATAAATGGGTGTTTTCATTAATGTTTCCTATGAGATAGATAGGTCATTTCAAATGGAATTTCGCCAAAACAAATCCAATATTTCTTCTTTTTCAAAAATTTCCAACCCCTTGACGCTGTAGCTATGCTTGTTAGCTTTCCAACGAATGTTCACAAGCTCCAATCGGCAAAGGAAATTCCAAGATATGGTCGTTTTAGTGAGAAAAGTCAAAAACAAGTAAAATTCGAAAGCTAACAAGGTAATTCACTTGGCCTCCATTTAGCCCGAATTTTCAAAAATTCTAAAAATCTACCATTAGTCATCTTAAACACACAAAACCACAAATTAAACAAATATTGGTCAATACGTTATGCGAAAAATGAGATAAATGGGTGTTTTTATTAATGTTTCCTATGAGATAAATAGGTCATTTCAAATGGAATTTCGCCAAAAAAAAATCCAATATTTCTTCTTTTAAAAAATTTTCCAACCCCTTGAGGCTGTAGCTATGCTTGTTAGCTTTCCAACGAGTGTTCACAAGCTCCAATCGGCAAAGGAAATCCCAAGATATGGTCGTTTTAGTGAGAAAGGTCAAAAACAAGTAAAATTCGAAAGCTAACAATGTATTTCACTTGGCCTCCATTTAGCCCGAATTTTCAAAAATTCTAAAAATCAACCATTAGTCATCTGAAACACACAAAACCAAAAATTAATGGTTGATTTTTAGAATTTTTGAATTTTTGACTAATGGTTGATTTTTAGAATTTTTGAAAATTCGGGCTAAGTGGAAGCCAAGTGAATTACCTTGTTAGCTTTCGAATTTTACTTGTTTTTGACCTTTCTAAAACAAATCCAATATTTCTTCTTTTTCAAAAATTTGCAACCCCTTGAGGCTGTTGCTGTGCTTGTTAGCTTTCCAACGAATGTTCACAAGCTCCAATCGGCAAAAGAAATTCCAAGATATGGTCGTTTTAGTGAGAAAGGTGAAAAACAAGTAAAATTCGAAAGCTAACAATGTAATTCACTTGGCCTCCATTTAGCCCGAATTTTCAAAAATTCTAAAAATCAACCATTAGTCATCTGAAACACACAAAACCACAAATTAAACAAATATTGGTCAATACGTTATGCGAAAAATGAGATAAATGGGTGTTTTCATTAATGTTTCCTATGAGATAAATAGGTCATTTCAAATGGAATTTCGCCAAAAAAGATCCAATATTTCTTCGTTGAAAAAAATTTCGAACGCCTTGAGGCTGTAGCTATGCTTGTTAGCTTTCCAACGAATGTTCACAAGCTCCTATTCGCAAAGGAAATCCCAAGATATGGTCGTTTTAGCGAGAAAGAGTGAAAAACAAGAAAAATCTGAAAGCTAACAAGGTAATTCACTTGGCCTCCATTTAGCCCGAATTTTCAAAATTTCTAAAATTCAACCATTAGTCATCTGAAACACACAAAACCACAAATTAAACAATAATTGGTCAATAAGTTATGCGAAAAATGAGATAAATGGGTGTTTTCATTAATGTTTCCTATGAGATAGATAGGTCATTTCAAATGGAATTTCGCCAAAACAAATCCAATATTTCTTCTTTTTCAAAAATTTCCAACCCCTTGACGCTGTAGCTATGCTTGTTAGCTTTCCAACGAATGTTCACAAGCTCCAATCGGCAAAGGAAATTCCAAGATATGGTCGTTTTAGTGAGAAAAGTCAAAAACAAGTAAAATTCGAAAGCTAACAAGGTAATTCACTTGGCCTCCATTTAGCCCGAATTTTCACAAATTCTAAAAATCTACCATTAGTCATCTTAAACACACAAAACCACAAATTAAACAAATATTGGTCAATACGTTATGCGAAAAATGAGATAAATTGGTGTTTTTATTAATGTTTCCTATGAGATAAATAGGTCATTTCAAATGGAATTTCGCCAAAAAAAAATCCAATATTTCTTCTTTTAAAAAATTTTCCAACCCCTTGAGGCTGTAGCTATGCTTGTTAGCTTTCCAACGAGTGTTCACAAGCTCCAATCGGCAAAGGAAATCCCAAGATATGGTCGTTTTAGTGAGAAAGGTCAAAAACAAGTAAAATTCGAAAGCTAACAATGTATTTCACTTGGCCTCCATTTAGCCCGAATTTTCAAAAATTCTAAAAATCAACCATTAGTCATCTGAAACACACAAAACCACAAATTAATGGTTGATTTTTAGAATTTTTGAATTTTTGACTAATGGTTGATTTTTAGAATTTTTGAAAATTCGGGCTAAGTGGAAGCCAAGTGAATTACCTTGTTAGCTTTCGAATTTTACTTGTTTTTGACCTTTCTAAAACAAATCCAATATTTCTTCTTTTTCAAAAATTTGCAACCCCTTGAGGCTGTTGCTGTGCTTGTTAGCTTTCCAACGAATGTTCACAAGCTCCAATCGGCAAAAGAAATTCCAAGATATGGTCGTTTTAGTGAGAAAGGTGAAAAACAAGTAAAATTCGAAAGCTAACAATGTAATTCACTTGGCCTCCATTTAGCCCGAATTTTCAAAAATTCTAAAAATCAACCATTAGTCATCTGAAACACACAAAACCACAAATTAAACAAATATTGGTCAATACGTTATGCGAAAAATGAGATAAATGGGTGTTTTCATTAATGTTTCCTATGAGATAAATAGGTCATTTCAAATGGAATTTCGCCAAAAAAGATCCAATATTTCTTCGTTGAAAAAAATTTCGAACGCCTTGAGGCTGTAGCTATGCTTGTTAGCTTTTCAACGAATGTTCACAAGCTCCTATTCGCAAAGGAAATCCCAAGATATGGTCGTTTTAGCGAGAAAGAGTGAAAAACAAGAAAAATCTGAAAGCTAACAAGGTAATTCACTTGGCCTCCATTTAGCCCGAATTTTCAAAATTTCTAAAATTCAACCATTAGTCATCTGAAACACACAAAACCACAAATTAAACAATAATTGGTCAATAAATTATGTGAAAAATGAGATAAATGGGTGTTTTCATTAATGTTTCCTATGAGATAAATAGGTCATTTCAAATGGAATTTCGCCAAAACAAATCCAATATTTCTTCTTTTTCAAAAATTTCCAACCCCTTGAGGCTGTAGTTGTGCTTGTTAGCTTTCCAACGAATGTTCACAAGCTCCAATCGGCGAAGGAAATTCTAAGATATGGTCGTTTTAGTGAGAAAGGTGAAAAACAAGTAAAATTCGAAAGCTAACAATGTATTTCACTTGGCCTCCATTTAACCCGAACTTTCAAAAATTCTATAAATCAACCATTAGTCATCTGAAACACACAAAACCACAAATTAAACAATAATTGGTCAATAAGTAATGCGAAAAATGAGATAAATGGGTGTTTTCATTAATGTTTCCTATGAGATAAATAGGTCATTTCAAATGGAATTTCGCCAAAAAAAAATCCAATATTTCTTCTTTTAAAAAATTTTCCAACCCCTTGAGGCTGTAGCTATGCTTGTTAGCTTTCCAACGAGTGTTCACAAGCTCCAATCGGCAAAGGAAATCCCAAGATATGGTCGTTTTAGTGAGAAAGGTCAAAAACAAGTAAAATTCGAAAGCTAACAAGGTAATTCACTTCGCCTCCATTTAGCCCGAATTTTCGAAAATTCTAAAAATCAACCATTAGTCATCTGAAACACACAAAACCACAAATTATACAATAATTGGTCAATAAGTTATGCGAAAAATGAGATAAATGGGTGTTTTCATTAATGTTTCCTATGAGATAGATAGGTCATTTCAAATGGAATTTCGCCAAAACAAATCCAATATTTCTTCTTTTTCAAAAATTTCCAACCCCTTGAGGCTGTAGCTATGCTTGTTAGCTTTCCAACGAATGTTCACAAGCTCCAATCGGCAAAGGAAATTCCAAGATATGGTCGTTTTAGTGAGAAAAGTCAAAAACAAGTAAAATTCGAAAGCTAACAAGGTAATTCACTTGGCCTCCATTTAGCCCGAATTTTCAAAATTTCTAAAAATCTACCATTAGTCATCTTAAACACACAAAACCACAAATTAAACAAATATTGGTCAATACGTTATGCGAAAAATGAGATAAATGGGTGTTTTTATTAATGTTTCCTATGAGATAAATAGGTCATTTCAAATGAAATTTCGCCAAAAAAAAATCCAATATTTCTTCTTTTAAAAAATTTTCCAACCCCTTGAGGCTGTAGCTATGCTTGTTAGCTTTCCAACGAGTGTTCACAAGCTCCAATCGGCAAAGGAAATCCCAAGATATGGTCGTTTTAGTGAGAAAGGTCAAAAACAAGTAAAATTCGAAAGCTAACAAGGTAATTCACTTGGCCTCCATTTAGCCCGAATTTTCAAAAATTCTAAAAATCAACCATTAGTCATCTGAAACACACAAAAAAACAAATTAAACAATAATTGGTCAATAAGTTATGCGAAAAATGAGATAAATGGGTGTTTTCATTAATGTTTCCTATGAGATAAATAGGTCATTTCAAATGGAATTTCGCCAAAACAAATCCAATATTTCTTCTTTTTGAAAAATTTCCAACCCCTTGAGGCTGAAGCTATGCTTGTTAGCTTTCCAACGAGTGTTCACAAGCTCCAATCGGCAAAGGAAATCCCAAGATATGGTCGTTTTAGTGAGAAAGGTGAAAAACAAGTAAAATTCGAAAGCTAACAATGTATTTCACTTGGCCTCCATTTAGCCCGAACTTTCAAAAATTCTAAAAATCAACCATTAGTCATCTGAAACACACAAAACCACAAATTAAACAATAATTGGTCAATAAGTTATGCGAAAAATGAGATAAATGGGTGTTTTCATTAATGTTTCCTATGAGATAGATAGGTCATTTCAAATGGAATTTCGCCAAAACAAATCCAATATTTCTTCTTTTTCAAAAATTTCCAACCCCTTGAGGCTGTAGCTATGCTTGTTAGCTTTCCAACGAATGTTCACAAGCTCCAATCGGCAAAGGAAATTCCAAGATATGGTCGTTTTAGTGAGAAAAGTCAAAAACAAGTAAAATTCGAAAGCTAACAAGGTAATTCACTTGGCCTCCATTTAGCCCGAATTTTCAAAATTTCTAAAAATCTACCATTAGTCATCTTAAACACACAAAACCACAAATTAAACAAATATTGGTCAATACGTTATGCGAAAAATGAGATAAATGGGTGTTTTTATTAATGTTTCCTATGAGATAAATAGGTCATTTCAAATGGAATTTCGCCAAAAAAAAATCCAATATTTCTTCTTTTAAAAAATTTTCCAACCCCTTGAGGCTGTAGCTATGCTTGTTAGCTTTCCAACGAGTGTTCACAAGCTCCAATCGGCAAAGGAAATCCCAAGATATGGTCGTTTTAGTGAGAAAGGTCAAAAACAAGTAAAATTCGAAAGCTAACAAGGTAATTCACTTGGCCTCCATTTAGCCCGAATTTTCAAAAATTCTAAAAATCAACCATTAGTCATCTGAAACACACAAAAAAACAAATTAAACAATAATTGGTCAATAAGTTATGCGAAAAATGAGATAAATGGGTGTTTTCATTAATGTTTCCTATGAGATAAATAGGTCATTTCAAATGGAATTTCGCCAAAACAAATCCAATATTTCTTCTTTTTGAAAAATTTCCAACCCCTTGAGGCTGAAGCTATGCTTGTTAGCTTTCCAACGAGTGTTCACAAGCTCCAATCGGCAAAGGAAATCCCAAGATATGGTCGTTTTAGTGAGAAAGGTGAAAAACAAGTAAAATTCGAAAGCTAACAATGTATTTCACTTGGCCTCCATTTAGCCCGAACTTTCAAAAATTCTAAAAATCAACCATTAGTCATCTGAAACACACAAAACCACAAATTAAACAATAATTGGTCAATAAGTTATGCGAAAAATGAGATAAATGGGTGTTTTCATTAATGTTTCCTATGAGATAGATAGGTCATTTCAAATGGAATTTCGCCAAAACAAATCCAATATTTCTTCTTTTTCAAAAATTTCCAACCCCTTGAGGCTGTAGCTATGCTTGTTAGCTTTCCAACGAATGTTCACAAGCTCCAATCGGCAAAGGAAATTCCAAGATATGGTCGTTTTAGTGAGAAAAGTCAAAAACAAGTAAAATTCGAAAGCTAACAAGGTAATTCACTTGGCCTCCATTTAGCCCGAATTTTCACAATTTCTAAAAATCTACCATTAGTCATCTTAAACACACAAAACCACAAATTAAACAAATATTGGTCAATACGTTATGCGAAAAATGAGATAAATGGGTGTTTTTATTAATGTTTCCTATGAGATAAATAGGTCATTTCAAATGGAATTTCGCCAAAAAAAAATCCAATATTTCTTCTTTTAAAAAATTTTCCAACCCCTTGAGGCTGTAGCTATGCTTGTTAGCTTTCCAACGAGTGTTCACAAGCTCCAATCGGCAAAGGAAATCCCAAGATATGGTCGTTTTAGTGAGAAAGGTCAAAAACAAGTAAAATTCGAAAGCTAACAAGGTAATTCATTTGGCCTCCATTTAGCCCGAATTTTCAAAAATTCTAAAAATCAACCATTAGTCATCTGAAACACACAAAAAAACAAATTAAACAATAATTGGTCAATAAGTTATGCGAAAAATGAGATAAATGGGTGTTTTCATTAATATTTCCTATGAGATAAATAGGTCATTTCAAATGGAATTTCGCCAAAACAAATCCAATATTTCTTCTTTTTGAAAAATTTCCAACCCCTTGAGGCTGAAGCTATGCTTGTTAGCTTTCCAACGAGTGTTCACAAGCTCCAATCGGCAAAGGAAATCCCAAGATATGGTCGTTTTAGTGAGAAAGGTGAAAAACAAGTAAAATTCGAAAGCTAACAATGTATTTCACTTGGCCTCCATTTAGCCCGAACTTTCAAAAATTCTAAAAATCAACCATTAGTCATCTGAAACACACAAAACCACAAATTAAACAATAATTGGTCAATAAGTTATGCGAAAAATGAGATAAATGGGTGTTTTCATTAATGTTTCCTATGAGATAGATAGGTCATTTCAAATGGAATTTCGCCAAAACAAATCCAATATTTCTTCTTTTTCAAAAATTTCCAACCCCTTGAGGCTGTAGCTATGCTTGTTAGCTTTCCAACGAATGTTCACAAGCTCCAATCGGCAAAGGAAATTCCAAGATATGGTCGTTTTAGTGAGAAAAGTCAAAAACAAGTAAAATTCGAAAGCTAACAAGGTAATTCACTTGGCCTCCATTTAGCCCGAATTTTCAAAATTTCTAAAAATCTACCATTAGTCATCTTAAACACACAAAACCACAAATTAAACAAATATTGGTCAATACGTTATGCGAAAAATGAGATAAATGGGTGTTTTTATTAATGTTTCCTATGAGATAAATAGGTCATTTCAAATGGAATTTCGCCAAAAAAAAATCCAATATTTCTTCTTTTAAAAAATTTTCCAACCCCTTGAGGCTGTAGCTATGCTTGTTAGCTTTCCAACGCGTGTTCACAAGCTCCAATCGGCAAAGGAAATCCCAAGATATGGTCGTTTTAGTGAGAAAGGTCAAAAACAAGTAAAATTCGAAAGCTAACAAGGTAATTCACTTGGCCTCCATTTAGCCCGAATTTTCAAAAATTCTAAAAATCAACCATTAGTCATCTGAAACACACAAAAAAACAAATTAAACAATAATTGGTCAATAAGTTATGCGAAAAATGAGATAAATGGGTGTTTTCATTAATGTTTCCTATGAGATAAATAGGTCATTTCAAATGGAATTTCGCCAAAACAAATCCAATATTTCTTCTTTTTGAAAAATTTCCAACCCCTTGAGGCTGAAGCTATGCTTGTTAGCTTTCCAACGAGTGTTCACAAGCTCCAATCGGCAAAGGAAATCCCAAGATATGGTCGTTTTAGTGAGAAAGGTGAAAAACAAGTAAAATTCGAAAGCTAACAATGTATTTCACTTGGCCTCCATTTAGCCCGAACTTTCAAAAATTCTAAAAATCAACCATTAGTCATCTGAAACACACAAAACCACAAATTAAACAATAATTGGTCAATAAGTTATGCGAAAAATGAGATAAATGGGTGTTTTCATTAATGTTTCCTATGAGATAGATAGGTCATTTCAAATGGAATTTCGCCAAAACAAATCCAATATTTCTTCTTTTTCAAAAATTTCCAACCCCTTGAGGCTGTAGCTATGCTTGTTAGCTTTCCAACGAATGTTCACAAGCTCCAATCGGCAAAGGAAATTCCAAGATATGGTCGTTTTAGTGAGAAAAGTCAAAAACAAGTAAAATTCGAAAGCTAACAAGGTAATTCACTTGGCCTCCATTTAGCCCGAATTTTCAAAAATTCTAAAAATCTACCATTAGTCATCTTAAACACACAAAACCACAAATTAAACAAATATTGGTCAATACGTTATGCGAAAAATGAGATAAATGGGTGTTTTTATTAATGTTTCCTATGAGATAAATAGGTCATTTCAAATGGAATTTCGCCAAAAAAAATCCAATATTTCTTCTTTTAAAAAATTTTCCAACCCCTTGAGGCTGTAGCTATGCTTGTTAGCTTTCGAACGAGTGTTCACAAGCTCCAATCGGCAAAGGAAATCCCAAGATATGGTCGTTTTAGTGAGAAAGGTCAAAAACAAGTAAAATTTGAAAGCTAACAAGGTAATTCACTTGGCCTCCATTTAGCCCGAATTTTCAAAAATTCTAAAAATCAACCATTAGTCATCTGAAACACACAAAACAACAAATTAAACAATAATTGGTCAATAAGTTATGCGAAAAATGAGATAAATGGGTGTTTTCATTAATGTTTCCTATGAGATAAATAGGTCATTTCAATTGGAATTTCGCCAAAACAAATCCAATATTTCTTCTTTTTGAAAAATTTCCAACCCCTTGAGGCTGAAGCTATGCTTGTTAGCTTTCCAACGAGTGTTCACAAGCTCCAATCGGCAAAGGAAATCCCAAGATATGGTCGTTTTAGTGAGAAAGCTGAAAAACAAGTAAAATTCGAAAGCTAACAATGTATTTCACTTGGCCTCCATTTAGCCCGAACTTTCAAAAATTCTAAAAATCAACCATTAGTCATCTGAAACACACAAAACCACAAATTAAACAATAATTGGTCAATAAGTTATGCGAAAAATGAGATAAATGGGTGTTTTCATTAATGTTTCCTATGAGATAAATAGGTCATTTCAAATGGAATTTCGCCAAAACAAATCCAATATTTCTTCTTTTTCAAAAATTTCCAATCCCTTGAGGCTGTAGCTGTGCTTGTTAGCTTTCCAACGAATGTTCACAAGCTCCAATCGGCAAAGGAAATTCCAAGATATGGTCGTTTTAGTGAGAAAGGTGAAAAACAAGTAAAATTCGAAAGCTAACAATGTATTTCACTTGGCCTCCATTTAGCCCGAATTGTCAAAAATTCTAAAAATCAACCATTAGTCATCTGAAACACACAAAACCACAAATTAAACAATAATTGGTCAATAAGTTATGCGAAAAATGAGATAAATGGGTGTTTTCATTAAAGTTTCCTATGAGATAAATAGGTCATTTCAAATGGAATTTCGCCAAAACAAATCCAATATTTCTTCTTTTTGAAAAATTTCCAACCCCTTGTGGCTGAAGCTATGCTTGTTAGCTTTCCAACGAGTGTTCACAAGCTCCAATCGGCAAAGGAAATCCCAAGATATGGTCATTTTAGTGAGAAAGGTCAAAAACAAGTAAAATTCGAAAGCTAACAAGGTAATTCACTTGGCCTCCATTTAGCCCGAATTTTCAAAAATTCTAAAAATCAACCATTAGTCATCTGAAACACACAAAACCACAAATTAAACAATAATTGGTCAATAAGTTATGCGAAAAATGAGATAAATGGGTGTTTTCATTAATGTTTCCTATGAGATAAATAGGTCATTTCAAATGGAATTTCGCCAAAACAAATCCAATATTTCTTCTTTTTCAAAAATTTCCAACCCCTTGAGGCTGTAGCTGTGCTTGTTAGCTTTCCAACGAATGTTCACAAGCTCCAATCGGCAAGGGAAATTCCAAGATATGGTCGTTTTAGTGAGAAAGGTGAAAAACAAGTAAAATTCGAAAGCTAACAAGGTAATTCACTTGGCCTCCATTTAGCCCGAATTTTCAAAAATTCTAAAAATCAACCATTAGTCATCTGAAACACACAAAACCACAAATTAAACAATAATTGGTCAATAAGTTATGCGAAAAATGAGATAAATGGGTGTTTTCATTAATGTTTCCTATGAGATAAATAGGTCATTTCAAATGGAATTTCGCCAAAACAAATCCAATATTTCTTCTTTTTCAAAAATTTCCAACCCCTTGAGGCTGTAGCTGTGCTTGTTAGCTTTCCAACGAATGTTCACAAGCTCCAATCGGCAAGGGAAATTCCAAGATATGGTCGTTTTAGTGAGAAAGGTGAAAAACAAGTAAAATTCGAAAGCTAACAATGTATTTCACTCGGCCTCCATTTAGCCCGAATTTTCAAAAATTCTAAAAATCAACCATTAGTCATCTGAAACACACAAAACCACAAATTAAACAATAATTGGTCAATAAGTTATGCGAAAAATGAGATAAATGGGTGTTTTCATTAAAGTTTCCTATGAGATAAATAGGTCATTTCAAATGGAATTTCGCCAAAACAAATCCAATATTTCTTCTTTTTGAAAAATTTCCAACCCCTTGTGGCTGAAGCTATGCTTGTTAGCTTTCCAACGAGTGTTCACAAGCTCCAATCGGCAAAGGAAATCCCAAGATATGGTCATTTTAGTGAGAAAGGTCAAAAACAAGTAAAATTCGAAAGCTAACAAGGTAATTCACTTGGCCTCCATTTAGCCCGAATTTTCAAAAATTCTAAAAATCAACCATTAGTCATCTGAAACACACAAAACCACAAATTAAACAATAATTGGTCAATAAGTTATGCGAAAAATGAGATAAATGGGTGTTTTCATTAATGTTTCCTATGAGATAAATAGGTCATTTCAAATGGAATTTCGCCAAAACAAATCCAATATTTCTTCTTTTTCAAAAATTTCCAATCCCTTGAGGCTGTAGCTGTGCTTGTTAGCTTTCCAACGAATGTTCACAAGCTCCAATCGGCAAAGGAAATTCCAAGATATGGTCGTTTTAGTGAGAAAGGTGAAAAACAAGTAAAATTCGAAAGCTAACAATGTATTTCACTTGGCCTCCATTTAGCCCGAATTTTCAAAAATTCTAAAAATCAACCATTAGTCATCTGAAACACACAAAACCACAAATTAAACAATAATTTGTCAATAAGTTATGCGAAAAATGAGATAAATGGGTGTTTTCATTAAAGTTTCCTATGAGATAAATAGGTCATTTCAAATGGAATTTCGCCAAAACAAATCCAATATTTCTTCTTTTTGAAAAATTTCCAACCCCTTGTGGCTGAAGCTATGCTTGTTAGCTTTCCAACGAGTGTTCACAAGCTCCAATCGGCAAAGGAAATCCCAAGATATGGTCATTTTAGTGAGAAAGGTCAAAAACAAGTAAAATTCGAAAGCTAACAAGGTAATTCACTTGGCCTCCATTTAGCCCGAATTTTCAAAAATTCTAAAAATCAACCATTAGTCATCTGAAACACACAAAACCACAAATTAAACAATAATTGGTCAATAAGTTATGCGAAAAATGAGATAAATGGGTGTTTTCATTAATGTTTCCTATGAGATAAATAGGTCATTTCAAATGGAATTTCGCCAAAACAAATCCAATATTTCTTCTTTTTCAAAAATTTCCAACCCCTTGAGGCTGTAGCTGTGCTTGTTAGCTTTCCAACGAATGTTCACAAGCTCCAATCGGCAAAGGAAATTCCAAGATATGGTCGTTTTAGTGAGAAAGGTGAAAAACAAGTAAAATTCGAAAGCTAACAATGTATTTCACTTGGCCTCCATTTAGCCCGAATTTTCAAAAATTCTAAAAATCAACCATTAGTCATCTGAAACACACAAAACCACAAATTAAACAATAATTGGTCAATAACTTATGCGAAAAATGAGATAAATGGGTGTTTTCTTTAATGTTTCCTATGAGATAAATAGGTCATTTCAAATGGAATTTCGCCAAAACAAATCCAATATTTCTTCTTTTTCAAAAATTTCCAACCCCTTGAGGCTGTATCTATGCTTGTTAGCTTTCCAACGAATGTTCACAAGCTCCAATCGGCAAAGGAAATCCCAAGATATGGTCGTTTTAGTGAGAAAGGTCAAAAACAAGTAAAATTCGAAAGCTAACAAGGTAATTCACTTGGCCTCCATTTAGCCCGAATTTTCAAAAATTCTAAAAATCAACCATTAGTCATCTGAAACACACAAAACCACAAATTAAACAATAATTGGTCAATAAGTTATGCGAAAAATGAGATAAATAGGTGTTTTCATTAATGTTTCCTATGAGATAAATAGGTCATTTCAAATGGAATTTCGCCAAAACAAATCCAATATTTCTTCTTTTTCAAAAATTTGCAACCCCTTGAGGCTGTTGCTGTGCTTGTTAGCTTTCCAACGAATGTTCACAAGCTCCAATCGGCAAAAGAAATTCCAAGATATGGTCGTTTTAGTGAGAAAGGTGAAAAACAAGTAAAATTCGAAAGCTAACAATGTAATTCACTTGGCCTCCATTTAGCCCGAATTTTCAAAAATTCTAAAAATCAACCATTAGTCATCTGAAACACACAAAACCACAAATTAAACAATAATTGGTCAATAAGTTATGCGAAAAATGAGATAAATGGGTGTTTTCATTAATGTTTCCTATGAGATAAATAGGTCATTTCAAATGGAATTTCGCCAAAACAAATCCAATATTTCTTCTTTTTCAAAAATTTCCAACCCCTTGAGGCTGAAGCTATGCTTGTTAGCTTTCCAACGAGTGTTCACAAGCTCCAATCGGCAAAGGAAATCCCAAGATATGGTCGTTTTAGTGAGAAAGGTCAAAAACAAGTAAAATTCGAAAGCTAACAAGGTAATTCACTTGGCCTCCATTTAGCCCGAATTTTCAAAAATTCTAAAAATCAACCATTAGTCATCTGAAACACACAAAACCACAAATTAAACAATAATTGGTCAATAAGTTATGCGAAAAATGAGATAAATGGGTGTTTTCATTAATGTTTCCTATGAGATAAATAGGTCATTTCAAATGGAATTTCGCCAAAACAAATCCAATATTTCTTCTTTTTCAAAAATTTCCAACCCCTTGAGGCTGTAGCTGTGCTTGTTAGCTTTCCAACGAATGTTCACAAGCTCCAATCGGCAAAGGAAATTCCAAGATATGGTCGTTTTAGTGAGAAAGGTGAAAAACAAGTAAAATTCGAAAGCTAACAATGTATTTCACTTGGCCTCCATTTAGCCCGAATTTTCAAAAATTCTAAAAATCAACCATTAGTCATCTGAAACACACAAAACCACAAATTAAACAATAATTGGTCAATAAGTTATGCGAAAAATGAGATAAATGGGTGTTTTCATTAATGTTTCCTATGAGATAAATAGGTCATTTCAAATGGAATTTCGCCAAAACAAATCCAATATTTCTTCTTTTTCAAAAATTTCCAATCCCTTGAGGCTGTAGCTGTGCTTGTTAGCTTTCCAACGAATGTTCACAAGCTCCAATCGGCAAAGGAAATTCCAAGATATGGTCGTTTTAGTGAGAAAGGTGAAAAACAAGTAAAATTCGAAAGCTAACAATGTATTTCACTTGGCCTCCATTTAGCCCGAATTTTCAAAAATTCTAAAAATCAACCATTAGTCATCTGAAACACACAAAACCACAAATTAAACAATAATTGGTCAATAAGTTATGCGAAAAATGAGATAAATGGGTGTTTTCATTAATGTTTCCTATGAGATAAATAGGTCATTTCAAATGGAATATCGCCAAAACAAATCCAATATTTCTTCTTTTTGAAAAATTTCCAACCCCTTGTGGCTGAAGCTATGCTTGTTAGCTTTCCAACGAGTGTTCACAAGCTCCAATCGGCAAAGGAAATCCCAAGATATGGTCGTTTTAGTGAGAAAGGTCAAAAACAAGTAAAATTCGAAAGCTAACAAGGTAATTCACTTGGCCTCCATTTAGCCCGAATTTTCAAAAATTCTAAAAATCAACCATTAGTCATCTGAAACACACAAAACCACAAATTAAACAATAATTGGTCAATAAGTTATGCGAAAAATGAGATAAATGGGTGTTTTCATTAATGTTTCCTATGAGATAAATAGGTCATTTCAAATGGAATTTCGCCAAAACAAATCCAATATTTCTTCTTTTTCAAAAATTTCCAACCCCTTGAGGCTGTAGCTGTGCTTGTTAGCTTTCCAACGAATGTTCACAAGCTCCAATCGGCAAGGGAAATTCCAAGATATGGTCGTTTTAGTGAGAAAGGTGAAAAACAAGTAAAATTCGAAAGCTAACAACGTATTTCACTTGGCCTCCATTTAGCCCGAATTTTCAAAAATTCTAAAAATCAACCATTAGTCATCTGAAACACACAAAACCACAAATTAAACAATAATTGGTCAATAAGTTATGCGAAAAATGAGATAAATGGGTGTTTTCATTAATGTTTCCTACGAGAAAAATAGGTCATTTCAAATGGAATTTCGCCAAAACAAATCCGATATTTCTTCTTTTTGAAAAATTTCCAACCCCTTGAGGCTGAAGCTATGCTTGTTAGCTTTCCAACGAGTGTTTACAAGCTCCAATCGGCAAAGGAAATCCCAAGATATGGTCGTTTTAGTGAGAAAGGTCAAAAACAAGTAAAATTCGAAAGCTAACAAGGTAATTCACTTGGCCTCCATTTAGCCCGAATTTTCAAAAATTCTAAAAATCAACCATTAGTCATCTGAAACACACAAAACCACAAATTAAACAATAATTGGTCAATAAGTTATGCGAAAAATGAGATAAATAGGTGTTTTCATTAATGTTTCCTATGAGATAAATAGGTCATTTCAAATGGAATTTCGCCAAAACAAATCCCATATTTCGTCTTTTTCAAAAATTTCCAACCCCTTGAGGCTGTAGCTGTGCTTGTTAGCTTTCCAACGAATGTTCACAAGCTCCAATCGGCAAAGGAAATTCCAAGATATGGTCGTTTTAGTGAGAAAGGTGAAAAACAAGTAAAATTCGAAAGCTAACAATGTATTTCACTTGGCCTCCATTTAGCCCGAATTTTCAAAAATTCTAAAAATCAACCATTAGTCATCTGAAACACACAAAACCACAAATTAAACAATAATTGGTCAATAAGTTATGCAAAAAATGAGATAAATGGGTGTTTTCATTAATGTTTCCTATGAGATAAATAGGTCATTTCAAATGGAATTTCGCCAAAACAAATCCAATATTTCTTCTTTTTCAAAAATTTCCAACCCCTTGAGGCTGTATCTATGCTTGTTAGCTTTCCAACGAATGTTCACAAGCTCCAATCGGCAAAGGAAATCCCAAGATATGGTCGTTTTAGTGAGAAAGGTCAAAAACAAGTAAAATTCGAAAGCTAACAAGGTAATTCACTTGGCCTCCATTTAGCCCGAATTTTCAAAAATTCTAAAAATCAACCATTAGTCATCTGAAACACACAAAACCACAAATTAAACAATAATTGGTCAATAAGTTATGCGAAAAATGAGATAAATGGGTGTTTTCATTAATGTTTCCTATGAGATAAATAGGTCATTTCAAATGGAATTTCGCCAAAACAAATCCAATATTTCTTCTTTTTCAAAAATTTCCAACCCCTTGAGGCTGTAGCTGTGCTTGTTAGCTTTCCAACGAATGTTCACAAGCTCCAATCGGCAAGGGAAATTCCAAGATATGGTCGTTTTAGTGAGAAAGGTGAAAAACAAGTAAAATTCGAAAGCTAACAATGTATTTCACTTGGCCTCCATTTAGCCCGAATTTTCAAAAATTCTAAAAATCAACCATTAGTCATCTGAAACACACAAAACCACAAATTAAACAATAATTGGTCAATAAGTTATGCGAAAAATGAGATAAATGGGTGTTTTCATTAATGTTTCCTATGAGAAAAATAGGTCATTTCAAATGGAATTTCGCCAAAACAAATCCGATATTTCTTCTTTTTGAAAAATTTCCAACCCCTTGAGGCTGAAGCTATGCTTGTTAGCTTTCCAACGAGTGTTTACAAGCTCCAATCGGCAAAGGAAATCCCAAGATATGGTCGTTTTAGTGAGAAAGGTCAAAAACAAGTAAAATTCGAAAGCTAA
Organism: Medicago lupulina; assembly: GCA_958299785.1. Taxonomy (NCBI): domain Eukaryota; kingdom Viridiplantae; phylum Streptophyta; class Magnoliopsida; order Fabales; family Fabaceae; genus Medicago; species Medicago lupulina. Next base: position 297,378 of record OY283139.1, read on the forward strand.
CAAGGTAATTCACTTGGCCTCCATTTAGCCCGAATTTTCAAAAATTCTAAAAATCAACCATTAGTCATCTGAAACACACAAAACCACAAATTAAACAATAATTGGTCAATAAGTTATGCGAAAAATGAGATAAATGGGTGTTTTCATTAATGTTTCCTATGAGATAAATAGGTCATTTCAAATGGAATTTCGCCAAAACAAATCCCATATTTCGTCTTTTTCAAAAATTTCCAACCCCTTGAGGCTGTAGCTGTGCTTGTTAGCTTTCCAACGAATGTTCACAAGCTCCAATCGGCAAAGGAAATTCCAAGATATGGTCGTTTTAGTGAGAAAGGTGAAAAACAAGTAAAATTCGAAAGCTAACAATGTATTTCACTTGGCCTCCATTTAGCCCGAATTTTCAAAAATTCTAAAAATCAACCATTAGTCATCTGAAACACACAAAACCACAAATTAAACAATAATTGGTCAATAAGTTATGCGAAAAATGAGATAAATGGGTGTTTTCATTAATGTTTCCTATGAGATAAATAGGTCATTTCAAATGGAATTTCGCCAAAACAAATCCAATATTTCTTCTTTTTCAAAAATTTCCAACCCCTTGAGGCTGTATCTATGCTTGTTAGCTTTCCAACGAATGTTCACAAGCTCCAATCTGCAAAGGAAATCCCAAGATATGGTCGTTTTAGTGAGAAAGGTCAAAAACAAGTAAAATTCGAAAGCTAACAAGGTAATTCACTTGGCCTCCATTTAGCCCGAATTTTCAAAAATTCTAAAAATCAACCATTAGTCATCTGAAACACACAAAACCACAAATTAAACAATAATTGGTCAATAAGTTATGCGAAAAATGAGATAAATGGGTGTTTTCATTAATGTTTCCTATGAGATAAATAGGTCATTTCAAATGGAATTTCGCCAAAACAAATCCAATATTTCTTCTTTTTCAAAAATTTCCAACCCCTTGAGGCTGTAGCTGTGCTTGTTAGCTTTCCAACGAATGTTCACAAGCTCCAATCGGCGAAGGAAATTCCAAGATATGGTCGTTTTAGTGAGAAAGGTGAAAAACAAGTAAAATTCGAAAGCTAACAATGTATTTCACTTGGCCTCCATTTAGCCCGAATTTTCAAAAATTCTAAAAATCAACCATTAGTCATCTGAAACACACAAAACCAGAAATTAAACAATAATTGGTCAATAAGTTATGCGAAAAATGAGATAAATGGGTGTTTTCATTAATGTTTCCTATGAGAAAAATAGGTCATTTCAAATGGAATTTCGCCAAAACAAATCCAATATTTCTTCTTTTTGAAAAATTTCCAACCCCGTGTGGCTGAAGCTATGCTTGTTAGCTTTCCAACGAGTGTTCACAAGCTCCAATCGGCAAAGGAAATCCCAAGATATGGTCGTTTTAGTGAGAAAGGTCAAAAACAAGTAAAATTCGAAAGCTAACAAGGTAATTCACTTGGCCTCCATTTAGCCCGAATTTTCAAAAATTCTAAAAATCAACCATTAGTCATCTGAAACACACAAAACCACAAATTAAACAATAATTGGTCAATAAGTTATGCGAAAAATGAGATAAATGGGTGTTTTCATTAATGTTTCCTATGAGAAAAATAGGTCATTTCAAATGGAATTTCGCCAAAACAAATCCAATATTTCTTCTTTTTGAAAAATTTCCAACCCCTTGAGGCTGAAGCTATGCTTGTTAGCTTTCCAACGAGTGTTCACAAGCTCCAATCGGCAAAGGAAATCCCAAGATATGGTCGTTTTAGTGAGAAAGGTCAAAAACAAGTAAAATTCGAAAGCTAACAAGGTAATTCACTTGGCCTCCATTTAGCCCGAATTTTCAAAAATTCTAAAAATCAACCATTAGTCATCTGAAACACACAAAACCACAAATTAAACAAATATTGGTCAATACGTTATGCGAAAAATGAGATAAATGGGTGTTTTCATTAATGTTTCCTATGAGATAAATAGGTCATTTCAAATGGAATTTCGCCAAAAAAGATCCAATATTTCTTAGTTTAAAAAACATTTCAATGCCTTGAGGCTGTAGCTATGCTTGTTAGCTTTCCAACGAATGTTCACAAGCTCCTATCCGCAAAGGAAATCCCAGGATATGGTCGTTTTAGCGAGAAAGAGTGAAAAACAAGTAAAATCCGAAAGCTAACAAGGTAATTCACTTGGCCTCCATTTAGCCCGAATTTTCAAAATTTTTAAAATTCAACCATTAGTCATCTGAAACACACAAAACCACAAATTAAACAATAATTGGTCAATAAGTTATGCGAAAAATGAGATAAATGGGTGTTTTCATTAATGTTTCCTATGAGAAAAATAGGTCATTTCAAATGGAATTTCGCCAAAACAAATCCGATATTTCTTCTTTTTGAAAAATTTCCAACCCCTTGAGGCTGAAGCTATGCTTCTTAGCTTTCCAACGAGTGTTCACAAGCTCCAATCGGCAAAGGAAATCCCAAGATATGGTCGTTTTAGTGAGAAAGGTCAAAAACAAGTAAAATTCGAAAGCTAACAAGGTAATTCACTTGGCCTCCATTTAGCCCGAATTTTCAAAAATTCTAAAAATCAACCATTAGTCATCTGAAACACACAAAACCACAAATTAAACAATAATTGGTCAATAAGTTATGCGAAAAATGAGATAAATGGGTGTTTTCATTAATGTTTCCTATGAGATAAATAGGTCATTTCAAATGGAATTTCGCCAAAACAAATCCCATATTTCTTCTTTTTCAAAAATTTCCAACCCCTTGAGGCTGTAGCTGTGCTTGTTAGCTTTCCAACGAATGTTCACAAGCTCCAATCGGCAAAGGAAATTCCAAGATATGGTCGTTTTAGTGAGAAAGGTGAAAAACAAGTAAAATTCGAAAGCTAACAATGTATTTCACTTGGCCTCCATTTAGCCCGAATTTTCAAAAATTCTAAAAATCAACCATTAGTCATCTGAAACACACAAAACCACAAATTAAACAATAATTGGTCAATAAGTTATGGGAAAAATGAGATAAATGGGTGTTTTCATTAATGTTTCCTATGAGATAAATAGGTCATTTCAAATGGAATTTCACCAAAACAAATCCAATACTTCTTCTTTTTAAAAAATTTTCAACCCCTTGAGGCTGTATCTATGCTTGTTAGCTTTCCAACGAATGTTCACAAGCTCCAAGCGGCAAAGGAAATTCCAAGATATGGTCGTTTTAGTGAGAAAGGTCAAAAACAAGTAAAATTCGAAAGCTAACAAGGTAATTCACTTGGCCTCCATTTAGCCCGAATTTTCAAAAATTCTAAAAATCAACCATTAGTCATCTGAAACACACAAAACCACAAATTAAACAATATTTGGTCAATAAGTTATGCGAAAAATGAGATAAATGGGTGTTTTCATTAATGTTTCCTATGAGAAAAATAGGTCATTTCAAATGGAATTTCGCCAAAACAAATCCAATATTTCTTCTTTTTGAAAAATTTCCAACCCCTTGAGGCTGAAGCTATGCTTGTTAGCTTTCCAACGAGTGTTCACAAGCTCCAATCGGCAAAGGAAATCCCAAGATATGGTCGTTTTAGTGAGAAAGGTCAAAAACAAGTAAAATTCGAAAGCTAACAAGGTAATTCACTTGGCCTCCATTTAGCCCGAATTTTCAAAAATTCTAAAAATCAACCATTAGTCATCTGAAACACACAAAACCACAAATTAAACAAATATTGGTCAATACGTTATGCGAAAAATGAGATAAATGGGTGTTTTCATTAATGTTTCCTATGAGATAAATAGGTCATTTAAAATGGAATTTCGCCAAAAAAGATCCAATATTTCTTAGTTTAACAAAAATTTCAATGCCTTGAGGCTGTAGCTATGCTTGTTAGCTTTCCAACGAATGTTCACAAGCTCCTATCCGCAAAGGAAATCCCAGGATATGGTCGTTTTAGCGAGAAAGAGTGAAAAACAAGTAAAATCCGAAAGCTGACAAGGTAATTCACTTGGCCTCCATTTAGCCCGAATTTTCAAAATTTTTAAAATTCAACCATTAGTCATCTGAAACACACAAAACCACAAATTAAACAATAATTGGTCAATAAGTTATGCGAAAAATGAGATAAATGGGTGTTTTCATTAATGTTTCCTATGAGAAAAATAGGTCATTTCAAATGGAATTTCGCCAAAACAAATCCGATATTTCTTCTTTTTGAAAAATTTCCAACCCCTTGAGGCTGAAGCTATGCTTGTTAGCTTTCCAACGAGTGTTCACAAGCTCCAATCGGCAAAGGAAATCCCAAGATATGGTCGTTTTAGTGAGAAAGGTCAAAAACAAGTAAAATTCGAAAGCTAACAAGGTAATTCACTTGGCCTCCATTTAGCCCGAATTTTCAAAAATTCTAAAAATCAACCATTAGTCATCTGAAACACACAAAACCACAAATTAAACAATAATTGGTCAATAAGTTATGCGAAAAATGAGATAAATGGGTGTTTTCATTAATGTTTCCTATGAGATAAATAGGTCATTTCAAATGGAATTTCGCCAAAACAAATCCCATATTTCTTCTTTTTCAAAAATTTCCAACCCCTTGAGGCTGTAGCTGTGCTTGTTAGCTTTCCAACGAATGTTCACAAGCTCCAATCGGCAAAGGAAATTCCAAGATATGGTCGTTTTAGTGAGAAAGGTGAAAAACAAGTAAAATTCGAAAGCTAACAAGGTAATTCACTTGGCCTCCATTTAGCCCGAATTTTCAAAAATTCTAAAAATCAACCATTAGTCATCTGAAACACACAAAACCACAAATTAAACAAATATTGGTCAATACGTTATGCGAAAAATGAGATAAATGGGTGTTTTCATTAATGTTTCCTATGAGATAAATAGGTCATTTAAAATGGAATTTCGCCAAAAAAGATCCAATATTTCTTAGTTTAACAAAAATTTCAATGCCTTGAGGCTGTAGCTATGCTTGTTAGCTTTCCAACGAATGTTCACAAGCTCCTATCCGCAAAGGAAATCCCAGGATATGGTCGTTTTAGCGAGAAAGAGTGAAAAACAAGTAAAATCCGAAAGCTGACAAGGTAATTCACTTGGCCTCCATTTAGCCCGAATTTTCAAAATTTTTAAAATTCAACCATTAGTCATCTGAAACACACAAAACCACAAATTAAACAATAATTGGTCAATAAGTTATGCGAAAAATGAGATAAATGGGTGTTTTCATTAATGTTTCCTATGAGAAAAATAGGTCATTTCAAATGGAATTTCGCCAAAACAAATCCGATATTTCTTCTTTTTGAAAAATTTCCAACCCCTTGAGGCTGAAGCTATGCTTGTTAGCTTTCCAACGAGTGTTCACAAGCTCCAATCGGCAAAGGAAATCCCAAGATATGGTCGTTTTAGTGAGAAAGGTCAAAAACAAGTAAAATTCGAAAGCTAACAAGGTAATTCACTTGGCCTCCATTTAGCCCGAATTTTCAAAAATTCTAAAAATCAACCATTAGTCATCTGAAACACACAAAACCACAAATTAAACAATAATTGGTCAATAAGTTATGCGAAAAATGAGATAAATGGGTGTTTTCATTAATGTTTCCTATGAGATAAATAGGTCATTTCAAATGGAATTTCGCCAAAACAAATCCCATATTTCTTCTTTTTCAAAAATTTCCAACCCCTTGAGGCTGTAGCTGTGCTTGTTAGCTTTCCAACGAATGTTCACAAGCTCCAATCGGCAAAGGAAATTCCAAGATATGGTCGTTTTAGTGAGAAAGGTGAAAAACAAGTAAAATTCGAAAGCTAACAATGTATTTCACTTGGCCTCCATTTAGCCCGAATTTTCAAAAATTCTAAAAATCAACCATTAGTCATCTGAAACACACAAAACCACAAATTAAACAATAATTGGTCAATAAGTTATGCGAAAAATGAGATAAATGGGTGTTTTCATTAATGTTTCCTATGAGAAAAATAGGTCATTTCAAATGGAATTTCGCCAAAACAAATCCAATATTTCTTCTTTTTGAAAAATTTCCAACCCCGTGTGGCTGAAGCTATGCTTGTTAGCTTTCCAACGAGTGTTCACAAGCTCCAATCGGCAAAGGAAATCCCAAGATATGGTCGTTTTAGTGAGAAAGGTCAAAAACAAGTAAAATTCGAAAGCTAACAAGGTAATTCACTTGGCCTCCATTTAGCCCGAATTTTCAAAAATTCTAAAAATCAACCATTAGTCATCTGAAACACACAAAACCACAAATTAAACAATAATTGGTCAATAAGTTATGCGAAAAATGAGATAAATGGGTGTTTTCATTAATGTTTCCTATGAGAAAAATAGGTCATTTCAAATGGAATTTCGCCAAAACAAATCCAATATTTCTTCTTTTTGAAAAATTTCCAACCCCGTGTGGCTGAAGCTATGCTTGTTAGCTTTCCAACGAGTGTTCACAAGCTCCAATCGGCAAAGGAAATCCCAAGATATGGTCGTTTTAGTGAGAAAGGTCAAAAACAAGTAAAATTCGAAAGCTAACAAGGTAATTCACTTGGCCTCCATTTAGCCCGAATTTTCAAAAATTCTAAAAATCAACCATTAGTCATCTGAAACACACAAAACCACAAATTAAACAATAATTGGTCAATAAGTTATGCGAAAAATGAGATAAATGGGTGTTTTCACTAATGTTTCCTATGAGAAAAATAGGTCATTTCAAATGGAATTTCGCCAAAACAAATCCAATATTTCTTCTTTTTGAAAAATTTCCAACCCCGTGTGGCTGAAGCTATGCTTGTTAGCTTTCCAACGAGTGTTCACAAGCTCCAATCGGCAAAGGAAATCCCAAGATATGGTCGTTTTAGTGAGAAAGGTCAAAAACAAGTAAAATTCGAAAGCTAACAAGGTAATTCACTTGGCCTCCATTTAGCCCGAATTTTCAAAAATTCTAAAAATCAACCATTAGTCATCTGAAACACACAAAACCACAAATTAAACAATAATTGGTCAATAAGTTATGCGAAAAATGAGATAAATGGGTGTTTTCATTAATGTTTCCTATGAGAAAAATAGGTCATTTCAAATGGAATTTCGCCAAAACAAATCCATTATTTCTTCTTTTTGAAAAATTTCCAACCCCGTGTGGCTGAAGCTATGCTTGTTAGCTTTCCAACGAGTGTTCACAAGCTCCAATCGGCAAAGGAAATCCCAAGATATGGTCGTTTTAGTGAGAAAGGTCAAAAACAAGTAAAATTCGAAAGCTAACAAGGTAATTCACTTGGCCTCCATTTAGCCCGAATTTTCAAAAATTCTAAAAATCAACCATTAGTCATCTGAAACACACAAAACCACAAATTAAACAATAATTGGTCAATAAGTTATGCGAAAAATGAGATAAATGGGTGTTTTCATTAATGTTTCCTATGAGATAAATAGGTCATTTCAAATGGAATTTCGCCAAAACAAATCCAATATTTCTTCTTTTTCAAAAATTTCCAACCCCTTGAGGCTGTAGCTGTGCTTGTTAGCTTTCCAACGAATGTTCACAAGCTCCAATCGGCAAAGGAAATTCCAAGATATGGTCGTTTTAGTGAGAAAGGTGAAAAACAAGTAAAATTCGAAAGCTAACAAGGTAATTCACTTGGCCTCCATTTAGCCCGAATTTTCAAAAATTCTAAAAATCAACCATTAGTCATCTGAAACACACAAAACCACAAATTAAACAAATATTGGTCAATACGTTATGCGAAAAATGAGATAAATGGGTGTTTTCATTAATGTTTCCTATGAGATAAATAGGTCATTTCAAATGGAATTTCGCCAAAAAAGATCCAATATTTCTTAGTTTAACAAAAATTTCAATGCCTTGAGGCTGTAGCTATGCTTGTTAGCTTTCCAACGAATGTTCACAAGCTCCTATCCGCAAAGGAAATCCCAGGATATGGTCGTTTTAGCGAGAAAGAGTGAAAAACAAGTAAAATCCGAAAGCTAACAAGGTAATTCACTTGGCCTCCATTTAGCCCGAATTTTCAAAATTTTTAAAATTCAACCATTAGTCATCTGAAACACACAAAACCACAAATTAAACAATAATTGGTCAATAAGTTATGCGAAAAATGAGATAAATGGGTGTTTTCATTAATGTTTCCTATGAGATAAATAGGTCATTTCAAATGGAATTTCGCCAAAACAAATCCAATATTTCTTCTTTTTCAAAAATTTCCAACCCCGTGTGGCTGAAGCTATGCTTGTTAGCTTTCCAACGAGTGTTCACAAGCTCCAATCGGCAAAGGAAATCCCAAGATATGGTCGTTTTAGTGAGAAAGGTCAAAAACAAGTAAAATTCGAAAGCTAACAAGGTAATTCACTTGGCCTCCATTTAGCCCGAATTTTCAAAAATTCTAAAAATCAACCATTAGTCATCTGAAACACACAAAACCACAAATTAAACAATAATTGGTCAATAAGTTATGCGAAAAATGAGATAAATGGGTGTTTTCATTAATGTTTCCTATGAGATAAATAGGTCATTTCAAATGGAATTTCGCCAAAACAAATCCAATATTTCTTCTTTTTCAAAAATTTCCAACCCCTTGAGGCTGTAGCTGTGCTTGTTAGCTTTCCAACGAATGTTCACAAGCTCCAATCGGCAAAGGAAATTCCAAGATATGGTCGTTTTAGTGAGAAAGGTGAAAAACAAGTAAAATTCGAAAGCTAACAAGGTAATTCACTTGGCCTCCATTTAGCCCGAATTTTCAAAAATTCTAAAAATCAACCATTAGTCATCTGAAACACACAAAACCACAAATTAAACAAATATTGGTCAATACGTTATGCGAAAAATGAGATAAATGGGTGTTTTCATTAATGTTTCCTATGAGATAAATAGGTCATTTCAAATGGAATTTCGCCAAAAAAGATCCAATATTTCTTAGTTTAACAAAAATTTCAATGCCTTGAGGCTGTAGCTATGCTTGTTAGCTTTCCAACGAATGTTCACAAGCTCCTATCCGCAAAGGAAATCCCAGGATATGGTCGTTTTAGCGAGAAAGAGTGAAAAACAAGTAAAATCCGAAAGCTAACAAGGTAATTCACTTGGCCTCCATTTAGCCCGAATTTTCAAAATTTTTAAAATTCAACCATTAGTCATCTGAAACACACAAAACCACAAATTAAACAATAATTGGTCAATAAGTTATGCGAAAAATGAGATAAATGGGTGTTTTCATTAATGTTTCCTATGAGAAAAATAGGTCATTTCAAATGGAATTTCGCCAAAACAAATCCGATATTTCTTCTTTTTGAAAAATTTCCAACCCCTTGAGGCTGAAGCTATGCTTGTTAGCTTTCCAACGAGTGTTCACAAGCTCCAATCGGCAAAGGAAATCCCAAGATATGGTCGTTTTAGTGAGAAAGGTCAAAAACAAGTAAAATTCGAAAGCTAACAAGGTAATTCACTTGGCCTCCATTTAGCCCGAATTTTCAAAAATTCTAAAAATCAACCATTAGTCATCTGAAACACACAAAACCACAAATTAAACAAATATTGGTCAATACGTTATGCGAAAAATGAGATAAATGGGTGTTTTCATTAATGTTTCCTATGAGATAAATAGGTCATTTCAAATGGAATTTCGCCAAAAAAGATCCAATATTTCTTAGTTTAACAAAAATTTCAATGCCTTGAGGCTGTAGCTATGCTTGTTAGCTTTCCAACGAATGTTCACAAGCTCCTATCCGCAAAGGAAATCCCAGGATATGGTCGTTTTAGCGAGAAAGAGTGAAAAACAAGTAAAATCCGAAAGCTAACAAGGTAATTCACTTGGCCTCCATTTAGCCCGAATTTTCAAAATTTTTAAAATTCAACCATTAGTCATCTGAAACACACAAAACCACAAATTAAACAATAATTGGTCAATAAGTTATGCGAAAAATGAGATAAATGGGTGTTTTCATTAATGTTTCCTATGAGAAAAATAGGTCATTTCAAATGGAATTTCGCCAAAACAAATCCGATATTTCTTCTTTTTGAAAAATTTCCAACCCCTTGAGGCTGAAGCTATGCTTGTTAGCTTTCCAACGAGTGTTCACAAGCTCCAATCGGCAAAGGAAATCCCAAGATATGGTCGTTTTAGTGAGAAAGGTCAAAAACAAGTAAAATTCGAAAGCTAACAAGGTAATTCACTTGGCCTCCATTTAGCCCGAATTTTCAAAAATTCTAAAAATCAACCATTAGTCATCTGAAACACACAAAACCACAAATTAAACAATAATTGGTCAATAAGTTATGCGAAAAATGAGATAAATGGGTGTTTTCATTAATGTTTCCTATGAGATAAATAGGTCATTTCAAATGGAATTTCGCCAAAACAAATCCCATATTTCTTCTTTTTCAAAAATTTCCAACCCCTTGAGGCTGTAGCTGTGCTTGTTAGCTTTCCAACGAATGTTCACAAGCTCCAATCGGCAAAGGAAATTCCAAGATATGGTCGTTTTAGTGAGAAAGGTGAAAAACAAGTAAAATTCGAAAGCTAACAATGTATTTCACTTGGCCTCCATTTAGCCCGAATTTTCAAAAATTCTAAAAATCAACCATTAGTCATCTGAAACACACAAAACCACAAATTAAACAATAATTGGTCAATAAGTTATGCGAAAAATGAGATAAATGGGTGTTTTCATTAATGTTTCCTATGAGATAAATAGGTCATTTCAAATGGAATTTCGCCAAAACAAATCCAATATTTCTTCTTTTTCAAACATTTCCAACCCCTTGAGGCTGTAGCTGTGCTTGTTAGCTTTCCAACGAATGTTCACAAGCTCCAATCGGCGAAGGAAATTCCAAGATATGGTCGTTTTAGTGAGAAAGGTGAAAAACAAGTAAAATTCGAAAGCTAACAATGTATTTCACTTGGCCTCCATTTAGCCCGAATTTTCAAAAATTCTAAAAATCAACCATTAGTCATCTGAAACACACAAAACCACAAATTAAACAATAATTGGTCAATAAGTTATGCGAAAAATGAGATAAATGGGTGTTTTCATTAATGTTTCCTATGAGAAAAATAGGTCATTTCAAATGGAATTTCGCCAAAACAAATCCAATATTTCTTCTTTTTGAAAAATTTCCAACCCCGTGTGGCTGAAGCTATGCTTGTTAGCTTTCCAACGAGTGTTCACAAGCTCCAATCGGCAAAGGAAATCCCAAGATATGGTCGTTTTAGTGAGAAAGGTCAAAAACAAGTAAAATTCGAAAGCTAACAAGGTAATTCACTTGGCCTCCATTTAGCCCGAATTTTCAAAAATTCTAAAAATCAACCATTAGTCATCTGAAACACACAAAACCACAAATTAAACAATAATTGGTCAATAAGTTATGCGAAAAATGAGATAAATGGGTGTTTTCATTAATGTTTCCTATGAGATAAATAGGTCATTTCAAATGGAATTTCGCCAAAACAAATCCAATATTTCTTCTTTTTCAAACATTTCCAACCCCTTGAGGCTGTAGCTGTGCTTGTTAGCTTTCCAACGAATGTTCACAAGCTCCAATCGGCAAAGGAAATTCCAAGATATGGTCGTTTTAGTGAGAAAGGTGAAAAACAAGTAAAATTCGAAAGCTAACAATGTATTTCACTTGGCCTCCATTTAGCCCGAATTTTCAAAAATTCTAAAAATCAACCATTAGTCATCTGAAACACACAAAACCACAAATTAAACAATAATTGGTCAATAAGTTATGCGAAAAATGAGATAAATGGGTGTTTTCATTAATGTTTCCTATGAGAAAAATAGGTCATTTCAAATGGAATTTCGCCAAAACAAATCCAATATTTCTTCTTTTTGAAAAATTTCCAACCCCTTGAGGCTGAAGCTATGCTTGTTAGCTTTCCAACGAGTGTTCACAAGCTCCAATCGGCAAAGGAAATCCCAAGATATGGTCGTTTTAGTGAGAAAGGTCAAAAACAAGTAAAATTCGAAAGCTAACAAGGTAATTCACTTGGCCTCCATTTAGCCCGAATTTTCAAAAATTCTAAAAATCAACCATTAGTCATCTGAAACACACAAAACCACAAATTAAACAAATATTGGTCAATACGTTATGCGAAAAATGAGATAAATGGGTGTTTTCATTAATGTTTCCTATGAGATATATAGGTCATTTCAAATGGAGTTTCGCCAAAACAGATCCAATATTTCTTCTTTTTCAAAAATTTCCAACCCCTTGAGGCTGTAGCTGTGCTTGTTAGCTTTCCAACGAATGTTCACAAGCTCCAATCGGCAAAGGAAATTCCAAGATATGGTCGTTTTAGTGAGAAAGGTGAAAAACAAGTAAAATTCGAAAGCTAACAATGTATTTCACTTGGCCTCCATTTAGCCCGAATTTTCAAAAATTCTAAAAATCAACCATTAGTCATCTGAAACACACAAAACCACAAATTAAACAATAATTGGTCAATAAGTTATGCGAAAAATGAGATAAATGGGTGTTTTCATTAATGTTTCCTATGAGAAAAATAGGTCATTTCAAATGGAATTTCGCCAAAACAAATCCAATATTTCTTCTTTTTGAAAAATTTCCAACCCCTTGAGGCTGAAGCTATGCTTGTTAGCTTTCCAACGAGTGTTCACAAGCTCCAATCGGCAAAGGAAATCCCAAGATATGGTCGTTTTAGTGAGAAAGGTCAAAAACAAGTAAAATTCGAAAGCTAACAAGGTAATTCACTTGGCCTCCATTTAGCCCGAATTTTCAAAAATTCTAAAAATCAACCATTAGTCATCTGAAACACACAAAACCACAAATTAAACAAATATTGGTCAATACGTTATGCGAAAAATGAGATAAATGGGTGTTTTCATTAATGTTTCCTATGAGATATATAGGTCATTTCAAATGGAGTTTCGCCAAAACAGATCCAATATTTCTTCTTTTTCAAAAATTTCCAACCCCTTGAGGCTGTAGCTGTGCTTGTTAGCTTTCCAACGAATGTTCACAAGCTCCAATCGGCAAAGGAAATTCCAAGATATGGTCGTTTTAGTGAGAAAGGTGAAAAACAAGTAAAATTCGAAAGCTAACAATGTATTTCACTTGGCCTCCATTTAGCCCAAATTTTCAAAAATTCTAAAAATCAACCATTAGTCATCTGAAACACACAAAACCACAAATTAAACAATAATTGGTCAATAAGTTATGCGAAAAATGAGATAAATGGGTGTTTTCATTAATGTTTCCTATGAGATAAATAGGTCATTTCAAATGGAATTTCGCCAAAACAAATCCCATATTTCTTCTTTTTCAAAAATTTCCAACCCCTTGAGGCTGTAGCTGTGCTTGTTAGCTTTCCAACGAATGTTCACAAGCTCCAATCGGCAAAGGAAATTCCAAGATATGGTCGTTTTAGTGAGAAAGGTGAAAAACAAGTAAAATTCGAAAGCTAACAATGTATTTCACTTGGCCTCCATTTAGCCCGAATTTTCAAAAATTCTAAAATCAACCATTAGTCATCTGAAACACACGAAACCACAAATTAAACAATAATTGGTCAATAAGTTATGCGAAAAATGAGATAAATGGGTGTTTTCATTAATGTTTCCTATGAGAAAAATAGGTCATTCCAAATGGAATTTCGCCAAAACAAATCCAATATTTCTTCTTTTTGAAAAATTTCCAACCCCTTGAGGCTGAAGCTATGCATGTTAGCTTTCCAACGAGTGTTCACAAGCTCCAATCGGCAAAGGAAATCCCAAGATATAGTCGTTTTAGTGAGAAAGGTCAAAAACAAGTAAAATTCGAAAGCTAACAAGGTAATTCACTTGGCCTCCATTTAGCCCGAATTTTCAAAAATTCTAAAAATCAACCATTAGTCATCTGAAACACACAAAACCACAAATTAAACAATAATTGGTCAATAAGTTATGCGAAAAATGAGATAAATGGGTGTTTTCATTAATGTTTCCTATGAGATAAATAGGTCATTTCAAATGGAATTTCGCCAAAACAAATCCCATATTTCTTCTTTTTCAAAAATTTCCAACCCCTTGAGGCTGTAGCTGTGCTTGTTAGCTTTCCAACGAATGTTCACAAGCTCCAATCGGCAAAGGAAATTCCAAGATATGGTCGTTTTAGTGAGAAAGGTGAAAAACAAGTAAAATTCGAAAGCTAACAATGTATTTCACTTGGCCTCCATTTAGCCCGAATTTTCAAAAATTCTAAAAATCAACCATTAGTCATCTGAAACACACGAAACCACAAATTAAACAATAATTGGTCAATAAGTTATGCGAAAAATGAGATAAATGGGTGTTTTCATTAATGTTTCCTATGAGAAAAATAGGTCATTCCAAATGGAATTTCGCCAAAACAAATCCAATATTTCTTCTTTTTGAAAAATTTCCAACCCCTTGAGGCTGAAGCTATGCATGTTAGCTTTCCAACGAGTGTTCACAAGCTCCAATCGGCAAAGGAAATCCCAAGATATAGTCGTTTTAGTGAGAAAGGTCAAAAACAAGTAAAATTCGAAAGCTAACAAGGTAATTCACTTGGCCTCCATTTAGCCCGAATTTTCAAAAATTCTAAAAATCAACCATTAGTCATCTGAAACACACAAAACCACAAATTAAACAAATATTGGTCAATACGTTATGCGAAAAAAGAGATAAATGGGTGTTTTCATTAATGTTTCCTATGAGATAAATAGGTCATTTCAAATGGAATTTCGCCAAAACAAATCCAATATTTCTTCTTTTTAAAAAATTTCCAACCCCTTGAGGCTGAAGCTATGCTTGTTAGCTTTCCAACGAGTGTTCACAAGCTCCAATCGGCAAAGGAAATCCCAAGATATAGTCGTTTTAGTGAGAAAGGTGAAAAACAAGTAAAATTCGAAAGCTAACAATGTATTTCACTTGGCCTCCATTTAGCCCGAATTTTCAAAAATTCTAAAAATCAACCATTAGTCATCTGAAACACACAAAACCACAAATTAAACAATAATTGGTCAATAAGTTATGCGAAAAATGAGATAAATGGGTGTTTTCATTAATGTTTCCTATGAGATAAATAGGTCATTTCAAATGGAATTTCGCCAAAACAAATCCCATATTTCTTCTTTTTCAAAAATTTCCAACCCCTTGAGGCTGTAGCTATGCTTGTTAGCTTTCCAACGAATGTTCACAAGCTCCAATCGGCAAAGGAAATTCCAAGATATGGTCGTTTTAGTGAGAAAGGTCAAAAACAAGTAAAATTCGAAAGCTAACAAGGTAATTCACTTGGCCTCCATTTAGCCCGAATTTTCAAAAATTCTAAAAATCAACCATTAGTCATCTGAAACACACGAAACCACAAATTAAACAATAATTGGTCAATAAGTTATGCGAAAAATGAGATAAATGGGTGTTTTCATTAATGTTTCCTATGAGAAAAATAGGTCATTCCAAATGGAATTTCGCCAAAACAAATCCAATATTTCTTCTTTTTGAAAAATTTCCAACCCCTTGAGGCTGAAGCTATGCATGTTAGCTTTCCAACGAGTGTTCACAAGCTCCAATCGGCAAAGGAAATCCCAAGATATAGTCGTTTTAGTGAGAAAGGTCAAAAACAAGTAAAATTCGAAAGCTAACAAGGTAATTCACTTGGCCTCCATTTAGCCCGAATTTTCAAAAATTCTAAAAATCAACCATTAGTCATCTGAAACACACAAAACCACAAATTAAACAAATATTGGTCAATACGTTATGCGAAAAAAGAGATAAATGGGTGTTTTCATTAATGTTTCCTATGAGATAAATAGGTCATTTCAAATGGAATTTCGCCAAAACAAATCCAATATTTCTTCTTTTTAAAAAATTTCCAACCCCT
Organism: Medicago lupulina; assembly: GCA_958299785.1. Classification (NCBI taxonomy): domain Eukaryota; kingdom Viridiplantae; phylum Streptophyta; class Magnoliopsida; order Fabales; family Fabaceae; genus Medicago; species Medicago lupulina. The sequence continues at coordinate 313,231 of OY283139.1, forward strand.
TGAGGCTGAAGCTATGCTTGTTAGCTTTCCAACGAGTGTTCACAAGCTCCAATCGGCAAAGGAAATCCCAAGATATAGTCGTTTTAGTGAGAAAGGTGAAAAACAAGTAAAATTCGAAAGCTAACAATGTATTTCACTTGGCCTCCATTTAGCCCGAATTTTCAAAAATTCTAAAAATCAACCATTAGTCATCTGAAACACACAAAACCACAAATTAAACAATAATTGGTCAATAAGTTATGCGTAAAATGAGATAAATGGGTGTTTTCATTAATGTTTCCTATGAGATAAATAGGTCATTTCAAATGGAATTTCGCCAAAACAAATCCAATATTTCTTCTTTTTAAAAAATTTCCAACCCCTTGAGGCTGAAGCTATGCTTGTTAGCTTTCCAACGAGTGTTCACAAGCTCCAATCGGCAAAGGAAATCCCAAGATATAGTCGTTTTAGTGAGAAAGGTGAAAAACAAGTAAAATTCGAAAGCTAACAATGTATTTCACTTGGCCTCCATTTAGCCCGAATTTTCAAAAATTCTAAAAATCAACCATTAGTCATCTGAAACACACAAAACCACAAATTAAACAATAATTGGTCAATAAGTTATGCGAAAAATGAGATAAATGGGTGTTTTCATTAATGTTTCCTATGAGATAAATAGGTCATTTCAAATGGAATTTCGCCAAAACAAATCCCATATTTCTTCTTTTTCAAAAATTTCCAACCCCTTGAGGCTGTAGCTATGCTTGTTAGCTTTCCAACGAATGTTCACAAGCTCCAATCGGCAAAGGAAATTCCAAGATATGGTCGTTTTAGTGAGAAAGGTCAAAAACAAGTAAAATTCGAAAGCTAACAAGGTAATTCACTTGGCCTCCATTTAGCCCGAATTTTCAAAAATTCTAAAAATCAACCATTAGTCATCTGAAACACACGAAACCACAAATTAAACAATAATTGGTCAATAAGTTATGCGAAAAATGAGATAAATGGGTGTTTTCATTAATGTTTCCTATGAGAAAAATAGGTCATTCCAAATGGAATTTCGCCAAAACAAATCCAATATTTCTTCTTTTTGAAAAATTTCCAACCCCTTGAGGCTGAAGCTATGCATGTTAGCTTTCCAACGAGTGTTCACAAGCTCCAATCGGCAAAGGAAATCCCAAGATATAGTCGTTTTAGTGAGAAAGGTCAAAAACAAGTAAAATTCGAAAGCTAACAAGGTAATTCACTTGGCCTCCATTTAGCCCGAATTTTCAAAAATTCTAAAAATCAACCATTAGTCATCTGAAACACACAAAACCACAAATTAAACAAATATTGGTCAATACGTTATGCGAAAAAAGAGATAAATGGGTGTTTTCATTAATGTTTCCTATGAGATAAATAGGTCATTTCAAATGGAATTTCGCCAAAACAAATCCAATATTTCTTCTTTTTAAAAAATTTCCAACCCCTTGAGGCTGAAGCTATGCTTGTTAGCTTTCCAACGAGTGTTCACAAGCTCCAATCGGCAAAGGAAATCCCAAGATATAGTCGTTTTAGTGAGAAAGGTGAAAAACAAGTAAAATTCGAAAGCTAACAATGTATTTCACTTGGCCTCCATTTAGCCCGAATTTTCAAAAATTCTAAAAATCAACCATTAGTCATCTGAAACACACAAAACCACAAATTAAACAAATATTGGTCAATACGTTATGCGAAAAAAGAGATAAATGGGTGTTTTCATTAATGTTTCCTATGAGATAAATAGGTCATTTCAAATGGAATTTCGCCAAAACAAATCCAATATTTCTTCTTTTTCAAAAATTTCCAACCCCTTGAGGCTGTAGCTGTGCTTGTTAGCTTTCCAACGAATGTTCACAAGCTCCAATCGGCAAAGGAAATTCCAAGATATGGTCGTTTTAGTGAGAAAGGTGAAAAACAAGTAAAATTCGAAAGCTAACAATGTATTTCACTTGGCCTCCATTTAGCCCGAATTTTCAAAAATTCTAAAAATCAACCATTAGTCATCTGAAACACACAAAACCACAAATTAAACAATAATTGGTCAATAAGTTATGCGAAAAATGAGATAAATGGGTGTTTTCATTAATGTTTCCTATGAGATAAATAGGTCATTTCAAATGGAATTTCGCCAAAACAAATCCCATATTTCTTCTTTTTCAAAAATTTCCAACCCCTTGAGGCTGTAGCTATGCTTGTTAGCTTTCCAACGAATGTTCACAAGCTCCAATCGGCAAAGGAAATTCCAAGATATGGTCGTTTTAGTGAGAAAGGTCAAAAACAAGTAAAATTCGAAAGCTAACAAGGTAATTCACTTGGCCTCCATTTAGCCCGAATTTTCAAAAATTCTAAAAATCAACCATTAGTCATCTGAAACACACGAAACCACAAATTAAACAATAATTGGTCAATAAGTTATGCGAAAAATGAGATAAATGGGTGTTTTCATTAATGTTTCCTATGAGAAAAATAGGTCATTCCAAATGGAATTTCGCCAAAACAAATCCAATATTTCTTCTTTTTGAAAAATTTCCAACCCCTTGAGGCTGAAGCTATGCATGTTAGCTTTCCAACGAGTGTTCACAAGCTCCAATCGGCAAAGGAAATCCCAAGATATAGTCGTTTTAGTGAGAAAGGTCAAAAACAAGTAAAATTCGAAAGCTAACAAGGTAATTCACTTGGCCTCCATTTAGCCCGAATTTTCAAAAATTCTAAAAATCAACCATTAGTCATCTGAAACACACAAAACCACAAATTAAACAAATATTGGTCAATACGTTATGCGAAAAAAGAGATAAATGGGTGTTTTCATTAATGTTTCCTATGAGATAAATAGGTCATTTCAAATGGAATTTCGCCAAAACAAATCCAATATTTCTTCTTTTTAAAAAATTTCCAACCCCTTGAGGCTGAAGCTATGCTTGTTAGCTTTCCAACGAGTGTTCACAAGCTCCAATCGGCAAAGGAAATCCCAAGATATAGTCGTTTTAGTGAGAAAGGTGAAAAACAAGTAAAATTCGAAAGCTAACAATGTATTTCACTTGGCCTCCATTTAGCCCGAATTTTCAAAAATTCTAAAAATCAACCATTAGTCATCTGAAACACACAAAACCACAAATTAAACAATAATTGGTCAATAAGTTATGCGAAAAATGAGATAAATGGGTGTTTTCATTAATGTTTCCTATGAGATAAATAGGTCATTTCAAATGGAATTTCGCCAAAACAAATCCCATATTTCTTCTTTTTCAAAAATTTCCAACCCCTTGAGGCTGTAGCTATGCTTGTTAGCTTTCCAACGAATGTTCACAAGCTCCAATCGGCAAAGGAAATTCCAAGATATGGTCGTTTTAGTGAGAAAGGTCAAAAACAAGTAAAATTCGAAAGCTAACAAGGTAATTCACTTGGCCTCCATTTAGCCCGAATTTTCAAAAATTCTAAAAATCAACCATTAGTCATCTGAAACACACGAAACCACAAATTAAACAATAATTGGTCAATAAGTTATGCGAAAAATGAGATAAATGGGTGTTTTCATTAATGTTTCCTATGAGAAAAATAGGTCATTCCAAATGGAATTTCGCCAAAACAAATCCAATATTTCTTCTTTTTGAAAAATTTCCAACCCCTTGAGGCTGAAGCTATGCATGTTAGCTTTCCAACGAGTGTTCACAAGCTCCAATCGGCAAAGGAAATCCCAAGATATAGTCGTTTTAGTGAGAAAGGTCAAAAACAAGTAAAATTCGAAAGCTAACAAGGTAATTCACTTGGCCTCCATTTAGCCCGAATTTTCAAAAATTCTAAAAATCAACCATTAGTCATCTGAAACACACAAAACCACAAATTAAACAAATATTGGTCAATACGTTATGCGAAAAAAGAGATAAATGGGTGTTTTCATTAATGTTTCCTATGAGATAAATAGGTCATTTCAAATGGAATTTCGCCAAAACAAATCCAATATTTCTTCTTTTTAAAAAATTTCCAACCCCTTGAGGCTGAAGCTATGCTTGTTAGCTTTCCAACGAGTGTTCACAAGCTCCAATCGGCAAAGGAAATCCCAAGATATAGTCGTTTTAGTGAGAAAGGTCAAAAACAAGTAAAATTCGAAAGCTAACAAGGTAATTCACTTGGCTTCCATTTAGCCCGAATTTTCAAAAATTCTAAAAATCAACCATTAGTCATCTGAAACACACAAAACCAGAAATTAAACAAATATTGGTCAATACGTTATGCGAAAAATGAGATAAATGGGTGTTTTCATTAATGTTTCCTATGAGATAAATAGGTCATTTCAAATGGAATTTCGCCAAAACAAATCCAATATTTCTTCTTTTTCAAAAATTTCCAACCCCTTGAGGCTGTAGCTGTTCTTGTTAGCTTTCCAACGAATGTTCACAAGCTCCAATCGGCAAAGGAAATTCCAAGATATGGTCGTTTTAGTGAGAAAGGTGAAAAACAAGTAAAATTCGAAAGCTAAAATGTATTTCACTTGGCCTCCATTTAGCCCGAATTTTCAAAAATTCTAAAAATCAACCATTAGTCATCTGAAACACACAAAACCACAAATTAAACAATAATTGGTCAATAAGTTATGCGAAAAATGAGATAAATGGGTGTTTTCATTAATGTTTCCTATGAGATAAATAGGTCATTTCAAATGGAATTTCGCCAAAACAAATCCCATATTTCTTCTTTTTCAAAAATTTCCAACCCCTTGAGGCTGTAGCTGTGCTTGTTAGCTTTCCAACGAATGTTCACAAGCTCCAATCGGCAAAGGAAATTCCAAGATATGGTCGTTTTAGTGAGAAAGGTGAAAAACAAGTAAAATTCGAAAGCTAACAATGTATTTCACTTGGCCTCCATTTAGCCCGAATTTTCAAAAATTCTAAAAATCAACCATTATTCATCTGAAACACACAAAACCACAAATTAAACAATAATTGGTCAATAAGTTATGCGAAAAATGAGATAAATGGGTGTTTTCATTAATGTTTCCTATGAGATAAATAGGTCATTTCAAATGGAATTTCGCCAAAACAAATCCCATATTTCTTCTTTTTCAAAAATTTCCAACCCCTTGAGGCTGTAGCTATGCTTGTTAGCTTTCCAACGAATGTTCACAAGCTCCAATCGGCAAAGGAAATTCCAAGATATGGTCGTTTTAGTGAGAAAGGTCAAAAACAAGTAAAATTCGAAAGCTAACAAGGTAATTCACTTGGCCTCCATTTAGCCCGAATTTTCAAAAATTCTAAAAATCAACCATTAGTCATCTGAAACACACAAAACCACAAATTAAACAATAATTGGTCAATAAGTTATGCGAAAAATGAGATAAATGGGTGTTTTCATTAATGTTTCCTATGAGAAAAATAGGTCATTCCAAATGGAATTTTGCCAAAACAAATCCAATATTTCTTCTTTTTGAAAAATTTCCAACCCCTTGAGGCTGAAGCTATGCTTGTTAGCTTTCCAACGAGTGTTCACAAGCTCCAATCGGCAAAGGAAATCCCAAGATATAGTCGTTTTAGTGAGAAAGGTCAAAAACAAGTAAAATTCGAAAGCTAACAAGGTAATTCACTTGGCCTCCATTTAGCCCGAATTTTCAAAAATTCTAAAAATCAACCATTAGTCATCTGAAACACACAAAACCACAAATTAAACAAATATTGGTCAATACGTTATGCGAAAAAAGAGATAAATGGGTGTTTTCATTAATGTTTCCTATGAGATAAATAGGTCATTTCAAATGGAATTTCGCCAAAACAAATCCAATATTTCTTCTTTTTCAAAAATTTCCAACCCCTTGAGGCTGTAGCTGTGCTTGTTAGCTTTCCAACGAATGTTCACAAGCTCCAATCGGCAAAGGAAATTCCAAGATATGGTCGTTTTAGTGAGAAAGGTGAAAAACAAGTAAAATTCGAAAGCTAACAATGTATTTCACTTGGCCTCCATTTAGCCCGAATTTTCAAAAATTCTAAAAATCAACCATTAGTCATCTGAAACACACAAAACCACAAATTAAACAATAATTGGTCAATAAGTTATGCGAAAAATGAGATAAATGGGTGTTTTCATTAATGTTTCCTATGAGATAAATAGGTCATTTCAAATGGAATTTCGCCAAAACAAATCCCATATTTCTTCTTTTTCAAAAATTTCCAACCCCTTGAGGCTGTAGCTGTGCTTGTTAGCTTTCCAACGAATGTTCACAAGCTCCAATCGGCAAAGGAAATTCCAAGATATGGTCGTTTTAGTGAGAAAGGTGAAAAACAAGTAAAATTCGAAAGCTAACAATGTATTTCACTTGGCCTCCATTTAGCCCGAATTTTCAAAAATTCTAAAAATCAACCATTAGTCATCTGAAACACACAAAACCACAAATTAAACAATAATTGGTCAATAAGTTATGCGAAAAATGAGATAAATGGGTGTTTTCATTAATGTTTCCTATGAGATAAATAGGTCATTTCAAATGGAATTTCGCCAAAACAAATCCCATATTTCTTCTTTTTCAAAAATTTCCAACCCCTTGAGGCTGTAGCTATGCTTGTTAGCTTTCCAACGAATGTTCACAAGCTCCAATCGGCAAAGGAAATTCCAAGATATGGTCGTTTTAGTGAGAAAGGTCAAAAACAAGTAAAATTCGAAAGCTTAGAAGGTAATTCACTTGGCCTCCATTTAGCCCGAATTTTCAAAAATTCTAAAAATCAACCATTAGTCATCTGAAACACACAAAACCACAAATTAAACAAATATTGGTCAATACGTTATGCGAAAAAAGAGATAAATGGGTGTTTTCATTAATGTTTCCTATGAGATAAATAGGTCATTTCAAATGGAATTTCGCCAAAACAAATCCAATATTTCTTCTTTTTAAAAAATTTCCAACCCCTTGAGGCTGAAGCTATGCTTGTTAGCTTTCCAACGAGTGTTCACAAGCTCCAATCGGCAAAGGAAATCCCAAGATATAGTCGTTTTAGTGAGAAAGGTCAAAAACAAGTAAAATTCGAAAGCTAACAAGGTAATTCACTTGGCTTCCATTTATCCCGAATTTTCAAAAATTCTAAAAATCAACCATTAGTCATCTGAAACACACAAAACCACAAATTAAACAAATATTGGTCAATACGTTATGCGAAAAATGAGATAAATGGGTGTTTTCATTAATGTTTCCTATGAGATAAATAGGTCATTTCAAATGGAATTTCGCCAAAACAAATCCAATATTTCTTCTTTTTCAAAAATTTCCAACCCCTTGAGGCTGTAGCTGTTCTTGTTAGCTTTCCAACGAATGTTCACAAGCTCCAATCGGCAAAGGAAATTCCAAGATATGGTCGTTTTAGTGAGAAAGGTGAAAAACAAGTAAAATTCGAAAGCTAACAATGTATTTCACTTGGCCTCCATTTAGCCCGAATTTTCAAAAATTCTAAAAATCAACCATTAGTCATCTGAAACACACAAAACCACAAATTAAACAATAATTGGTCAATAAGTTATGCGAAAAATGAGATAAATGGGTGTTTTCATTAATGTTTCCTATGAGATAAATAGGTCATTTCAAATGGAATTTCGCCAAAACAAATCCCATATTTCTTCTTTTTAAAAAATTTCCAACCCCTTGAGGCTGTAGCTGTGCTTGTTAGCTTTCCAACGAATGTTCACAAGCTCCAATCGGCAAAGGAAATTCCAAGATATGGTCGTTTTAGTGAGAAAGGTGAAAAACAAGTAAAATTCGAAAGCTAACAATGTATTTCACTTGGCCTCCATTTAGCCCGAATTTTCAAAAATTCTAAAAATCAACCATTAGTCATCTGAAACACACAAAACCACAAATTAAACAATAATTGGTCAATAAGTTATGCGAAAAATGAGATAAATGGGTGTTTTCATTAATGTTTCCTATGAGAAAAATAGGTCATTCCAAATGGAATTTCGCCAAAACAAATCAAATATTTCTTCTTTTTGAAAAATTTCCAACCCCTTGAGGCTGAAGCTATGCTTGTTAGCTTTCCAACGAGTGTTCACAAGCTCCAATCGGCAAAGGAAATCCCAAGATATAGTCGTTTTAGTGAGAAAGGTCAAAAACAAGTAAAATTCGAAAGCTAACAAGGTAATTCACTTGGCCTCCATTTAGCCCGAATTTTCAAAAATTCTAAAAATCAACCATTAGTCATCTGAAACACACAAAACCACAAATTAAACAAATATTGGTCAATACGTTATGCGAAAAAAGAGATAAATGGGTGTTTTCATTAATGTTTCCTATGAGATAAATAGGTCATTTCAAATGGAATTTCGCCAAAACAAATCCAATATTTCTTCTTTTTCAAAAATTTCCAACCCCTTGAGGCTGTAGCTGTGCTTGTTAGCTTTCCAACGAATGTTCACAAGCTCCAATCGGCAAAGGAAATTAAAAGATATGGTCGTTTTAGTGAGAAAGGTGAAAAACAAGTAAAATTCGAAAGCTAACAATGTATTTCACTTGGCCTCCATTTAGCCCGAATTTTCAAAAATTCTAAAAATCAACCATTAGTCATCTGAAACACACAAAACCACAAATTAAACAATAATTGGTCAATAAGTTATGCGAAAAATGAGATAAATGGGTGTTTTCATTAATGTTTCCTATGAGATAAATAGGTCATTTCAAATGGAATTTCGCCAAAACAAATCCCATATTTCTTCTTTTTCAAAAATTTCCAACCCCTTGAGGCTGTAGCTGTGCTTGTTAGCTTTCCAACGAATGTTCACAAGCTCCAATCGGCAAAGGAAATTCCAAGATATGGTCGTTTTAGTGAGAAAGGTGAAAAACAAGTAAAATTCGAAAGCTAACAATGTATTTCACTTGGCCTCCATTTAGCCCGAATTTTCAAAAATTCTAAAAATCAACCATTAGTCATCTGAAACACACAAAACCACAAATTAAACAATAATTGGTCAATAAGTTATGCGAAAAATGAGATAAATGGGTGTTTTCATTAATGTTTCCTATGAGATAAATAGGTCATTTCAAATGGAATTTCGCCAAAACAAATCCCATATTTCTTCTTTTTCAAAAATTTCCAACCCCTTGAGGCTGTAGCTATGCTTGTTAGCTTTCCAACGAATGTTCACAAGCTCCAATCGGCAAAGGAAATTCCAAGATATGGTCGTTTTAGTGAGAAAGGTCAAAAACAAGTAAAATTCGAAAGCTAACAAGGTAATTCACTTGGCCTCCATTTAGCCCGAATTTTCAAAAATTCTAAAAATCAACCATTAGTCATCTGAAACACACAAAACCACAAATTAAACAGTAATTGGTCAATAAGTTATGCGAAAAATGAGATAAATGGGTGTTTTCATTAATGTTTCCTATGAGAAAAATAGGTCATTTCAAATGGAATTTCGCCAAAACAAATCCAATATTTCTTCTTTTTGAAAAATTTCCAACCCCTTGAGGCTGAAGCTATGCTTGTTAGCTTTCCAACGAGTGTTCACAAGCTCCAATCGGCAAAGGAAATCCCAAGATATAGTCGTTTTAGTGAGAAAGGTCAAAAACAAGTAAAATTCGAAAGCTAACAAGGTAATTCACTTGGCCTCCATTTAGCCCGAATTTTCAAAAATTCTAAAAATCAACCATTAGTCATCTGAAACACACAAAACCACAAATTAAACAAATATTGGTCAATACGTTATTCGAAAAATGAGATAAATGGGTGTTTTCATTAATGTTTCCTATGAGATAAATAGGTCATTTCAAATGGAATTTCGCCAAAACAAATCCAATATTTCTTCTTTTTCAAAAATTTCCAACCCCTTGAGGCTGTAGCTGTGCTTGTTAGCTTTCCAACGAATGTTCACAAGCTCCAATCGGCAAAGGAAATTCCAAGATATGGTCGTTTTAGTGAGAAAGGTGAAAAACAAGTAAAATTCGAAAGCTAACAATGTATTTCACTTGGCCTCCATTTAGCCCGAATTTTCAAAAATTCTAAAAATCAACCATTAGTCATCTGAAACACACAAAACCACAAATTAAACAATAATTGGTCAATAAGTTATGCGAAAAATGAGATAAATGGGTGTTTTCATTAATGTTTCCTATGAGATAAATAGGTCATTTCAAATGGAATTTCGCCAAAACAAATCCCATATTTCTTCTTTTTCAAAAATTTCCAACCCCTTGAGGCTGTAGCTGTGCTTGTTAGCTTTCCAACGAATGTTCACAAGCTCCAATCGGCAAAGGAAATTCCAAGATATGGTCGTTTTAGTGAGAAAGGTGAAAAACAAGTAAAATTCGAAAGCTAACAATGTATTTCACTTGGCCTCCATTTAGCCCGAATTTTCAAAAATTCTAAAAATCAACCATTAGTCATCTGAAACACACAAAACCACAAATTAAACAATAATTGGTCAATAAGTTATGCGAAAAATGAGATAAATGGGTGTTTTCATTAATGTTTCCTATGAGATAAATAGGTCATTTCAAATGGAATTTCGCCAAAACAAATCCCATATTTCTTCTTTTTCAAAAATTTCCAACCCCTTGAGGCTGTAGCTGTGCTTGTTAGCTTTCCAACGAATGTTCACAAGCTCCAATCGGCAAAGGAAATTCCAAGATATGGTCGTTTTAGTGAGAAAGGTCAAAAACAAGTAAAATTCGAAAGCTAACAAGGTAATTCACTTGGCCTCCATTTAGCCCGAATTTTCAAAAATTCTAAAAATCAACCATTAGTCATCTGAAACACACAAAACCACAAATTAAACAGTAATTGGTCAATAAGTTATGCGAAAAATGAGATAAATGGGTGTTTTCATTAATGTTTCCTATGAGAAAAATAGGTCATTTCAAATGGAATTTCGCCAAAACAAATCCAATATTTCTTCTTTTTGAAAAATTTCCAACCCCTTGAGGCTGAAGCTATGCTTGTTAGCTTTCCAACGAGTGTTCACAAGCTCCAATCGGCAAAGGAAATCCCAAGATATAGTCGTTTTAGTGAGAAAGGTCAAAAACAAGTAAAATACGAAAGCTAACAAGGTAATTCACTTGGCCTCCATTTAGCCCGAATTTTCAAAAATTCTAAAAATCAACCATTAGTCATCTGAAACACACAAAACCACAAATTAAACAAATATTGGTCAATACGTTATTCGAAAAATGAGATAAATGGGTGTTTTCATTAATGTTTCCTATGAGATAAATAGGTCATTTCAAATGGAATTTCGCCAAAACAAATCCAATATTTCTTCTTTTTCAAAAATTTCCAACCCCTTGAGGCTGTAGCTGTGCTTGTTAGCTTTCCAACGAATGTTCACAAGCTCCAATCGGCAAAGGAAATTCCAAGATATGGTCGTTTTAGTGAGAAAGGTGAAAAACAAGTAAAATTCGAAAGCTAACAATGTATTTCACTTGGCCTCCATTTAGCCCAAATTTTCAAAAATTCTAAAAATCAACCATTAGTCATCTGAAACACACAAAACCACAAATTAAACAATAATTGGTCAATAAGTTATGCGAAAAATGAGATAAATGGGTGTTTTCATTAATGTTTCCTATGAGATAAATAGGTCATTTCAAATGGAATTTCGCCAAAACAAATCCCATATTTCTTCTTTTTCAAAAATTTCCAACCCCTTGAGGCTGTAGCTGTGCTTGTTAGCTTTCCAACGAATGTTCACAAGCTCCAATCGGCAAAGGAAATTCCAAGATATGGTCGTTTTAGTGAGAAAGGTGAAAAACAAGTAAAATTCGAAAGCTAACAATGTATTTCACTTGGCCTCCATTTAGCCCGAATTTTCAAAAATTCTAAAAATCAACCATTAGTCATCTGAAACACACAAAACCACAAATTAAACAATAATTGGTCAATAAGTTATGCGAAAAATGAGATAAATGGGTGTTTTCATTAATGTTTCCTATGAGATAAATAGGTCATTTCAAATGGAATTTCGCCAAAACAAATCCCATATTTCTTCTTTTTCAAAAATTTCCAACCCCTTGAGGCTGTAGCTATGCTTGTTAGCTTTCCAACGAATGTTCACAAGCTCCAATCGGCAAAGGAAATTCCAAGATATGGTCGTTTTAGTGAGAAAGGTCAAAAACAAGTAAAATTCGAAAGCTAACAAGGTAATTCACTTGGCCTCCATTTAGCCCGAATTTTCAAAAATTCTAAAAATCAACCATTAGTCATCTGAAACACACAAAACCACAAATTAAACAGTAATTGGTCAATAAGTTATGCGAAAAATGAGATAAATGGGTGTTTTCATTAATGTTTCCTATGAGAAAAATAGGTCATTTCAAATGGAATTTCGCCAAAACAAATCCAATATTTCTTCTTTTTGAAAAATTTCCAACCCCTTGAGGCTGAAGCTATGCTTGTTAGCTTTCCAACGAGTGTTCACAAGCTCCAATCGGCAAAGGAAATCCCAAGATATAGTCGTTTTAGTGAGAAAGGTCAAAAACAAGTAAAATTCGAAAGCTAACAAGGTAATTCACTTGGCCTCCATTTAGCCCGAATTTTCAAAAATTCTAAAAATCAACCATTAGTCATCTGAAACACACAAAACCACAAATTAAACAAATATTGGTCAATACGTTATTCGAAAAATGAGATAAATGGGTGTTTTCATTAATGTTTCCTATGAGATAAATAGGTCATTTCAAATGGAATTTCGCCAAAACAAATCCAATATTTCTTCTTTTTCAAAAATTTCCAACCCCTTGAGGCTGTAGCTGTGCTTGTTAGCTTTCCAACGAATGTTCACAAGCTCCAATCGGCAAAGGAAATTCCAAGATATGGTCGTTTTAGTGAGAAAGGTGAAAAACAAGTAAAATTCGAAAGCTAACAATGTATTTCACTTGGCCTCCATTTAGCCCGAATTTTCAAAAATTCTAAAAATCAACCATTAGTCATCTGAAACACACAAAACCACAAATTAAACAATAATTGGTCAATAAGTTATGCGAAAAATGAGATAAATGGGTGTTTTCATTAATGTTTCCTATGAGATAAATAGGTCATTTCAAATGGAATTTCGCCAAAACAAATCCCATATTTCTTCTTTTTCAAAAATTTCCAACCCCTTGAGGCTGTAGCTGTGCTTGTTAGCTTTCCAACGAATGTTCACAAGCTCCAATCGGCAAAGGAAATTCCAAGATATGGTCGTTTTAGTGAGAAAGGTGAAAAACAAGTAAAATTCGAAAGCTAACAATGTATTTCACTTGGCCTCCATTTAGCCCGAATTTTCAAAAATTCTAAAAATCAACCATTAGTCATCTGAATCACACAAAACCACAAATTAAACAATAATTGGTCAATAAGTTATGCGAAAAATGAGATAAATGGGTGTTTTCATTAATGTTTCCTATGAGATAAATAGGTCATTTCAAATGGAATTTCGCCAAAACAAATCCCATATTTCTTCTTTTTCAAAAATTTCCAACCCCTTGAGGCTGTAGCTGTGCTTGTTAGCTTTCCAACGAATGTTCACAAGCTCCAATCGGCAAAGGAAATTCCAAGATATGGTCGTTTTAGTGAGAAAGGTGAAAAACAAGTAAAATTCGAAAGCTAACAATGTATTTCACTTGGCCTCCATTTAGCCCGAATTTTCAAAAATTCTAAAAATCAACCATTAGTCATCTGAAACACACAAAACCACAAATTAAACAATAATTGGTCAATAAGTTATGCGAAAAATGAGATAAATGGGTGTTTTCATTAATGTTTCCTATGAGATAAATAGGTCATTTCAAATGGAATTTCGCCAAAACAAATCCCATATTTCTTCTTTTTCAAAAATTTCCAACCCCTTGAGGCTGTAGCTATGCTTGTTAGCTTTCCAACGAATGTTCACAAGCTCCAATCGGCAAAGGAAATTCCAAGATATGGTCGTTTTAGTGAGAAAGGTCAAAAACAAGTAAAATTCGAAAGCTAACAAGGTAATTCACTTGGCCTCCATTTAGCCCGAATTTTCAAAAATTCTAAAAATCAACCATTAGTCATCTGAAACACACAAAACCACAAATTAAACAATAATTGGTCAATAAGTTATGCGAAAAATGAGATAAATGGGTGTTTTCATTAATGTTTCCTATGAGAAAAATAGGTCATTCCAAATGGAATTTCGCCAAAACAAATCCAATATTTCTTCTTTTTGAAAAATTTCCAACCCCTTGAGGCTGAAGCTATGCTTGTTAGCTTTCCAACGAGTGTTCACAAGCCCCAATCGGCAAAGGAAATCCCAAGATATAGTCGTTTTAGTGAGAAAGGTCAAAAACAAGTAAAATTCGAAAGCTAACAAGGTAATTCACTTGGCCTCCATTTAGCCCGAATTTTCAAAAATTCTAAAAATCAACCATTAGTCATCTGAAACACACAAAACCACAAATTAAACAAATATTGGTCAATACGTTATGCGAAAAAAGAGATAAATGGGTGTTTTCATTAATGTTTCCTATGAGATAAATAGGTCATTTCAAATGGAATTTCGCCAAAACAAATCCAATATTTCTTCTTTTTCAAAAATTTCCAACCCCTTGAGGCTGTAGCTGTGCTTGTTAGCTTTCCAACGAATGTTCACAAGCTCCAATCGGCAAAGGAAATTCCAAGATATGGTCGTTTTAGTGAGAAAGGTGAAAAACAAGTAAAATTCGAAAGCTAACAATGTATTTCACTTGGCCTCCATTTAGCCCGAATTTTCAAAAATTCTAAAAATCAACCATTAGTCATCTGAAACACACAAAACCACAAATTAAACAATAATTGGTCAATAAGTTATGCGAAAAATGAGATAAATGGGTGTTTTCATTAATGTTTCCTATGAGATAAATAGGTCATTTCAAATGGAATTTCGCCAAAACAAATCCCATATTTCTTCTTTTTCAAAAATTTCCAACCCCTTGAGGCTGTAGCTGTGCTTGTTAGCTTTCCAACGAATGTTCACAAGCTCCAATCGGAAAAGGAAATTCCAAGATATGGTCGTTTTAGTGAGAAAGGTGAAAAACAAGTAAAATTCGAAAGCTAACAATGTATTTCACTTGGCCTCCATTTAGCCCGAATTTTCAAAAATTCTAAAAATCAACCATTAGTCATCTGAAACACACAAAACCACAAATTAAACAATAATTGGTCAATAAGTTATGCGAAAAATGAGATAAATGGGTGTTTTCATTAATGTTTCCTATGAGATAAATAGGTCATTTCAAATGGAATTTCGCCAAAACAAATCCCATATTTCTTCTTTTTCAAAAATTTCCAACCCCTTGAGGCTGTAGCTATGCTTGTTAGCTTTCCAACGAATGTTCACAAGCTCCAATCGGCAAAGGAAATTCCAAGATATGGTCGTTTTAGTGAGAAAGGTCAAAAACAAGTAAAATTCGAAAGCTAACAAGGTAATTCACTTGGCCTCCATTTAGCCCGAATTTTCAAAAATTCTAAAAATCAACCATTAGTCATCTGAAACACACAAAACCACAAATTAAACAGTAATTGGTCAATAAGTTATGCGAAAAATGAGATAAATGGGTGTTTTCATTAATGTTTCCTATGAGAAAAATAGGTCATTTCAAATGGAATTTCGCCAAAACAAATCCAATATTTATTCTTTTTGAAAAATTTCCAACCCCTTGAGGCTGAAGCTATGCTTGTTAGCTTTCCAACGAGTGTTCACAAGCTCCAATCGGCAAAGGAAATCCCCAGATATAGTCGTTTTAGTGAGAAAGGTCAAAAACAAGTAAAATTCGAAAGCTAACAAGGTAATTCACTTGGCCTCCATTTAGCCCGAATTTTCAAAAATTCTAAAAATCAACCATTAGTCATCTGAAACACACAAAACCACAAATTAAACAAATATTGGTCAATACGTTATGCGAAAAAAGAGATAAATGGGTGTTTTCATTAATGTTTCCTATGAGATAAATAGGTCATTTCAAATGGAATTTCGCCAAAACAAATCCAATATTTCTTCTTTTTCAAAAATTTCCAACCCCTTGAGGCTGTAGCTGTGCTTGTTAGCTTTCCAACGAATGTTCACAAGCTCCAATCGGCAAAGGAAATTCCAAGATATGGTCGTTTTAGTGAGAAAGGTGAAAAACAAGTAAAATTCGAAAGCTAACAATGTATTTCACTTGGCCTCCATTTAGCCCGAATTTTCAAAAATTCTAAAAATCAACCATTAGTCATCTGAAACACACGAAACCACAAATTAAACAATAATTGGTCAATAAGTTATGCGAAAAATGAGATAAATGGGTGTTTTCATTAATGTTTCCTATGAGAAAAATAGGTCATTCCAAATGGAATTTCGCCAAAACAAATCCAATATTTCTTCTTTTTGAAAAATTTCCAACCCCTTGAGGCTGAAGCTATGCTTGTTAGCTTTCCAACGAGTGTTCACAAGCCCCAATCGGCAAAGGAAATCCCAAGATATAGTCGTTTTAGTGAGAAAGGTCAAAAACAAGTAAAATTCGAAAGCTAACAAGGTAATTCACTTGGCCTCCATTTAGCCCGAATTTTCAAAAATTCTAAAAATCAACCATTAGTCATCTGAAACACACAAAACCACAAATTAAACAAATATTGGTCAATACGTTATGCGAAAAAAGAGATAAATGGGTGTTTTCATTAATGTTTCCTATGAGATAAATAGGTCATTTCAAATGGAATTTCGCCAAAACAAATCCAATATTTCTTCTTTTTCAAAAATTTCCAACCCCTTGAGGCTGTAGCTGTGCTTGTTAGCTTTCCAACGAATGTTCACAAGCTCCAATCGGCAAAGGAAATTCCAAGATATGGTCGTTTTAGTGAGAAAGGTGAAAAACAAGTAAAATTCGAAAGCTAACAATGTATTTCACTTGGCCTCCATTTAGCCCGAATTTTCAAAAATTCTAAAAATCAACCATTAGTCATCTGAAACACACAAAACCACAAATTAAACAATAATTGGTCAATAAGTTATGCGAAAAATGAGATAAATGGGTGTTTTCATTAATGTTTCCTATGAGATAAATAGGTCATTTCAAATGGAATTTCGCCAAAACAAATCCCATATTTCTTCTTTTTCAAAAATTTCCAACCCCTTGAGGCTGTAGCTGTGCTTGTTAGCTTTCCAACGAATGTTCACAAGCTCCAATCGGAAAAGGAAATTCCAAGATATGGTCGTTTTAGTGAGAAAGGTGAAAAACAAGTAAAATTCGAAAGCTAACAATGTATTTCACTTGGCCTCCATTTAGCCCGAATTTTCAAAAATTCTAAAAATCAACCATTAGTCATCTGAAACACACAAAACCACAAATTAAACAATAATTGGTCAATAAGTTATGCGAAAAATGAGATAAATGGGTGTTTTCATTAATGTTTCCTATGAGATAAATAGGTCATTTCAAATGGAATTTCGCCAAAACAAATCCCATATTTCTTCTTTTTCAAAAATTTCCAACCCCTTGAGGCTGTAGCTACGCTTGTTAGCTTTCCAACGAATGTTCACAAGCTCCAATCGGCAAAGGAAATTCCAAGATATGGTCGTTTTAGTGAGAAAGGTCAAAAACAAGTAAAATTCGAAAGCTAACAAGGTAATTCACTTGGCCTCCATTTAGCCCGAATTTTCAAAAATTCTAAAAATCAACCATTAGTCATCTGAAACACACAAAACCACAAATTAAACAGTAATTGGTCAATAAGTTATGCGAAAAATGAGATAAATGGGTGTTTTCATTAATGTTTCCTATGAGAAAAATAGGTCATTTCAAATGGAATTTCGCCAAAACAAATCCAATATTTATTCTTTTTGAAAAATTTCCAACCCCTTGAGGCTGAAGCTATGCTTGTTAGCTTTCCAACGAGTGTTCACAAGCTCCAATCGGCAAAGGAAATCCCCAGATATAGTCGTTTTAGTGAGAAAGGTCAAAAACAAGTAAAATTCGAAAGCTAACAAGGTAATTCACTTGGCCTCCATTTAGCCCGAATTTTCAAAAATTCTAAAAATCAACCATTAGTCATCTGAAACACACAAAACCACAAATTAAACAAATATTGGTCAATACGTTATGCGAAAAAAGAGATAAATGGGTGTTTTCATTAATGTTTCCTATGAGATAAATAGGTCATTTCAAATGGAATTTCGCCAAAACAAATCCAATATTTCTTCTTTTTCAAAAATTTCCAACCCCTTGAGGCTGTAGCTGTGCTTGTTAGCTTTCCAACGAATGTTCACAAGCTCCAATCGGCAAAGGAAATTCCAAGATATGGTCGTTTTAGTGAGAAAGGTGAAAAACAAGTAAAATTCGAAAGCTAACAATGTATTTCACTTGGCCTCCATTTAGCCCGAATTTTCAAAAATTCTAAAAATCAACCATTAGTCATCTGAAACACACAAAACCACAAATTAAACAATAATTGGTCAATAAGTTATGCGAAAAATGAGATAAATGGGTGTTTTCATTAATGTTTCCTATGAGATAAATAGGTCATTTCAAATGGAATTTCGCCAAAACAAATCCCATATTTCTTCTTTTTCAAAAATTTCCAACCCCTTGAGGCTGTAGCTGTGCTTGTTAGCTTTCCAACGAATGTTCACAAGCTCCAATCGGCAAAGGAAATTCCAAGATATGGTCGTTTTAGTGAGAAAGGTGAAAAACAAGTAAAATTCGAAAGCTAACAATGTATTTCACTTGGCCTCCATTTAGCCCGAATTTTCAAAAATTCTAAAAATCAACCATTAGTCATCTGAAACACACAAAACCACAAATTAAACAATAATTGGTCAATAAGTTATGCGAAAAATGAGATAAATGGTTGTTTTCATTAATGTTTCCTATGAGATAAATAGGTCATTTCAAATGGAATTTCGCCAAAACAAATCCCATATTTCTTCTTTTTCAAAAATTTCCAACCCCTTGAGGCTGTAGCTATGCTTGTTAGCTTTCCAACGAATGTTCACAAGCTCCAATCGGCAAAGGAAATTCCAAGATATGGTCGTTTTAGTGAGAAAGGTCAAAAACAAGTAAAATTCGAAAGCTAACAATGTATTTCACTTGGCCTCCATTTAGCCCGAATTTTCAAAAATTCTAAAAATCAACCATTAGTCATCTGAAACACACAAAACCACAAATTAGTGGTTGATTTTTAGAATTTTTGAATTTTTGACTAATGGTTGATTTTTAGAATTTTTGAAAATTCGGGCTAAATGGAAGCCAAGTGAATTACCTTGTTAGCTTTCGAATTTTACTTGTTTTTGACCTTTCTAAAACAAATCCAATATTTCTTCTTTTTCAAAAATTTGCAACCCCTTGAGGCTGTTGCTGTGCTTGTTAGCTTTCCATCGAATGTTCACAAGCTCCAATCGGCAAAAGAAATTCCAAGATATGGTCGTTTTAGTGAGAAAGGTGAAAAACAAGTAAAATTCGAAAGCTAACAATGTAATTCACTTGGCCTCCATTTAGCCCGAATTTTCAAAAATTCTAAAAATCAACCATTAGTCATCTGAAACACACAAAACCACAAATTAAACAATAATTGGTCAATAAGTTATGCGAAAAATGAGATAAATGGGTGTTTTCATTAATGTTTCCTATGAGATAAATAGGTCATTTCAAATGGAATTTCGCCAAAACAAATCCCATATTTCTTCTTTTTCAAAAATTTCCAACCCCTTGAGGCTGTAGCTATGCTTGTTAGCTTTCCAACGAATGTTCACAAGCTCCAATCGGCAAAGGAAATTCCAAGATATGGTCGTTTTAGTGAGAAAGGTCAAAAACAAGTAAAATTCGAAAGCTAACAATGTATTTCACTTGGCCTCCATTTAGCCCGAATTTTCAAAAATTCTAAAAATCAACCATTAGTCATCTGAAACACACAAAACCACAAATTAGTGGTTGATTTTTAGAATTTTTGAATTTTTGACTAATGGTTGATTTTTAGAATTTTTGAAAATTCGGGCTAAATGGAAGCCAAGTGAATTACCTTGTTAGCTTTCGAATTTTACTTGTTTTTGACCTTTCTAAAACAAATCCAATATTTCTTCTTTTTCAAAAATTTGCAACCCCTTGAGGCTGTTGCTGTGCTTGTTAGCTTTCCATCGAATGTTCACAAGCTCCAATCGGCAAAAGAAATTCCAAGATATGGTCGTTTTAGTGAGAAAGGTGAAAAACAAGTAAAATTCGAAAGCTAACAATGTAATTCACTTGGCCTCCATTTAGCCCGAATTTTCAAAAATTCTAAAAATCAACCATTAGTCATCTGAAACACACAAAACCACAAATTAAACAAATATTGGTCAATACGTTATGCGAAAAATGAAATAAATGGGTGTTTTCATTAATGTTTCCTATGAGATAAATAGGTCATTTCAAATGGAATTTCGCCAAAAAAGATCCAATATTTCTTCGTTTAATAAAATTTCCAACGCCTTGAGGCTGTAGCTATGCATGTTAGCTTTCCAACGAATGTTCAAAAGCTCCTATCAGCAAAGGAAATCCCAAGATATGGTCGTTTTAGCAAGAAAGAGTGAAAAACAAGTAAAATCCGAAAGCTAACAAGGTAATTCACTTGGCCTCCATTTAGCCCGAATTTCAAAAATTCTAAAATTCAACCATTAGTCATCTGAAACACACAAAACCACAAATTAAACAATAATTGGTCAATAAGTTATGCGAAAAATGAGATAAATGGGTGTTTTCATAAATGTTTCCTATGAGATAAATAGGTCATTTCAAATGGAATTTTGCCAAAAAGATCCAATATTTCTTCTTTTAAAAAAATTTCCAACCCCTTGAGGTAGTAGCTATGCTTGTTAGCTTTCCAACGAATATTCACAAGCTCCAATCGGCAAAGAAAATCTCAAGATATGGTCGTTTTAGCGAAAAAGGGTTAAAAACAAGTAATATCTGAAAGCTACCAAGGTAATTCACTTGGCCTCCATTTAGCCCGAATTTTCAAAAATCCTAAAAATCAACCATTAGTCATCTGAATCACACAAAACCACAAATTAAACAATAATTGGTCAATAAGTTATGCGAAAATTGAGATAAGTAGGTGTTTTCATTAATGTTTCCTATGAGATAAATAGGTCATTTCAAATGGAATTTCGCCAAAAAAAAATCCAATATTTCTTCTTTTAAAAAAATTTCCAACCCCTTGAGGCTGTAGCTATGCTTGTTAGCTTTCCAACGAATGTTCACAAGCTCTAATCGGCAAAGGAAATCCCAAGCTATGGTCGTTTTAGTGAGAAAGGTCAAAAACAAATAAAATTCGAAAGCTAACAAGGTAATTCACTTGGCCTCCATTTAGCCCGAATTTTCAAAAATTCTAAAAATCAACCATTAGTCATCTGAAACACACAAAACCACAAATTAAACAATAATTGGTCAATACGTTATGCCAAAAATGAGATAAATGGGTGTTTTCATTAATGTTTCCTATGAGATAAATAGGTCATTTCAGATGGAATTTCGCCAAAAAAGATCCAATATTTCTTTGTTTAAAAACATTTCCAGTGCCTTGAAGCTGTAGCTATGCCTGTTAGCTTTCTAAAGAATGTTCACAAGCTCCAATCGGCAAAGCAAATCCCAAGATATGGTCGTTTTAGCGAAAAAGGGTGAAAAACAAGTAATATCTAAAAGCTAACAAGGTAATTCACTTGGCCTCCATTTAGCCCGAATTTTCAAAAATTCTAAAAATCAACCATTAGTCATTTGAAACACACAAAACCACAAATTAAACAATAATTGGTCAATAAGTTATCCGAAAAATTAGATAAATGGGTGATTTCATTAATGTTTCCAATGAGATAAATAGGTCCTTTCAAATAGAATTTCGCAAAAAAAAAATCCAATATTTCTTCGTTTAAAAAATTTTCCAACGCCTTGATGTAACACCCCGTTTCCCAAATCAACGTAAAAATAATATAAAACATCAGAGTCCACCAAGAACGGGCATGTCACACAACATTTAAAAATTTATTTAAACAGAAAGTAAAACCATTTAAATAAACATCAACAACATTAATCTTTTATAGAATTCTGCAGCGGAATAATCATTATAAAATCATCTCAAAATTCATCTACACCAACATATCTGGCACAAAGGCCTCACCATAATAAAAATATCCTTCAGTGTTAATTAAATATTCATCAACATAATCCTTCAAATAAAAATGATACATAAAGGAATGAAATCGTAACACATAAATCCCATCCCGTTACGTATCAGAGCCTACGACACAATGAGCCAACTCCTATCTATCCGTCGCTACCTGCACTTTCCCACGAGGCGGCAATTCCAGCAGAAGGGGTGAGTTCACAAAACAAAAGCAATATATATATATATATATATATATATATATATATATATATATATATATATATATATATAATTCATAAAGTTGTATTGCAAAACAACAACAACAAGAACATTCATTATCACCATAATCATCAGCAATCTTCATTAACAATTCAACAATATAATTTAGATTCACCTTAAATAACAACACCGACAACAACGCCACTTGTGGTGGCACTTCACCAACAACAACTCACACCTTAAACTTCTAATGCAAGACTCCATTAACGACTAATGCATTATGCAAATGTGGTACCAGCTACGCGCGTTGAATGCTAAGCATTCCAGGGCATAAGCCCCCACCAAAATGGATGGTTAAAGCATCCCAGGGCATAAGCCCTCACCAAAGTGAATGACTAGCATTCCAGGGCATGAGCCCTCACCAGTTGAATGTATAAACATTCCGGGGCATGAGCCCCCACCGATGCAAATGAGTTATGAGACTCAAGGGGTATATCTACATACAACCATACGACAAAAATAGTGGTGCATTTTCACCATGCAACCAACGACAACACCAACTAGGACACCTCCCCAACTAGACTCAACCACACCACAACACCATGAACAATTGCAAACTTAGCATAGTATCATTCATTTCATTTCATATAAGATTCATCCATATATGCATCATAAACATCTCCAATCTACAATTTTATCACTCCAAAAATTCTCTAAAAATCCAATAAACCACTTAGAAAGCTTAGGTTTGGGTTTAGAACACCTTAGAAAAATCACATTTTGAGTCGCACAGGACTCACCTTGCTTGAGCGAGCAGCTGCTCGCTTGAGCGAACAAAAAGACGTAAGTCAGAGCTTCGCTCGCTTACAGCTCGCTTCTGGTTCGCTTAAGCGAACGGGCTATTTCCAAAATTCTGGGCAAAAACTGGCATCTCTCGCTTAAGCGACGGGAATTTCGCTTAAGCGACGCAAATGACGAAAGTTGGGATTTTGCTCGCTCGGGGTTCGCTCGTGGCTCGCTTAAGCGAGCGGCCAAAATTTCAGACTGGGCGTGGCAAAGTGTCGCTCGCTTGAGCGACGGGTAGTTCGCTTGAGCGAGTGCTCATCTGGGCAGAAATAAAACCTACGATTTTCTAACCCCATTTTCATCCAAAAACCCAATTTTAATCCCCCAATCACCCAAAATGATTTAGAATAAGGTTTTTGGGTTCAATACTTATTCCAGGCACTAAAACAACTCATAGAAACACAATTAACAACATAATTCAACAACTTTAGGCATTCCATCAAGTTTTGAAAACCTAAACCAGACAACAATTTTCAATTCAAAATCATGAAAACATATATATGTATATAAAACCAATGAATTGCTAGCCCACCCTTACCTGATTAGATGAATTAAACAAAAGCTACAGCAATCCTAGCAATCTCCCCTTGGTTCTTGGCTCTACTCTTCTCTCTTCCCAAAAGTCTGTTTCTTTTCTCTGATACGTACAATTGCTTCTTACTGACTTTCTACTTTCCTTACTCTCTTACCTGTAACACTCTAAATTCTGTTTTATGATTTGTGGTGATTTTTAATTGATTTTGGTGTGCTTGGTGTGTTTTACTTGAATTTATAAATGAATATATGAGATATTTGGTGTGTTATTATTTACTATAATTATTTGTAGTGTTTTATGAAAATAGGAGAAATAATATTTTTATAGTTGAATTAAGGGATTTAATAGAAATAATTAGAATTAAGGAGAGTTTAATATAATTTAGTGGGAGAGTAAAGAGTAAAAGGAGGTTATGCTTTGGGTGGAAAGAGTAGGAAAGGAATAGTCAGTAAAGGAAATAGGAGAAACAGAATACGTATCAGTAAGAAAGAAAAACAGACTTTTGGGAGAAAGTGAGAAGAGCCAAGAGCCAAGGGGAATTGCTAGGAATTGCTGTAGATTTTGCTGAATTAAGGTAAGGGTGGGCTAGCAAATCATTAGTTAATATATACATATATGTTTTCATGATTTTGCATTGAAATTGTTGTTTCTGGTTTAGGTTTTATGAATATGATAAAATGCTAAATGTTGATGATTGGTGTTGTTGATTCTGTCTATCTGAGTTATTTTGATGCTTTGGTGAGTAGTGAACCCATAAACCTTATTCTAAAATCATTTTGGGTGATTGGGGGATCAAAATTGGGTTTTTGGATGATTTTAGGCTTAGAAAATCGTAGTTTGAAAACTGCCCAGATGAAGCTTCGCTTGAAGCGAGATATTTTTCGCTTAAGCGAGATTCCCAGAATGCTGTCCAGATGAAATCTCGCGTAAGCGAGATGCAAGCGAAGTCCAAGCGAGATTTCCCCAGACTTTCGTCATTTGACTCGCTTGAAGCGAGATTAGCTTCGCTTAAGCGAGATTGGCCCTGTACGACCATTTTATGTAATTTTTCAAAGTGTTCCAAACCCAAACCTAAGCTTCCTAGGTTGATTATTGGATTTTTGGAGAATTTTTGGAGTAATAATAATACAGAATGGAGATGTTTATGATGCATATATGGATGAATCTTATATGAAATGAAATGAATTATACTTTGCTAAGTTTGTAATTGTTCATGGTGTTGTGGAGTGGTTGAGTCTAGTTGGGGAGGTGTCCTAGTTGGTGTTGTTGTTCGTTGCATAGTGAAAATGCACCACTATTTTGTCGTATGGTTGTATGTAGATATACTCCTTGAGTCTCATAACTCATTTGCATTGGTGGGGGCTCATGCCCCGGAATGTTTATACATTCAACTGGTGAGGGCTTATGCCCTGGAATGCTAGTCATTCACTTTGGTGAGGGCTTATGCCCTGGGATGCTTTAACCATCCAATTTGGTGGGGGCTTATGCCCCGGAATGCTTAGCATTCAACGCGCGTAGTTGGTACCACATTTGCATAATGCATTAGTCGTTAATGGAGTCTTGCATTAGAAGTCTAAGGTGTGAGTTGTGGTTGGTGAGGTGTCACCACAAGTGGCGTTGTTGTCGGTGTTGTTATTTAAGGTGAATCTAAATTATATTGTTGAAATGCTAATAAAGATTGCTGATGACTTTGGTGATGATGAATGTTCCTGTTGTTGTTGTTTTTCAATACAACTTTGTGAATTATATATATATATATATATATTGCTTTTGTTTTGTGAACTCACCCCTTCTGCTGGAATTGCCGCCTTGTGGGCAAGTGCAGGTAGCGATGGATAGATAGGAGTCGGCTCATTGTGTCGTAGGCTCTGATACGTAACGGGATGGGATTTATGTTTTACAATTTCATTCCTTTATGTATCATTTTTACTTGGAGAATTGTTGAATAATTATTTTGAACAATGATGGAGAATATTTTATTTGGTGAGGCCTTTGTGCCAGACATGTTGATGTATAAGAATTTTTGAGATGATTTTATGACAATTATTCCGCTGCAGATTATTTTATAAAGACGTTATTTTGGAGGATTATTTAAATAGTTTTATGTTTCTATTTAAATAAATAATTTTGAAATGTGCATGTAATGCTCCGTTGAATGTTGATTAACTCTGATGTTTATATATTATTATATACTTTTGGGAAACGGGGTGTTACATTTGGTATCAGAGCAAGTTGGTCCGTCCGGCCAATTAGTAGAGTCGTGTCGAGCCTAGTAGTGTTGTGTGACAGCTTTAAACTGTCTTTGTTGTCCCGATTTGTTGTTGTTGTGTAGAGAACTGGTTGTAGTATAACCATGTTCATATCGATTGTTTTTGCAAGACGGTGCGGTTTTCTTCTGCTGAAGAAGAGAGTGGAACAGAATTCTTATCCACTAAGGAGATGAAGCGATTATAACAAGATGGTGTGTTGATGTTTTCCTTGTTGGCGTACTTGTCGGTGGAGAACCAAGCTGTAATTGATGGGCTGCCTGTTGTGAAAGAGTTTCCCGAAGTTTTCCCTGATGAGATTCCAGATGTGCCACCGGAGAGAGAAGTGGAATTTTCGATTGACCTTGTGCCGGGTACGAAGCCTGTGTCGATGGCTCCTTACCGTATGTCAGCTTCGGAGTTAGCTGAGCTGAAGAAGCAGTTGGAAGACTTGCTTGACAAGAAGTTTGTGAGACCGAGTGTTTCACCATGGGGAGCGCCGGTGTTGTTGGTAAAGAAGAAGGATGGTAGCATGCGGTTGTGTATAGATTACCGTCAGTTGAATAAAGTGACGATCAAGAATAGGTATCCACTTCCGAGAATTGACGATTTGATGGATCAACTCGTGGGTGCCCGTGTGTTTAGCAAAATTGATTTGAGGTCAGGTTACCATCAGATAAAGGTGAAGGATGAGGATATGCGAAAGACGGCATTTAGGACGCGTTATGGTCATTATGAATATAAGGTGATGCCTTTCGGTGTTACTAATGCGCCTGGTGTGTTTATGGAATATATGAACCGAATTTTTCATGAGTATCTGGATCAATTTGTTGTGGTTTTTATTGATGATATATTGATTTATTCTAAGACTGAAGCTGAGCATGCAGAGCATTTGAAGATTGCATTGCAAGTGCTGAAAGAAAAGAAATTGTATGCCAAGTTATCCAAGTGCGAATTCTGGTTGAATGAAGTAAGTTTTCTTGGCCACATTATTTCTGGTAATGGTATTGCTGTAGATCCTTCGAAGGTTGATGCTGTGTCGCAGTGGGAGACACCAAAGTCAGTTACTGAGGTAAGAAGTTTTCTTGGTTTGGCTGGTTATTACCGCAGATTTATTGAAGGATTTTCGAAGTTGGCACTTCCTTTGACGCAGTTGACTTGTAAAGGAAAAGCATTTGTGTGGGATGCTCATTGTGAGAGTAGTTTCAATGAGTTGAAGCAAAGATTGACGACTGCGCCTATTTTAATTTTGCCAAAGCCAGAAGAACCTTTTGTTGTTTACTGTGACGCATCTAAGCTGGGATTAGGTGGTGTTTTGATGCAAGATGGCAAGGTGGTAGCGTATGCTTCTAGGCAGCTGAGAGTGCATGAGAAGAATTATCCTACGCATGATCTAGAGTTGGCAGCCGTAGTGTTTGTGTTGAAAATTTGGAGGCATTATTTGTATGGTTCCAGATTCGAGGTGTTTAGTGATCATAAAAGTTTAAAGTACCTGTTTGATCAGAAGGAGTTGAACATGAGGCAGAGGAGGTGGCTTGAGTTACTTAAGGATTACGATTTTGGCCTGAATTACCATCCTGGTAAAGCTAATGTTGTGGCTGATGCGTTGAGCAGAAAAACGTTGCATATGTCGGCTATGATGGTGAAAGAGTTCGAGTTGCTTGAACAGTTTAGAGACTTGAGTCTTGTTTGTGAAAGATCACTTCAGAGTGTGAAGTTGGGCATGTTAAAGATTAATAGTGATTTCTTGAATAGTATCAAGGAGGCCCAGAAGATTGATGTTAAGTTTGTTGATTTGATGACTGCTAATGATCAGAATGTAGATGGTGACTTCAAGGTCGATGACCAAGGTGTGTTGAGGTTTAGGGGAAGAATTTGTATTCCTGATGATGAAGGTTTCAAAAAGTTGATCTTAGAAGAAAGTCATAAGAGTAGTTTGAGTATTCATCCTGGAGCTACTAAAATGTATCATGACTTGAAGAAATTATTTTGGTGGTCCGGTTTGAAGAGAGATGTTGCTCAATTTGTGTATGCATGTTTGACTTGCCAGAAGTCCAAGGTTGAACATCAGAAGCCTGCAGGGTTGTTGATTCCGTTAGATATACCTGAGTGGAAATGGGATAGCATTTCGATGGATTTTGTGACGAGTTTGCCGAATACTCCAAGAGGGCATGATGCCATTTGGGTCGTGGTCGACAGGTTGACTAAGTCGGCGCACTTTATTCCGATCAATATTACCTATCCGGCAGCTCAGTTGGCGGAGATTTATATCCGTGACATTGTGAAGTTGCATGGGGTTCCATCTAGTATCGTGTCGGATAGAGATCCGAGGTTTACATCAAGGTTTTGGAAGAGTTTGCAAGATGCATTGGGTTCGAGATTGAGGCTGAGTTCGGCTTATCATCCGCAGACAGATGGTCAGTCGGAGAGGACTATCCAATCCTTAGAAGATTTGTTGAGGGTGTGTGTACTCGAGCAGGGTGGAGCTTGGGACAGCCACTTGTCTTTGATAGAGTTTACTTACAACAATAGTTACCATTCGAGTATTGGTATGGCACCGTTCGAAGCTTTGTATGGTCGAAGGTGTAGAACTCCTCTATGTTGGTTTGAGTCGGGTGAAAGTATTGTGTTAGGACCTGAGTTAGTGCAGCAGACTACGGAAAAGGTCAAGATGATAAGAGAAAAGATGAAGGCATCTCAAGATCGTCAGAAGAGTTATCATGGAAAAAGGAGAAAAGCCCTTGAGTTTCAAGAGGGTGAGCATGTGTTTTTGAGGGTTACTCCGATGACGGGTGTAGGACGTGCATTGAAGTCGAAGAAGTTGACTCCAAAGTTCATTGGTCCTTATCAGATTTCCGAGAGAATTGGAACCGTGGCGTATCGGATTGGATTGCCACCCCAATTATCAAACTTGCATGATGTGTTTCATGTGTCGCAGTTGAGAAAGTATGTAGCTGATCCTTCGCATGTTATTCCTAGAGATGATGTGCAAGTCAGGGATAATCTTACCGTTGAGACATTGCCTTTGAGGATTGATGATCGCAAGGTGAAGCAGCTGAGAGGCAAGGAGATACCTCTAGTTAGAGTTGTTTGGGGCGGTGTAGCCGGTGAGAGTTTGACTTGGGAATTGGAAAGCAAGATGCAAGAGTCCTATCCTGAGTTGTTTGTTGCTTAAGGTAATATTTCGAGGACGGAATTTTCTAAGTTGGGGAGAGTTGTAACACTCTAAATTCTGTTTTATGATTTGTGGTGATTTTTAATTGATTTTGGTGTGCTTGGTGTGTTTTACTTGAATTTATAAATGAATATATGAGATATTTGGTGTGTTATTATTTACTATAATTATTTGTAGTGTTTTATGAAAATAGGAGAAATAATATTTTTATAGTTGAATTAAGGGATTTAATAGAAATAATTAGAATTAAGGAGAGTTTAATATAATTTAGTGGGAGAGTAAAGAGTAAAAGGAGGTTATGCTTTGGGTGGAAAGAGTAGGAAAGGAATAGTCAGTAAAGGAAATAGGAGAAACAGAATACGTATCAGTAAGAAAGAAAAACAGACTTTTTGGGAGAAAGTGAGAAGACCCAAGAGCCAAGGGGAATTGCTAGGAATTGCTGTAGATTTTGCTGAATTAAGGTAAGGGTGGGCTAGCAAATCATTAGTTAATATATACATATATGTTTTCATGATTTTGCATTGAAATTGTTGTTTCTGGTTTAGGTTTTATGAATATGATAAAATGCTAAATGTTGATGATTGGTGTTGTTGATTCTGTCTATCTGAGTTATTTTGATGCTTTGGTGAGGAGTGAACCCATAAACCTTATTCTAAAATCATTTTGGGCGATTGGGGGATCAAAATTGGGTTTTTGGATGATTTTAGGCTTAGAAAATCGTAGTTTGAAAACTGCCCAGATGAAGCTTCGCTTGAAGCGAGATATTTTTCGCTTAAGCGAGATTCCCAGAATGCTGTCCAGATGAAATCTCGCGTAAGCGAGATGCAAGCGAAGTCCAAGCGAGATTTCCCAGACTTTCGTCATTTGACTCGCTTGAAGCGAGATTAGCTTCGCTTAAGCGAGATTGGCCCTGTACGACCATTTTATGTAATTTTTCAAAGTGTTCCAAACCCAAACCTAAGCTTCCTAGGTTGATTATTGGATTTTTAGAGAATTTTTGGAGTAATAATAATACAGAATGGAGATGTTTATGATGCATATATGGATGAATCTTATATGAAATGAAATGAATTATACTTTGCTAAGTTTGTAATTGTTCATGGTGTTGTGGAGTGGTTGAGTCTAGTTGGGGAGGTGTCCTAGTTGGTGTTGTTGTTGGTTGCATGGTGAAAATGCAACACTATTTTGTCGTATGGTTGTATGTAGATATACTCCTTGAGTCTCATAACTCATTTGCATTGGTGGGGGCTCATGCCCCGGAATGTTTATACATTCAACTGGTGAGGGCTTATGCCCTGGAATGCTAATCATTCACTTTGGTGAGGGATTATGCCCTGGGATGCTTTAACCATCCAATTTGGTGGGGGCTTATGCCCCGGAATGCTTAGCATTCAACGCGCGTAGTTGGTACCACATTTGCATAATGCATTAGTCGTTAATGGAGTCTTGCATTAGAAGTCTAAGGTGTGAGTTGTGGTTGGTGAGGTGTCACCACAAGTGGCGTTGTTGTCGGTGTTGTTATTTAAGGTGAATCTAAATTATATTGTTGAAATGCTAATAAAGATTGCTGATGACTTTGGTGATGATGAATGTTCCTGTTGTTGTTGTTTTTCAATACAACTTTGTGAATTATATATATATATATATATATATATATATATATATATATATATATATATTGCTTTTGTTTTGTGAACTCACCCCTTCTGCTGGAATTGCCGCCTCGTGGGCAAGTGCAGGTAGCGATGGATAGATAGGAGTCGGCTCATTGTGTCGTAGGCTCTGATACGTAACGGGATGGGATTTATGTTTTACAATTTCATTCCTTTATGTATCATTTTTACTTGGAGAATTGTTGAATAATTATTTTGAACAATGATGGAGAATATTTTATTTGGTGAGGCCTTTGTGCCAGACATGTTGATGTATAAGAATTTTTGAGATGATTTTATGACAATTATTCCGCTGCAGATTATTTTATAAAGACGTTATTTTGGAGGATTATTTAAATAGTTTTATGTTTCTATTTAAATAAATAATTTTGAAATGTGCATGTAATGCTCCGTTGAATGTTGATTAACTCTGATGTTTATATATTATTATATACTTTTGGGAAACGGGGTGTTACATTACCAACTAAAGGGTAACTCCTTTTTACTCTTTCACTTCCTCCACTAAATCCTATTAATTTCTCCTTAATCCCTTCTTAATTCTAATAATTTCAATTAAATCCTTTAATTCAATTATATAAATATTATTTCTCCTAATTACATAAACACTACAAATAATTATAATAAATAATAACACACCAAATATTTCATATATCATTTATAAATTCAAGTAAAATACACCAAGCACACCAAAATCAATTAAAAATCACCACAAATCATAAAATAGAATTTAGAGTGTTACACTTGAGGCTTTAGCTATGCTTGTTAGCTTTCCAAAGAATGTTCACAAGCTCCAATCGGCAAAGGAAATCCCAAGATATGGTCCTTTTAATGAGAACGGTCAAAAACAAGTAAAATCCCAAAGCTAACAAGGTAATTCACTTGGCCTCCATTTAGCCCGAATTTTCAAAATTTTAAAAATCAACCATTAGTCATATGAAACACAAAAAACCACAAATTAAACAATAATTTGTCAATAAGTTTTGCGACAAATAAGATAAATGAGTTTTTTCATTAATGTTTCCTATGAGATAAATAGGTCCTTTCAAATGGAATTTCGCCAAAAAAGATCCAATATTTCTTCGTTTAAAAAATTTTCCAACGCCTTGAGGCTGTAGCTATGCTTGTTAGCGTTCCAACGAATGTTCACAAGCTCCAATCGGCAAAGGAAATCCCAAGATATGGTCCTTTTAATGAGAAAGGTCAAAAACAAGTAAAATCCCAAAGCTAACAAGGTAATTCACTTGGCCTCCATTTAGCTCAAATTTTCAAAAATTCTAAAAATCAACCATTAGTCATCTGAAACTAACAAAACCACAAATTAAACAATAATTGGTCAATACATTATGCGAAAAATGAGATAAATGGGTGTTTTCATTAAAGTTTCCTATGAGATAAATAGGTCATTTCATATGGAATTTCGCCAAAAAAGATCCAATATTTCTTTGTTTAAAAAAATTTCCAATGCCTTGAAGCTGTAGCTATGCCTGTTAGCTTTCTAACGGATGTTCACAAGCTCCTATCGGCAAAGGAAATCCCAAGATATGGTCGTTTTAGCGAAAAAGGGTGAAAAACAAGTAATATCTGAAAGCTAACAAGGTAATTCACTTGGCCTCCATTTAGCCCGAATTTTCAAAAATTCTAAAAATCAACCATTAGTTATTTGAAACACACAAAACCACAAATTAAACAATAATTTGTCAATAAGTTTTACGAAAAATGAGATAAATGAGTGTTTTCATTAATGTTTCCTATGAGATAAATAGGTCATTTCAGATGGAATTTCGCCAAAAAAGATCCAATATTTCTTTGTTTAAAAAAATTTCCAATGCCTTGAAGTTGTAGCTATGCTTGTTAGCTTTCTAAAGAATGTTCACAAGCTCCAATCGGCAAAGGAAATCCCAAGATATGGTCGTTTTAGCGAAAAAGGGTGAAAAACAAGTAATATCTGAAAGCTAACAAGGTAATTCACTTGGCCTCCATTTAGCCCGAATTTTCAAAAATTCTAAAAATCAACCATTAGTCATCTGAATCACACAAAACCACAAATTAAACAATAATTGGTCAATAAGTTATGCGAAAAATGAGATAAATGGGTGTTTTCATTAATGTTTCCTATGAGATAAATAGGTCATTTCAAATGGAATTTCACCAAAAAAGATCCAATATTTCTTTGTTTAAAAAAATGTCCAATGCCTTATGGTTGTAGCTATGCTTGTTAGCTGTCTAACGAATGTTCACAAGCTCCTATCGGCAAAGGAAATCCCAAGATATGGTCGTTTTAGCGAAAAAGGGTCAAAAACAAGTAAAATCTGAAAGCTAACAAGGTAATTCACTTAGCCTCCATTTAGCCCGAATTTTCAAAAATTCTAAAAATCAGCCATTAGTCATCTGAAACACACAAAACCACAAATTAAACAATAACTTGTCAATAAGTCTTGCGAAAAATGAGATAAATGAGTTTTTTCATTAATGTTTCCTATGAGATAAATAGGTCCTTTCAAATGGAATGTCGCCGAAAAAGATCCAATATTTCTTCGTTTAAAAAAATTTCCAATGCCTTGAGGTTGTAGCTTTGCTTGTTAGCTTTCCAATGAATGTTCACAAGCTTCTATCGGCAAAGGAAATCCCAAGATATGGTCGTTTTAGCGAAAAAGGGTGAAAAACAAGTAAAATCCGAAAGCTTACAAGGTAATTCACTTGGCCTTCATTTAGGCTATTGGTGACCTCGGGGAAACCTATAGTCACTACGTGTCTAAGACGCTACCTGGCAGTTGGGTGTCGTGCGTGAGGCTTACATAGACGGACGTGCGAGGCTAAAACCGTCATAGGGTCATCTTATTTGCTTCCTTCGTGTCATGGCGGTCTAGGGATCCTAGGACCGCTAACTCGAGATGCACTAAACGCATCAAGACATATCCTATCATGATCATGACACGGGACTAGATCGGACGATTAGGGGAAACCATTATCGTCGTCAGTAAACATACATTACATTCTAAAGTCTAAGTTATGCGTATCTAACTCATAGCATAAACACAATCGTAATAAACAATGCAATTCATTTAAAAAGGTCTGAATGATTATCTGAGTTGATTTTACGGAATATAAACGAGAGGAGTAACCCCGAGTATATTCCTCTAGCATAACCGATGAACCTAGCTAGGGAACATTGGACTCCACCATGTCGTGCGGCTTCCTTACGGCTAAATCGTTCACTAAGCGTGAACCTCCGATATCCCCTCTAGCGTGGATAGTCAGAGACACGACATGGCCTAGCATAAACATATTTTTCTCATATCTAGCATAGCATAACATAAGCATATGGATCTCAATCTAGCTCGCCGTTCGGCGTCGTAACATAAAAGATACCTAGGAACTTCATTCTTAAGATTGCTTACTAGTTCTCGACTACCTAAATCGAGGCTCTAGGGCTCACTCATCCTTAGACTTGCATCCCTACCCTTAACATAATGCGAACCTTAACATATCATAAAATCATTATTATTCTCCGTCGGAGTGTACTTATTGCCATGAATTCTGGATTCGACAAAACGTACGATGTATGCGTTGTTATGGCTTAATATCATGTGTTTCTACTTCCTTCCAAAAGTTATATACGTTAAAAGTATGTCGGGAATGTTTCGGATGGCACTGATGCACTAGAAAATGGTTTTTCGAACAAGCTGCCCTGGCCCAACTCGCTTAAGCAAAGTTCCAAGCGAGTTGTTCCCTAAGGAGTTCGCTCAAGCGAACTAGTAAGCGAACTGGGATTGCCATTCTGTATGTTGTTCGCTTAAGCGAACAGAGCTTCGCTTAAGCGAAGTTCATCCGTAACAGACCTGCAGAAAATCGTATTTTGATGCAGAAACACTAGATTTTGAGCCATTAACGCATGCATAACATCGAAGAGACATACAGAACATAGTTATTTCATTTCATGGTGTAACACCCCGTTTCCCAAAATGACATAATAATATGCAACAATCATCAGAGTTCAGCAAACAACGGAGTATTACATCTACTTTTCAAAATTATTTAAATAGAATATAAAAACTATTTAAAAACATCAACAAATTCCATCATATTAAAATTCTGCAGCGGAAAATCTTTAATTGGAAATCATATGCAACAACTACATCATAATCTTGGCACTAAAGGCCATCAACATATTAAAATTATCCAACAATTTAATCTCAACAACATCTTCTTCAAATAAATGATACATAAAGGAATACAAGAAAGATAACGTTTCCCCATCCCTACTATGTATCAGAGCCCTAGACGCAAGAGCCAACATCCCTAGTCTTCGCTACCTGCACTTGCCCACGAGGCGGCAATTCCAGCAGAAGGGGTGAGTTCACAAATCAAAAGTAATATACAAATATATGAATCATCAAGGTAAATTGAAAACAACAACAATTCATAACAACTATCATCAATATCATCTCAACTTTATAATTTAAATTCATCTTTGATTAATATCAGCAACAACAACAACAACACTTGTGGCGACATCTCACCAACAACAATCCCAAAAGGACAACTCACACCTACAACTAATGCAAGACTCCATCAACATCTAATGCATTATGCATGTGGTACCATACTACGCGCGTTGAATGCTAAGCATTCCAGGGCAATAAGCCCCCAACAGTTGGATGGTTAAAGCATCCCAGGGCAATAAGCCCCCAACAGGTGAACGATAAAGCGTTCCAGGGCAATAAGCCCCCAACAGGTGAATGATAAACATTCCAGGGCAATAAGCCCCCAACAAATGCATATAAGTATGAATTGTAACACTCTAAATTCTATTTTTATGATTTGTGGTGATTTTTAATTGATTTTGGTGTGCTTGGTGTATTTTACGTGAATTTATAAATGATGTATGAGATATTTGGTGAGTTATTATTTGTTATATTTATTTGTAGTATTTTATGAAAATAGGAGAAGTAATATTTGTATAATTGAATTAAAGGGTTTAATTGATATTATTAGAATTAAGGAGGGGGGGGTTACATTTTAATTGGGAGAGTTAAGAGGGAGTTAAGGGAAAGAAAGGTTTTGGTTGGTAAGAAAAGAGAAAACCAGTAAGGAAAGAAAAACATTTCACGTATCAGAGAAAAACAAGAGAAGAGCATAGCCTTTTTGAGAGAAACCAAGGGGAAGAACTAGGAAGGGAGAAGCTGCCATTTTTGCTGTAGAATTTGCTTATTTGAGGTAAGGGTGGGTTTTATGATTCAATTGCTGATATATATATATATGTATGTTTTCATGAATTGAATTGAAAAATGGTAGTTTTGTTGGATTAGGGTTAAAGATAAGAAAGTGCCATGATTAAAGAATTATATGATGATGATGATGCTCATGTAAATCGTTTCTGTTGTTTTGTTGTGCCATGAACCTGTGAACATTGTTTCTAAACCATTTTGGGTGATTGGGGAATCAAAAATGGGATTTTTGGATGAAATAGGGTTAGAAATCGCAGGTTGAAATTCTGCCCAGATGAGCACTCGCTCAAGCGAGATACCCTTCGCTCAAGCGAGCAACTTTTTGCAACGCCCAGTCTGAATTTTAGCCGCTCGCTTAAGCGAGCCACGAGCGAACCAGGAGCGAGTGAAGTACTAACCTTCGTCATTTCCGTCGCTTAAGCGAAATTTCCCGTCGCTTAAGCGAGAGACGCCAGTTTTTGCCCAGAATTTGGAAAATGGCCTGTTCGCTTAAGCGAACCAGAAGCGAGCCAGAAGCGAGGAAAACTCTAACTTTCGTGTTTTGACTCGCTCAAGCGAGATGCTGCTCGCTTAAGCGAGCTGGGTCCTGTGCGACCCAAAATGTGATTTTTCTAAGGTGTTCTAAACCCAAACCTAAGCTTTCTAAATGGTTTATTGGATTTTTAGAGAATTTTTGGAGTAATAATAATATAGAATGGAGATGTTTATGATGCATATTTGAATGAATCTTATATGAAATGAGATGAACTATACTATGCTAAGTTTGCAATTGTTCATGGTGTTGTGGTGTGGTTGAGTCTAGTTGGGGAGGTGTCCTAGTTGGTGTTGTTGTTGGTTGCATGGTGAAAATGCACCACTATTTCTGTCGTATGGTGGTATGTAGATATACTCCTTGAGTCTCATAACTCATTTGCATTGGTGGGGGCTCATGCCCCGGAATGTTTATACATTCAACTGGTGAGGGCTTATGCCCTGGAATGCTAGTCATTCACTTTGGTGAGGGCTTATGCCCTGGGATGCTTTAACCATCCATTTTGGTGGGGGCTTATGCCCCGGAGTGTTTAGCACTCAACGCGCGTAGTTGGTACCACATTTGCATAATGCATTAGTCAATAATGGAGTCTTGCATTAGAAGTTTAAGGTGTGAGTTGTTGTTGGTGAGGTGTCACCACAAGTGGCGTTGTTGTCGGAGTTGTTATTTAAGGTGAATCTAAATATTATATTGTTGAAGTGTTAATAAAGATTGCTGATGATTATGGTGAATATGAATGTTCTTGTTGTTGTTGTTTTTCAATACAACTTTATGAATTATATATATATATATATATATATATTGCTTTGTTTTGTGAACTCACCCCTTCTGCTGGAATTGCCGCCTCGTGGGCAAGTGTAGGTAGCGATGGATAGTTAGGAGTGGCTCTCGTGTCGTAGGCTCTGATACGTAACGGGATGGGATTTAATGTTTTACAATTTCATTCCTTTATGTATCATTTTTACTTGGAGAATTGTTGAATAAATATTTGAATAATGTTGGAGAACATTTTATTTGGTGAGGCCTTTGTGCCAGATATGTTGAAGTATAAGAATTTTTAAGATGATTTTGTAATGATTATTCCGCTGCAGATTATTTTATAAAGATGTTGTTTTGGAGGATTATTTAAATAGTTTTATGTTTCTATTTAAATAAATAATTTTGGAATGTGCATGTAATGCTCCGTTTAATGTTGATTAACTCTGATGTTTATATATTATTATATACTTTTGGGAAACGGGGTGTTACAATTGGTATCAGAGCAAGTCGGTCCGTCCGGCCATTAGGAGAGTCGTGTCGAGCCAATAGTGTAGTGTGACAGGTTTTAAACTGTCTTTGTGTGTTCTAATTCTTGTTGTTATGTAGAACTATCGAGATGGCTGGAAGGAATGATGCTGCTCTTGCTGCTGCTTTGCAAGCAATGGCTCAAGTTGTTGGACAACAACAAGGTGCTGGTGGAGCTGGTGAGGGTGTAAGGATGTTGGAGACATTCCTAAGGAATCATCCACCAACCTTCAAAGGAAGGTATAATCCTGATGGAGCACAGACCTGGCTGAAAGAGGTTGAAAGAATATTCCGGGTGATGCAGTGTACGGATGCTCAAATGGTGCGGTTTGGCACCCATATGTTGGCTGAAGAGGCTGACGACTGGTGGGTAAGCACTCAACCTATTTTGCAGAATGAAGGTGCTGTGATTACATGGGCTGTGTTTAGGCGGGAGTTCTTGAGGAGGTATTTCCCGGAAGATGTCCGTGGTAGAAAAGAGATAGAATTCCTTGAGCTGAAGCAAGGGGACATGTCCGTTACGGAATATGCTGCTAAGTTCGTGGAGCTTGCAAAGTTTTATCCTCATTATGCTGCGGAGACTGCTGAGTTCTCCAAGTGTATCAAATTTGAGAATGGTCTGCGAGCTGATATCAAGCGGGCCATTGGGTATCAGAAGATCAGAGACTTCTCTGAGTTGGTGAGTAGTTGCCGTATTTATAAAGAAGATGCTAAAGCTCACTACAAAGTGATGAACGACCGTAAGGGTAAGGGGCAGCAGAGTCGCCCAAAGCCGTATAGTGCCCCAGCTGATAAGGGCAAGCAAAGAATGCATGATGAGAGGAGACCTGCGCGTAGGGATACTCCTGCTGAGGTGGTTTGTTATAAGTGTGGTGTTAAAGGCCACAAGAGTAATGCCTGCAACCGTGATGAGAAGAAGTGCTTCCGATGTGGTAAGAAAGGCCACACTGTTACTGAATGCAAGCGTGGAGATATTGTTTGTTATAATTGTGACGAGGAGGGTCACCTTAGCACTCAGTGTACTAAACCTAAGAAGGCGCAGGCCAGTGGGAGGGTGTTTGCTTTGACTGGTACCCAGACTGATCAGGAGGATCGACTTATCAGAGGTACTTGTTTCTTTAATAGTACTCCTTTAATTGCTATTATAGATACTGGAGCAACCCATTGTTTCATTGCTATTGATTGTGCTAAAAGATTGGGTCTGTATATGTCTGATATGAATGGGAAAATGGTTGTTGAAACTCCAGCTAAGGGTTCAGTGACTACTTCCCTTGTCTGTTTAAGTTGTCCGTTGTCCGTATTTGGTAGAGATTTTGAGGTGGACCTTGTTTGTTTGCCGTTAGTGGGAATGGATGTAATATTGGGGATGAATTGGTTAGAGTACAATCATGTCCTGATCAATTGTTTTACGAAGACGGTGCGGTTTTCTTCCGCTGAAGAAGAGAGTAGAGCAGAATTTTTATCCACCAA
The DNA here is from genome assembly GCA_958299785.1 of Medicago lupulina. NCBI lineage: Eukaryota > Viridiplantae > Streptophyta > Magnoliopsida > Fabales > Fabaceae > Medicago > Medicago lupulina. The sequence continues at coordinate 352,497 of OY283139.1, forward strand.
GGAGATGAAGCGGTTAGAGCAAGATGGTGTATTAATGTTTTCTTTGTTGGCATTTTTGTCGGTGGAGAACCAAGCTGTAATTGATGGGCTGCCTGTTGTGAAGGAATTTCCTGAAGTTTTCCCTGATGAGATTCCAGATGTGCCACCGGAGAGGGAGGTTGAATTTTCGATAGACCTGGTGCCGGGTACGAAGCCTGTGTCGATGGCTCCTTACCGTATGTCAGCTTCGGAGTTAGCTGAGTTAAAGAAACAGTTAGAAGACTTGCTTGATAAGAAGTTTGTAAGACCGAGTGTTTCACCATGGGGAGCGCCGGTGTTGTTAGTAAAGAAGAAGGATGGTAGCATGCGGTTGTGCATTGATTACCGTCAGTTGAATAAAGTGACGATTAAGAATAGGTATCCACTACCGAGGATCGATGACTTGATGGATCAACTAGTGGGTGCCCGTGTGTTCAGCAAAATTGACTTGAGGTCAGGATATCATCAGATTAAGGTGAAAGATGAGGATATGCAGAAGACGGCGTTTAGGACGCGTTATGGTCATTATGAATATAAGGTGATGCCTTTCGGTGTGACGAATGCACCTGGTGTGTTTATGGAATACATGAACAGAATTTTTCATGAATATCTGGATCAATTTGTTGTGGTTTTTATTGATGATATATTGATTTATTCTAAGACTGAAGCTGAGCATGCAGAGCATTTGAAGATTGTATTGCAAGTGCTGAAAGAGAAGAAATTGTATGCCAAGTTATCCAAGTGCGAGTTCTGGCTGAATGAAGTAAGTTTTCTTGGCCACATTATTTCTGGTAAAGGTATTGCTGTAGATCCTTCGAAGGTTGATGCTGTGTCGCAGTGGGAGACACCAAAGTCAGTTACTGAGGTAAGAAGTTTTCTTGGGTTGGCTGGTTATTACCGCAGATTTATTGAAGGATTTTCGAAGTTGGCACTTCCTTTGACGCAGCTGACCTGTAAAGGTAAAGCATTTGTGTGGGATGCTCAATGTGAGAGTAGTTTCAATGAGTTGAAGCAAAGATTGACGACTGCTCCTATTCTGATTTTGCCGAAGCCAGAAGAACCTTTTGTTGTTTATTGTGATGCATCTAAGTTGGGTTTAGGTGGTGTTTTGATGCAAGATGGCAAGGTGGTGGCGTATGCCTCTAGGCAGCTGAGAGTGCATGAGAAGAATTATCCTACGCATGATCTAGAATTGGCAGCCGTGGTGTTTGTGTTGAAAATTTGGAGGCATTATTTGTATGGTTCCAGATTCGAGGTGTTTAGTGATCATAAGAGTTTAAAGTACCTGTTTGATCAGAAGGAGTTGAACATGAGGCAGAGGAGGTGGCTTGAGTTACTTAAGGATTACGATTTTGGCTTGAATTACCATCCTGGTAAAGCTAATGTTGTTGCTGATGCGTTGAGTAGAAAGACATTGCATATGTCGGCTATGATGGTGAAAGAGTTCGAGTTACTTGAACAGTTCAGAGATTTGAGTCTTGTTTGTGAAAGATCGCATCAAAGTGTACGGTTGGGAATGTTAAAGATTAATAGTGATTTCTTGAGTAGTATCAAGGAAGCCCAGAAGATTGATGTTAAGTTTGTTGATTTGATGACTGCTAATGATCAGAATGTAGATGGTGACTTCAAGGTCGATGACCAAGGTGTGTTGAGGTTTAGGGGAAGAATTTGTATTCCTGATGATGAAGGTTTGAAAAAGTTGATCTTAGAAGAAAGTCACAAGAGTAGTTTGAGTATTCATCCTGGAGCTACTAAAATGTATCATGACTTGAAGAAATTATTTTGGTGGTCCGGTTTGAAGAGGGATGTTGCTCAATTTGTGTATGCATGTTTGACTTGCCAGAAGTCTAAGGTGGAGCACCAGAAGCCTGCAGGGCTGTTGACCCCGTTAGATGTGCCTGAGTGGAAGTGGGATAGCATTTCTATGGATTTTGTGACGAGTTTGCCGAATACTCCAAGAGGGCATGATGCCATTTGGGTTGTTGTTGATAGATTGACTAAGTCGGCACACTTTATTCCGATCAATATTACTTATCCGGTAGCTCAGTTGGCGGAGATTTATATCCGTGACATTGTGAAGTTGCATGGTGTCCCATCTAGTATTGTGTCGGATAGAGATCCGAGGTTTACTTCGAGATTTTGGAAAAGCTTGCAAGATGCATTGGGTTCGAAATTGAGGCTGAGTTCGGCTTATCATCCGCAGACAGATGGTCAGTCGGAGAGGACTATCCAATCCTTAGAAGATTTGTTGAGGGTGTGTGTACTCGAGCAGGGTGGAGCTTGGGACAGCCACTTGCCTTTGATAGAGTTTACTTATAATAATAGTTACCATTCAAGTATTGGTATGGCACCGTTCGAAGCTTTGTATGGTCGAAGGTGTAGAACTCCTCTATGTTGGTTTGAGTCGGGTGAAAGTATTGTGTTAGGACCTGAGTTAGTGCAGCAGACTACGGAAAAGGTCAAGATGATAAGAGAAAAGATGAAAGCATCGCAAGATCGTCAGAAGAGTTATCATGACAAAAGGAGAAAAGCCCTTGAGTTTCAGGAGGGTGAGCATGTGTTTTTGAGGGTTACTCCGATGACGGGTGTAGGACGTGCATTGAAGTCGAAGAAGTTGACTCCAAAGTTCATTGGTCCTTATCAGATTTCCGAGAGAGTTGGAACCGTGGCATATCGGATTGGATTGCCACCCCATCTATCAAACTTGCATGATGTGTTTCATGTGTCGCAGTTGAGGAAGTATGTAGCTGATCCTTCGCATGTTATTCCTAGAGATGATGTGCAAGTTAGAGATAATCTTACTGTTGAGACTTTACCTTTGAGGATTGATGATCGCAAGGTGAAGCAGTTGAGAGGCAAGGAGATACCTCTGGTTAGAGTTGTTTGGGGCGGTGTAACCGGTGAGAGTTTGACTTGGGAATTGGAGAGCAAGATGCAAGAGTCCTATCCTGAGTTGTTTGTTGCTTAAGGTAATATTTCGAGGACGAAATTTTCTAAGTTGGGGAGAGTTGTAACACTCTAAATTCTATTTTTATGATTTGTGGTGATTTTTAATTGATTTTGGTGTGCTTGGTGTATTTTACGTGAATTTATAAATGATGTATGAGATATTTGGTGAGTTATTATTTGTTATATTTATTTGTAGTATTTTATGAAAATAGGAGAAGTAATATTTGTATAATTGAATTAAAGGGTTTAATTGATATTATTAGAATTAAGGAGGGGGGGGTTACATTTTAATTGGGAGAGTTAAGAGGGAGTTAAGGGAAAGAAAGGTTTTGGTTGGTAAGAAAAGAGAAAACCAGTAAGGAAAGAAAAACATTTCACGTATCAGAGAAAAACAAGAGAAGAGCATAGCCTTTTTGAGAGAAACCAAGGGGAAGAACTAGGAAGGGAGAAGCTGCCATTTTTGCTGTAGAATTTGCTTATTTGAGGTAAGGGTGGGTTTTATGATTCAATTGCTGATATATATATGTATGTTTTCATGAATTGAATTGAAAAATGGTAGTTTTGTTGGATTAGGGTTAAAGATAAGAAAGTGCCATGATTAAAGAATTATATGATGATGATGATGCTCATGTAAATCGTTTCTGTTGTTTTGTTGTGCCATGAACCTGTGAACATTGTTTCTAAACCATTTTGGGTGATTGGGGAATCAAAAATGGGATTTTTGGATGAAATAGGGTTAGAAATCGCAGGTTGAAATTCTGCCCAGATGAGCACTCGCTCAAGCGAGATACCCTTCGCTCAAGCGAGCAACTTTTTGCAACGCCCAGTCTAAATTTTAGCCGCTCTCTTAAGCGAGCCACGAGCGAACCAGGAGCGAGTGAAGTACTAACCTTCGTCATTTCCGTCGCTTAAGCGAAATTTCCCGTCGCTTAAGCGAGAGACGCCAGTTTTTGCCCAGAATTTGGAAAATGGCCTGTTCGCTTAAGCGAACCAGAAGCGAGCCAGAAGCGAGGAAAACTCTAACTTTCGTGTTTTGACTCGCTCAAGCGAGATGCTGCTCGCTTAAGCGAGCTGGGTCCTGTGCGACCCAAAATGTGATTTTTCTAAGGTGTTCTAAACCCAAACCTAAGCTTTCTAAATGGTTTATTGGATTTTTAGAGAATTTTTGGAGTAATAATAATATAGAATGGAGATGTTTATGATGCATATTTGAATGAATCTTATATGAAATGAGATGAACTATACTATGCTAAGTTTGCAATTGTTCATGGTGTTGTGGTGTGGTTGAGTCTAGTTGGGGAGGTGTCCTAGTTGGTGTTGTTGTTGGTTGCATGGTGAAAATGCACCACTATTTCTGTCGTATGGTGGTATGTAGATATACTCCTTGAGTCTCATAACTCATTTGCATTGGTGGGGGCTCATGCCCCGGAATGTTTATACATTCAACTAGTGAGGGCTTATGCCCTGGAATGCTAGTCATTCACTTTGGTGAGGGCTTATGCCCTGGGATGCTTTAACCATCCATTTTGGTGGGGGCTTATGCCCCGGAGTGTTTAGCACTCAACGCGCGTAGTTGGTACCACATTTGCATAATGCATTAGTCAATAATGGAGTCTTGCATTAGAAGTTTAAGGTGTGAGTTGTTGTTGGTGAGGTGTCACCACAAGTGGCGTTGTTGTCGGAGTTGTTATTTAAGGTGAATCTAAATATTATATTGTTGAAGTGTTAATAAAGATTGCTGATGATTATGGTGAATATGAATGTTCTTGTTGTTGTTGTTTTTCAATACAACTTTATGAATTATATATATATATATATATATATATATATATATATATATATATTGCTTTGTTTTGTGAACTCACCCCTTCTGCTGGAATTGCCGCCTCGTGGGCAAGTGTAGGTAGCGATGGATAGTTAGGAGTGGCTCTCGTGTCGTAGGCTCTGATACGTAACGGAATGGGATTTAATGTTTTACAATTTCATTCCTTTATGTATCATTTTTACTTGGAGAATTGTTGAATAAATATTTGAATAATGTTGGAGAACATTTTATTTGGTGAGGCCTTTGTGCCAGATATGTTGAAGTATAAGAATTTTTAAGATGATTTTGTAATGATTATTCCGCTGCAGATTATTTTATAAAGATGTTGTTTTGGAGGATTATTTAAATAGTTTTATGTTTCTATTTAAATAAATAATTTTGGAATGTGCATGTAATGCTCCGTTTAATGTTGATTAACTCTGATGTTTATATATTATTATATACTTTTGGGAAACGGGGTGTTACATGAATGACTCTATGGTGTATATCTGCATACAACCCAACATCTTAATGGAGCATATCAGCATGCAACCAACAACAACAACAACTTAGGATACCCTCCCCAACTGGACAATACCACTTAACATCAACAAGGCAATTCAACTTAGCAAGTATAATTATTTGCACATAAGCATACATAATTTCATCTTAATCATCTTCAAAATATAGTTTTTACCATCTAAACAATTCTTAATAAATCTAATAAACATCTTAGAAAGCTTAGGTTTGGGTTTGGAACACTTTAGAAAAATCACATTTTGGGTCGCACAGGACCCAGCTCGCTTAAGCGAGCAGCTTCTCGCTTGAGCGAGTTAAATCACGTAAGTTGGGTTTTGGTTCGCTTGAAGCTCGCTTCTGGTTCGCTTAAGCGAACAGGTTAAATACACAGTCCTGGGCAAAAATTAGCGTCTCTCGCTTAAGCGACGGAAATCTCGCTTAAGCGACGCAAATGACGAAAGTTTGGTTTTCACTCGCTCCTGGTTCGCTCGTGGCTCGCTTAAGCGAGCGGCTAAAATTTCAGACTGGTCGTTGCAAGGAGTTCCTCGCTTGAGCGAAGGGTATCTCGCTTGAGCGAGTGCTCATCTGGGCAGAATTATAACCTACGATTTCTAACTCCATTTTCATCCAAAAACCCCAATTTTAATCCCCCAATCACCCAAAATGGTTTAGAAACAATGTTTATGGGTTTAAGGCACAACAAAACATCAGAACATATCACAACAACATCATTAACAACACAATTCATCAAGAAATGAGCAATTCATCATATTCATAAACCTAGTTCCAAAACTACCAATTTCAATCCAAATTCATGAAATCATATACATATATATTAACAATTGAATCATAAACCCACCCTTACCTGATTAGATGGATTAAACAAAAACTACAGCAACCCTAGCAATCTCCCTTTGGTTCTTGGCTCTACTCTTCTCTCTTCCCAAAAGTCTGTTTCTTTTTGTTTTACTGATACGTACTCTTGTTTTTCTTTCCTTACTGGCTCTCTCTATTCTCTTACCAACCAAAACCTTTCTTTCACTTAACTCCCTCTTAACTTCCTAATTAAAGTGTAACCCCCACTACCTTAATTCCAATAATACCAATTAAATCCCTTTAATCTAAATATTACTATTTCTTCTATTTTCATAATTCCCCAAAATAATAATATTTCTCCTATTTCTTAAATAACATAAAATCACGTAAATAATTATAAACACATAAACACACCACATATTCACATAATCATTTATAAATTCAAATAAAATATTCTAAGCACCTAAAAAGTAGTAAAATATAAACTAGGGCGTTACACATGGCAATAAACACCTCAATTTGACAGATTTAAGGTAAAGGGGGAAACTTTAACAAAACCTAACTTATGAATGAACTAAACCATAATTCTAGCATTAGATACACATAACAGAGGTAGGATCTCTATCTAAGAACTCACTTGATGCTTCTGCAACAAACACAGCCTCAATCTTCATGCTTCAATTCCTCACCCATCAATCAAACCCTAGCTCTTGCTTGTTCATGATACTTGGGAAGAACTTTAATCCATTCTCTTTGCAAGCTTGAGCATCCATAAATCAATGTTGTGAAGGGTTGATGGTGTTTGGAGAGGGTTAGGGTCTGATAGTTAGAGAGAGGGAGGAGAAAAGTTTTATGCTTCATCTTAGTGAGAGAAGGACATGGCCAAGAATGAAGTTTCCAACTCTAACATCCTTATATACCTCTTGTGCGAAAATACCCTTATACCCTCGGTCTTACTCGCGTTCAAAAGGACACTGATACTTAACCCGTGCTTGCCTGCCAAAACATAATAAACACTTCCGTCCTACTTATTTCCTTGAACACATCGTCATCTGATACGTTGATTAATGTTATTCCATTAACTGACGGGCGGGATGTTACACACTATCTATCCAAACATAGTAAAACACTCTTAAATCCATGAGAACATCCTGCAGCGGGTACAAACGGTCCTTGCTGACTATCCATTCAGCCTCAAGCTTGCTAAATCCTGCTAAATCAACCTGCTTATCTGAAACAAAAAGGATTTGTATGAGACGTAATGTCTCAGTGAGTTCTACCTAATCCTAGGCTATAGGTAACCTCGGGGGAAACCTATGGTCACCACGTGTCTACAATACAGCCTACCGGTTAATTATACGTGTGTGGGGACTTGCATACTTAGACGGTCGTGCATACTAGGGCCGTCATAAGGTTCTTCACATCATAAGTCATAAGGCTTGTCTTACATTCTACGTGTCATGGCGGTCAAGGGAACCTAAGGCCGCTACGTCAATATACGATAAACATATCAAGACCTAACCATAACTACTTCATGACACGGTCCTAAATCGGACGATTGGGGGTAGACTAGGATCGTCAACGGCGTAATTTCATAGTCTTATCCTGATCCATAGGCTTGCACATGTCTTATATCATAAACGTAAACATATTGTAATCGTGTTCATTCATTATGTTAGAAGCTAGCGTGTAACAAACATAGTTATCTTGGTTCATTTTACGGAATAATCATGAGTGCAGTAACCCCGGAATATATTCCCATACATGACCGATGAAACCTAGCTAGGGTACATCGGACTCCCTGGGGTGAACCTCTTGTATCCCCCTGGCATGGATAGCAAGAGACACGATACCTACATCTTGTTAAAAGTCTTGTTCATTCATTAGTCATATACATACATGTGAGCGCATAACTTATACTTGCTTGAAGGATTACCACAGGTCTGTAACCTACCCGATCATTGGTAATTGCATACATAGTTGCTCATATAAAACTTAACCTAACATGACTAGGTTACATGCTAACATGCTTGTTCTCGACTACCTAAGTCGAGGCTCTACAATTCCCCATTCTTAGAATTAACTTCTACTTGCATGTATCACATATCATATCACTCTTACATATCATTTATTAACAAACATTGTTAATGATTTTCCATGCCTTTCCCTTGTTTAAAAACTTGTTTAGAATTGTACTTTAGACACTTGGAATTGAGGGGTCCATAATTCAATAAAAGATTGCAAGAAACGGGCCTCGAACGGCATTTTTGGACCACATAAACATTTCCAAAAAGTGTTGTGCTGAGGTTGTGTAACGCCCTATTTATTTATTCGATTATTTTGATGAGTTTAGAGTCTAATTATATGTTTTAATTAATTATGTGATATGTAATATTTTACTAAGTGGCTTTAATTATTTATTTAGTAGATTATGGTTAAAAATAGAATAAGATTTGATAATAAAATAGAATATTTAGAGTTGTGGGGCTGAAATAGAATTTTAAGGAGTTTAGTGGACTTAAGTGAATTATGAGAGTTGGCTTAGGTTATAAAAATAGAAAACCTAGAATCAGAATAGTTTTCATGTAAAACAGTTTTTGGGAGAAAAGGGAGAAAAATGAGAAGACAAGAAGAAGAGCTAGGTCTGCGATTTCATCATCCAAGGTAAGGGTGGGACTAGCTCTCTCTAATAATGGGTTTATAATTCTGAAATTGAAATTAACATGTTGTAGGTAGAGAATTTGGGATTTTGGGAATTAGGTTAAATTTCATGAAAACAAGGTAGAAAATAGGTTAAATTTCATGAAAACAAGGTAGAAAATCCATTGAAGGTAAGTATAATTGATTTTTAGGCTGTAGAATAATCATAGGTAGAGTTTTCTATCAATTTGGGGATTTGGGTTGATGAAAATGGGGTTTTTGGAGTGAAAACTGGTCTGTTCCCGTAGAGTTGTCCACATTCCATCGTAGTACGATGCTGGAAATCGTACTACGATATTTCCAGTAGCAAAAAGGTTTTTTTCCAGCACATTCCATCGTAGTACAATGCATTCCATCGTAGTACGATGCACAGTGACAACATCCCCTGTTTTCGTGTTCTTGCGTCTTTTTCACCCATTTCCGTTCCGAACTGGCTTTTCGTGTAAACATAAAAGTTGTAGATAATTGAGTTAGCTTTCTAATGGCTTTGTTTTAACTTGAAAATGATTTTTAGTTTTTGAGATATGATGAATTCTTGTACCGTTTTCAGTTGTTTCTGTTTTGAATTAAGCTTTGTTATAAACATGTGAATTGTTGATATATGACTTATCTTTCTAGTAGCATTGGTTTGATATGCAAATCTCCTATGATTGATTTTATATGAATTTTGTGATGAAGTTGCCTAAGATGTCAAAGTCCTAAGATGTTGTCTAAGATGTCTAAGTTGTGAGATGTGTCTAAGTTGTTGAGTTGCATTGGTTGATGAGCCCATGCATAGTCGTTAAAGATGAAGGCTGATGGCCCTGAGAGCTTTGCTCTAAAAGATGAGGGCTGATGGCCCTGGGAGCTTTCTCCACCACGATGAGGGCTTATGTCCTGAGAGTTATTACTCTAACACGTTGAGGGCTTATGCCCTGAAAGCTTTACTCCAAATGATGAGGGCTTATGCCCTGAGAGTTATTACTCTAACACGTTGAGGGCTTATGCCCTGATTGGTACCACATGCATATTGAGGTCGTTGTCGCTGCATTTGTCAAGTGTTGTGTCGTCGTTGATGCACTGTCGTCTTCGTCGAGTTGTCAATGAATTAATAAGAGATTAATGACGAGTTATGTGAAGTATTAGCATTGTTAATTGTTGTTGTTTATGTTGTTAAATTCTTTTAGTGAATTATATGTTTATTATTATTGAATGTGAATCTCACCCCTTCTGCTTGAAAATTGTTGCCTTTGTATGGGTAACTTGCAGGTGACCCAGAATAGTTGCAGTTGTGAGTGGACTTCTCTCACGTGTGTCTTAGGTGCTCTGATACATAACGGGATGGGAAATTTTGTCGTTGCTTTCTATTCCTTACGTATTATTTATGAAATTTTATGAACCTGTTGTTGGAATAAATTTTATGAGATTTTACGTTGAGGCCTTTTGTGCCAAAGTTGTTTAAAAGATTGAACGAATTTTGCTGCGATGTAATTTTGAGATTTTGATATGACATGTTTAAAATACATAGTAACTCTATCCTATTTATGATTTTATGAAAAGAAATGTGACATTCCGTATATGTTGAAATACTCTGATTTTAAGTATGATTTACGTTGTTTGGGAATACGGGGTGTTACAATCTGCACGCTTAAGCATGCACACGCTTGCCAGTTCGCTTTAGCGAGATTGTAAGCGAGCAGAGTCTGTAGTTACGACATTTTGCACGCTTGAGCGTGCAGTGCACGCTTAAGCGAGTATTCATCAGTCCAGAAGTGCAGAAATCGTATTTTGACATAAAAACCTCAATTTCAAGTGTTCTAATGTATCCTAATCTTCCAGAACATCATAAAAACAGCTTATATCATATGCATGATAGCAATTAACAATATTTGATCATAAATGGTACAAAGGGGTTCTATAACCCTAATTCACATACTAACATAATTCATGTTTTCTCACAAGAAATTGCACAACCCAAAGGTAGGATAAGCTATCTAAGAACTCACCTAGTGATCTCTGATAACAACTTCCAGTTCCTTGAATCTCTACTCCAAACCCTAGCCCATGCAAATGTCTAAGAATGAGGATCCAACTTGAAGGAAACATACCACTTCCAATCTTGAGGAACTCTTCATGCTTAAACCATTCCCAAGCTTGATCATTCAAGAGTGATGAATTAGAGAAGATTGAGCCAGAAGGGAGGAGGGATTTCGAAACTCTAGAGAGAAGGAGGAGAGAACTTCATTCTTGTGAAGTCTAGAGAGAGGAAATCTCAAGCCAAATGAATATTTTGGTTCCAAACCCACTTAAATACTTATGGTGAAAAAGTACCATTATGTCCTTCGTCTTGATCGTTCTTTCTCTGACACTGATAATTCAACCCGTGTTAGACTAACAATACATAAAAGTATCTTCCGTCTTATTATAATTTTCCTGAACATTCTACTTTCGATACGTCGACTGTTAAATTCTCGGACTTGACGAGCGGGATGTTATAGTTTCCAATGAGATATTAAATGTATCCTATGAGACTTCTTTTGCTAAATCGTTGATAACATAAAATGTAGCGTGAAACTTTTTCTTAATATGGTTCAGCCCCATTTTATGAGGCTCGACTTTGCCTCTAGGTTTTAAAAAAAGTCAATTTGGAGCGATTCCTCCAAAATTCGGTTGAAAAATCAGAAAAAGGTCAAGGATCGCGGTCCTTTCTAATGGAATTTTGCCAAAAAAGATTCAATATTTCTTGGTTTAAAAAATTTTCCAACGCCTCGAGGCCGTAGCTATGCTTGTTAGCTTTCCAACGAATGTTCACAAGCTCCGAGCCGCAATGGACATCCCAAGATATGGCCGTTTTAGAGAGAAAGGGTCAAAAACAAGTAAAATCCGAATGCTAACAAGGTAATTCACTTGGCCTCCATTTAGCCTGAATTTTCAAAAATTCTAAAAATCAACCATTAGTCATCTGAAACGCACAAAACCACAAATTAAACAATAATTGGTCAATAAGTTATGCAAAAAATGAGATAAATGGGTTTTTTTATAAATGTTTCCAATGAGATTTTAAATGTATCCTATGAGACTTCTTTTGCTAAATCGCTGGTTAACATAAAATTTAACGTGAAACCTTTTCTTAATATGGTTCAGCCCTATTTTATGAGGTTCGACTTTGCCACTAGGTTTTAAAAAAAAGTCGATTTGGAGTGATTCCTTCAAAATTCGGTTGAAAAAAAAGGTCAAGGATCACAGTCCTTTCTAATGGAATTTTGCCAAAAAATATTCAATATTTCTTCGTTTAAAAAAATGTCCAACGCCTTGAGTCCCTAGCTATGCTTGTTAGCTTTCCAACGAATGTTCACAAGCTCCGATCGGCAAAGGACATCCAAAGATATGGTCGTTTTAGCGAGGAAGAGTCAAAAAGAAGTAAAAACCGAAAGCTAACAAGGTAATTCACTTGGCCTCCATTTAGCCCGAATTTTAAAAAATTCTAAAAATCAACCATTATTCATCTAAAACACACAAAACCAGAAATTAAACAATAATTGGTCAATATGTTATGCGAAAAATGAGATAAATTGGTTTTTTCATAAATGTTTCCTATGAGATAAATGGGTCATTTCTAATGGAATTTTGCCAATAAAGATCCAATATTTCTTCGTTTAAAAAAAAATTCAACGCCTCGAGGCCGTAGCTATGCTAGTTAGCTTTCCAACAAATGTTCACAAGCTCTGATTAGCAAAGGACATCCCAAAATATGACCGTATTAGCGAGAAAGGGTCAAACAACTTTATTCTCTTCACATTAGCTACTCCATCTTAAACCAACAAAAAAACATGAAGGTCCAACAAGTTAGCAAAAGTGCACCATTTCATTTAGACAAAAAAATAAACAATATACATTAGTGTAAACCAATTTAACGTAAGGGATAGTTTAGTAAATATCCCTCGAGTTATTTGTTATAAAATAAGAGAGGGTCTAAGTTAGGAAATTGGTGCAAGTTAACAAATATATTTTAATGAAAATTACTAAAGTAACCCTCAAACTATTTGTCATAAAATAAAAATGGGTCTAAGTTAGCAAATTAGTGCAAGTTAACAAATATGTTTTAAATAAAATTAATAAAGTAACACTCAAGCTATTAGTTTTAAATAATAAAGATGAAGGATATTTTTGTCCAAATGAAGATTTGCACTTTTTCTAACTTGGACCTTCATGTTTTTTGTTAGTCTATAAATTAGCAAACCCGTATATATATATATATATATATATATATATGTGTGTGTGTGTGTGTGTGTGTGTGTGTGTGTGTGTGGGTTGCTAACTTACTCCCTACACCCACTTGTATTTTACTTAAAAAACAATTGCACATTTTTTAGTTAGTCATATATAAAAGGACAATTTGGTAAATTACCCTTGTTTGGTTAAAACTTAAAACTAATACATATCACACCTTTCCTTTTCTTATCCCCGTAAGACAAATATATGTCCAACAAAAGTGATACTCATTGTCTTTTTTTTTTTTTCGTTTCCTTTTTCAAATTTCATTCTCTAAAAACAACACAGTTCCTTTTTATAAAATAAAAAAAATGGGAAAACAATGAAAAGCTAAGCAATTCGCTGCTAAATACCCCATAGGTATCCGCCAGCAAAGTGATATTTAGCTGAGGAGGAGGAGACATCCACATCTTTAAGGAATCAACATTTTTAGCACCAAACTTGACCAACCAGTCAGCACATTCATTGTCTTCTCTCAAAGTATGAGTAAAGGAGACCACCCAAGAAAGATAAAAGAGTTTCCTGATGAGAGAAAGTAAGTTTGCATGAGGATGAAAATTATTCTGATTAGTATCCCCAATAAGATCTAAAGATGTCCTAGAGTCAGTTTCCATGATGATAGATCGATACCCGAGGTCCCATGCAATTTGAAGTCCTTTATATATAGCTGAAAGTTCAGCTAGTAAATTAGAAGCTCTACCACAAGAACTAGAAAATCCTTGAATCTAAATTCCCATATTGTTTCTCAAGAGACCTCCAAAACCTGCATTACCGAGATTTCCAAAAGAAGAACCATCTACATTGATCTTAATATAGCCTTCAGAAGGGAGATTCCATCTACATTGATCTTAAGAGATTATGTTGTTGACATAATTCCAAGTATCTTTCTGCACATTTTGAAAAATCTGTTCATTTCTATTTCTCCAAATTTCAAAACAAGTTACTATGAACTTAGTACCTGCCTCCATTGTAGCATGATGTTTAAACCAAAGCTGACAATCTTGCATGTAAAAATTGTTAGGATAGATAGGATAAACAGAAATCCATATTGAAATCGCTCTAGGGCAATCTCGTAGAGTATGTAAATCGCTCTCAACAACAGCACCACATCTATGACAAGAAGTATCGGAAGTGAGGTGACGTGAGACTCTAAATGAATTGGTAGGAAGACTACCATGCATCACTAACCAACAACTTTTTGGATAAATAGGGTCCAACAACTTTCTTTCTCTTCACATTAGCTACTCAATCTTCTTTAGATACATTCATACCGTTAAGGATGTAACTAATACTTTTGGGAATTGGGATAACAATTTCTTGTTTGAGATTTAGAATCTACTGATTAATATATTGCAAATAAAATCATAGCAATCCATATCCTTATTTATGAGAATCTACCTCTCAAATTCTTGTATGAGAATCTACCTGTTTTCGAATGAGATGATAAAAATGAAGGATAAAACTGACAAATTAGATATTAAAGTTGGGGAATAGGTTTGAAGGACTAAAAAGGGCAAAATAGACAGATTTTATTTTTAATCTTATATCTCATTCGTCAATCGAATCAAACGGCCGCAGCACATAGCGCAGCAGTGGATCCAACTCCTGTTTTGTCAAAGAACAGAATGCGTATTTTTCTGTCAAAAAAGAAGAGAATAAATTGAGCATCTTCTCTCACTAACTAACTAACTGTGACTTTTTCATTGATTGATTGATTCATTCATTCTCATCGACGACCACCGCAAGTATAGTAAAATGGGTTGGACGACGCCGACAGTGGATGAGTTCCTGCAGAAGTGCTCGCAATCTGGCGACGCTGCCTATGCCGCCCTCAGATCATTGCTGGAGGGTCTTGAGGATCTGGAAACCCGTTCCCAGGCTCGGATCTTCCTTTCTCTCCTTCAGAAGCGTTTCCCCACCAAGGACTCCTGCGATCAATGCTTTCAGACTTACCATTTTCGTATTGAAGACATCTTATTGGATCAATACGAGGGTAAGTAATATATTATATTTTATGAGATGAGATTTGCTTTCTTTTGATTCATTCATCTTATCTTATTGGATAAATGAAAATTGCATTGCATTGCAGGGCACCAAGGTAGAAGTAAATTGACTATGATGGTGATTCCTAGCATTTTTCTCCCTGAAGACTGGTCCTTCACTTTTTATGAAGGGATTAATAGACACCCTGACTCCATTTTCAAGGACAGAATTGTTTCTGAGTTAGGTTGTGGAAATGGATGGATATCCATTGCCATAGCTGAGAAGTGGCTACCTTCCAAGGTTTGTTGATATCATCTTCAATTCTTACATACCCAATTTCTATGCTAATACAAATCATTTCTTCAGGTCTATGGCCTTGATATCAATCCTAGAGCTGTCAAAATTTCCTGGATAAACCTATACTTGAATGCTTTAGATGAAACCGGACAACCCATCTATGACGAGGAGAAGAAAACTTTGTTGGACAGGGTAGAGTTTCACGAATCTGATCTTCTATCCTATTGCAGAGATAATGGAATTCAACTTGAAAGAATTGTAGGATGTATTCCTCAGGTAAGTAATTCCAGAACTATCATACATCTATCTATGCAGGTTATTATAACTGTTAGGTAAGTAATTGATTTATATCTAACATCCCCTTAACATACAAGTCCTTTCGGCTTGACGCCATACAATGCATAGACACGACAAACACTGCCTTGTACTGAAATTTAATTGAGTTAAAAGAATAAGGGTAACAGGGATTGAACTATAGATCCCATGTCTTTAACTATCTGAAAAGCTTAAGATGTTGAGCGAAACTACGCAAATGATTTTACACTATGTTATACACATGCACACATTAATATACGTGACTACTTTAACATATATGCACCTAACACAAGTAATTTTGTTGTTATATGCCACATTAAAATATGTTTGAAGTTAATACAAATTACATTAATTGACGAAATATATTTAAGAAGTATCTCTTAAACTGATTGTATTCAAATATACATAAAAGTAATTTTTTAAACAAAAATGTTTCCATGAAAAAAAAAAATTATGACCTTCATTGTAATTTTGTAGAAAACTAGTTAATTTTTTTAAAACAAAAACAGTATTTTTATGATTATAAACAAACACAAATTAGATTGCGTTTTAATCTAGTGATTAATTAGTATCAAAACAATTTTTTATTAAAACAAATGGGTCCTATATCTCAAATAGTTAATCCATACAATCATTTTCAGTTTTACAACATTTTAATTTTCTCCCTTTCTCTCTAAGAATCTGAGGTATTCTAGTATGGTATGACATTAGCTTCTTGATGAATTTGGTTTATCCAGTGATGTTTTAGCTTAATCATTTGATTAATATGCATTCTTGTGGTTGGATCTCGTGCAGATTCTTAATCCAAATCCAGATGCAATGACAAAGATGATAACAGAAAATGCAAGTGAGGAATTCCTTCATTCTTTGAGTAATTATTGCGCACTGCAGGTAAATACAATCTTATCTTTTTTAATACGTCACCAGCATTCTACTAGCTATGTTGTTGTTTCCCAGAGATTCTTTTTTGAAGTATTCATATTTGTTTTATGAATTCTATGTGTGAAGCCAAAAATAAATTTTAATTAAAGTATCACTTACACAATTTATCCCTTCTTCACCGGTCGGTCTTGGCAGTTTTGAGCCTATTTATGACTTCTTCTTTTTTGTTGACAATAGCCTATTTATGACATAAATACTACATTTTTATGTTTATTCTTTATTTTGTTGTGTGTAGGGTTTTGTGGAGGACCAGTTTGGGTTAGGTTTAATTGCAAGGGCAGTTGAAGAAGGGATATCAGTAATCAAACCAAATGGAATTATGATCTTTAATATGGGAGGTCGCCCAGGACAAGGTGTTTGCAAAAGATTGTTTGAGCGTCGGGGTTTTCGCATTACAAAGCTTTGGCAAACTAAAATCATTCAGGCTAGTAATCATATATGTTTGACTAGATAATATTTCTCCAGTGAAAGTGTAGCTTATTGAGATGTACTGGTACAGGCTGGTGACACAGATATTGCAGCCTTAGTTGAAATTGAGAAGAACAGCCCGCACCGTTTTGAATTCTTTATGGGGCTTTCTGGAGATCAGCCTATTTGTGCACGGACGGCTTGGGCTTATGGAAAGTCTGGTGGCAGCATTTCCCATGCTTTATCAGTTTACAGTTGTCAACTTCGTCAACCTAACCAGGTCGGTTGTTCACCAAAACTGTCAATTTCTTACAAGAATATTGTTATCCTGAAGGAATTTTGAAGCACAATGCAATTTGATACTTGCAGGTTAAAGTTATATTTGAGTTTCTGAAAAATGGATTTCAAGAGATCAGCAGTTCTCTGGATTTGTATTTTGAGGATGATTCTGTTGCTGATGAAAAAATTCCTTTCCTTGCTTATCTTGCAAGCATTCTAAAAGATGATTCCTATTTTCCATATGAACCACCGGCTGGAAGCAAACGCTTCCGCAATCTCATTGCTGGATTTTTGAAGACGTATCACCATATTCCACTCACTGCCAGTGTAAGAAGAAACCAGCGCTTTATAATTATAATATATAGTCATGCAATATTATGGGTATACATCATGTTATACATCTAGCTTAACATGACGTGCCATTTGGTTTTATCTTTGCTGAGATCTATTGTAAATATCTTCTGTAGTTAATAGGTATGTCATCGTGTAAGTATGGCTCTTTATTGCAGCCAAACAAAATCCCACGCATTAATGAATGAATAGGGTAGTATATGTGTTTCAAGAGCAGTAGAAAAGTTAATATTAAGTAGCATAGTTGTTTTTATAATTTCCACATATATCTTCTGGATATGGGTGGCACAATGTCATTAGGTCAGATCTGTTATTTATTGAATTCTGGTATTTTATTCATAAGTCTCAAACATTCATAATAGGCTTGGGTTAGTAAGAGTCAGGGAGTACATTTTGGAGGTTGTTTATTCTAACTTACTTTCTCTGGAAGCATATTATTTTGAGGGTGTTGTAGTTTAATTATTGTAATTAAGAATTCCTAAGAGATACAAGCTGGAAGTTTTCTAACCTTAAAGGTCTTCTAACTTGCATTACTAAAATACACCTCAACTGTTGAATGGCAGAACTTTTTCCTGAATCTTAAATTTATTAATTATCAAGAACTTTCTTCTTTCTGGTTTATTACACCAGAATGACCAAACTATATGCTGCGTTCAACTCATCCTCCTCTTAATCCTTCTCTTCTCCTTGTTACTATACACAAATATGTCAGTAGGGCCAGTTGTCATCTAAGTTATAGCTCAAATCATGTATAATCCTACATGCTCTTCTGATTCTATATCACTTAGATGTAAGCACAAAATCTAAGAGAAATAAGGGATAAGCTGGTGCTATTTCATGTGAAATTATCTTTGAAAAACAGATGTTATCCACAAACAAATAATATAAAATAAAAATAAAAATTGAAATACGAAAAACTAGAAGAAAAATGGTCTTATTTCTAAATTGGTCTCGTGGTAGACTATAGATGCTTCCCACTTTAAGTAACCTTTTTCCATCATGCATTTGAATGGCGGGAGTTTCCCCATCAGAAATCTTTCTATTTTGAGTTAATAATCTGGGAACTTGCGTTGTGTATATATTCATACTTGCTGTGGCTAATTGGTACAAATGCTTTCCGTAGAATATTATTACTAATATCATAATTTAAAAGTAAAATATATGCAGCTACTTGATTTTAATTTTGTTGATAAGTGTAAACCATTCTACTCAGGCTAGTGATTAGGAATTACTTGCCCCATAGTAAATTTGTTTGGTTCATATCATATATTACAATATTGACATATCTATTGAAATTCTGTGCCAGAATGTTGTCATTTTTCCTTCAAGGAATGCGGCTATTGAGAATGCTCTTCGCTTGTTCTCACCTCGGCTTGCAATTGTTGATGAACATCTGACTCGACACCTACCTAGGCAGTGGTTAACATCTTTGGCACTTGAGGTATGAATGTCATGGCAGTGGTCTTTTGTATTATCATGCAAATATTATAATTTCCTACAACAGATATAATAATAATTAATTAAACTGCTTGCTAATAATTATATAATGTCTACCCCTAGCCTAATTGTATATTTAGGCTTCTTCCTTACATAGGTCCTTGTGATTGGAGGCCTACTACTAACACAATCAAATTAATAGTTGTTGACACAGTACAGGAGAAAATCATACCATCACTTTTCAATGTAAGGAATCCAATGTTTCAAAAGCATATATACAACAGCAACAACCAAGTCTTTTCCCATTAGGTGGGATCACCTGCATGGATCAATCAATGTCATAAAATCGTATCATGTATTTGAACCAAATATAAAATTAAAATATTTATTTTTAAGCAATCTTAAAGATTCGGCCTGTAGTTTTCTTCCGTATCCCCCCTGCCTTAAATTTAACTACTGGACCACCCTCTATCTGGTTTAATCGCCTTACCAGCGCTTCAGTTCCATACAACACAGCAGATCTTATAACTTGCGAAAGAAATTTTTGTAGATTTGATTTTTGCTCACAGCAAGGACATATATTTACTTAGTTGCAATTGGAGACTGGTTGGTTGGGAGAGGCTAGGCTCTCAAATTCCTTGTGCATCTTTATCTCCTTTATCCTTTTCTTTGTAATTTACGAATTGTGTTGTATACTTGTATTCCCCTGTTTTGAGGATTGCTGGAAGTTATATAAATAATAAATAAATCTTTTCAGTGTATTTAATTTAATTTTCAACCAGTTTTATCAGATTATTGCATGTACCATAACAAGTTTTTATCATTTTAGCAGAATATGGGATCTATTGACTCTTTAGATGATACAATAACAGTAATTGAAGCCCCTCGGCAATCAGACTTAATGATAGAACTAATAAAGAAATTGAAGCCTCAAGTGGTGGTGACTGGAATTGCTATTTTTGAGGCTGTTACTAGTTCAGCTTTTGTGCACCTCTTAGATACAACGCGAGATGTTGGATCTCGTCTTTTCTTGGACATATCAGATCACTTTGAGCTATCCAGCCTTCCGGGATCAAATGGAGTCCTGAAGTATCTTTCAGGAAGTCCTCTACCCTCTCATGCAGCAATTATTTGCGGACTGGTAAAGAACAAGGTAATATTCCATATTAACTTATTAGCTGACTTAG
Source organism: Medicago lupulina (assembly GCA_958299785.1). Classification (NCBI taxonomy): domain Eukaryota; kingdom Viridiplantae; phylum Streptophyta; class Magnoliopsida; order Fabales; family Fabaceae; genus Medicago; species Medicago lupulina. The sequence continues at coordinate 372,753 of OY283139.1, forward strand.
ACTGTATGGTAGGCTTCTGTTCTGGCGTGACTTTGATCAATTTCGTATTAATGGCACTAACAACCAATGTTTTTCCAGGTTTATCCAGATTTAGAAGTAGCTTTTGTCATTTCAGAAGAAGAGTCTCTCTTTAATGCATTTTCCAAAACTGTTGAGTTACTAGAAGGCAATACCGCATTAATCAGTCAGTACTATTATGGCTGTATTTTCCACGAGCTTCTTGCTTTTCAGCTGGCCTGCCGGCGTGCACCTTCTGAGGTCTGTCTGCCTGTCGTTTTCATTTTCTTTTAGTCTTGAAAATTTGAATTGTTTTTAGCGTGTAACATCTGTTCCTGAGATGCATCTGTTCTTTCATTTGTGGCTCCGTATATATCTGGACCACGGTAATTTTGAAGAAAGAATACGTTTAAAAGCTTGACTTGAGAACCTAATTGCATGAAATAACTTCCTAATTCCCTGTTATCTCGTGCCTTCCAAATATGTGCATAATCCAAAAATATGTGCATAATCCTTAGCCACCAGGGGATCCTTAAGTCGATCAATCTTACCATTAGGACCAACCTTCACCATATAAAGCTGAAGAGGAACAATAGAAGGCATAGCAACAATAATTGTAGGAAGAGACCTTGGAGCTAAGCGGGTCACTCAAAGTATGGAACAAACTCGAAAAAGGTAACATTAGCCGATATGAGATACCTTTGAAGTGTAGGAGAATAACAACGATAACGTTTTTGAGATTGAGGATAACCAAAAAAGACACTTGAGAGATCGAGCCCAGAGTTTGTCAAGATCGGGAGAGTGATTGTGGACAAAACATGTGAACCCGAATACATGAGGAGTAAATGAGTGAAATGCGATTTATAAGATAGGACATGGTTAGGACAATATCCTCCCAAAAAATGAGATGAAACATTAACATGAAGGAGAGTTTGAGTGGTTTCAATGAGATGCCGATTTTTGCGTTCAACTACCCTATTTTGTTAGGTGTATGAACACACGATGTTTGTTGAAGAATGCCATTAGAGGCCATACAATTTTGAAGTTGATGGGACAACTATTCATGTGCATTATCCCTGTGTAAAGTGCAAATGGACACACCAAATTAGATTTTAATTTCCCTATAAAATTGCTCAAAAATAGGTATAATTCAACCCTGTTTTTCATTAAAACTAACATGTAAAACTAGACGATTATCAATAGGTAACAATATTTAGACTTAAAAGTGGAAATAGTGCGAGAAGGAAATATCAAAGTGAACTAATGCAAAGGGGGAAGATCCCATTTATTTACTTGACCGCATAAGTGACTGTGTTTCCCAAATTGACACGACTCACTATGTAAACTAGATAATTTGGAAAGACTAGGTGCCAACTTTTGAAGTTTGAGAAGACTTAGATGACCGAATTAAACATGCATAGTAAAAGGGAAATCTTTGACATGGCATGTCATTGGTTTGACAAGAGATAATAGAGGCCATTAGATGCACCCGACCCCATGATCCATCCTGAAGTCCGATCTTGCAAAGTAACATCGCCATTAGTTAAAGTGATGACACAATCTTTAGAATGAGTCAATCGGCTGATATAGATTAAATTGAAGGGACATCCAAGCTCATAAAGGACAAACTCAGCATTGATTACTGTTATGACAGGATCAGGGATAAGTTGGATTCACTGTGGATCTAATGAAGACAACCTTACCTTGTATTTGCAAAAGATTGAGTGCGTGGCTCTAACATGTGACCTCCAATTCACATGACAATAGCTCCAACCTTTTGTTAGGATCTAATATGATAGAGTTTTTTAAGTGATTAGTAGGTGGTTAATTATAGGTTTAGGTAGATTATTAGTAAGCGGCCCATTAGGATTAGATAATAAGAGGCCTGTTTGGGTCAACGACTAGAATCTTCTCTTTATTCGTATATAAGGGGAATTCTTTGGAGTTCTAGAGTATGACAGATTGAGTTTTGTGTTTAGGGCCGGAGTAAGATTTCTCTCTTCTACTATTTTACTATTTTCATTACTATCAATAAAGCACCATATTTTCTTTAATCGCCACATCTGTTTCTTCTTATAGTTTGGTTGTGTTATTGTTAATTCGATTGTAGGATCCTTTGGTTCCTATCACCTTTGCACTAAAGCCCCTCTTCATTATTATGGGGAGCATGCCATGTAAACTAAAAATTAACACATATCTTCTGTATAGCTAGCTATTTATGACATGTTCGTGAATTAGTTTATTCCCGTGGTTAGTTTTCTCATTACTTCAAATTTAACTTCTGTCCTCCAGAGAATCTGTGAAAATGTCAAATCAGTTGATATGATAGGATTTGCTAAATCAGCCGTATCAGTTCTTAATAATGCTGAGCTAGCATTTGACGGGGTAGATAATGGTTCCCTGATCCACATGGATGTTGATCAAATCTTTTTGCCTGTTCCATCTCCTGTCAAGGCTGCTATTTTTGAAAGTTTTGCTCGACAAAACATGTCTGAGTCTGAAATTGATGTCACCACAAGCATAAAAAAATTCGTCAAAAGCAACTACGGTTTTCCAACAGATACCAGCACGGAGTTTATATATGCTGACAATTCAAAAGCTCTTTTCAACAAACTGGTCCTCTGTTGCATTAAAGAAGGTGGCACCCTCTGTTTTCCAGCTGGATCAAATGGGAACTATGTTTCTTCTGCTACATTTTTGAAAGCTGACATAGTGACAGTTCCTACTGATGCCAGCGTAGGTTTTAAGTTCACGGAAAAGACACTCACTGGAGTCCTTGGCACTGTGAAAAACCCATGGGTGTATATTTCTGGACCTACAATCAACCCCACTGGCTTAGTTTATAGCAACAAGGAGATAGGGGAGATTTTGAGTACCTGTGCTAGATTTGGTGCAAGAGTTATAATTGATACTTCATCCTCTGGTTTGGAATTTGACAGTAAAGGCTGGGGTGGCTGGGATTTGGAGGAGTGTTTGTCTAAGCTGAATTCTTCATTCAAGCCATCATTCTCTGTGTCTCTGCTCGGAGGATTGTCGCTTAAGATGCTCAATGGTGTTCTCAGATTTGGGTTTCTTATTCTTAACCAGTCGAGTTTGGTTGACACATTTTATAGTTATCCAGGATTAAGTAAACCTCATAGTACTGTTAAATATGCTGCAAAGAAGTTGCTGGAGCTTAGAGAGCAGGAATCATCAATTCTATCAGATGCTATTGTTGAACATACACAGATTTTGAGAAGTAGATCCAAGTGCTTGAAGGAGGTAATTTCTGATCTGCTTAACATTTCTGTTTGAATTTTATTTTAATTGCTTTGTTTTTTATGGTTGGATTTTTTTCTTTTATTAAAAAGAATGCTAAACAATTTTTGGGGGAATACTTCCCTAGGCACTTGAGAAGAGCGGTTGGGACGTGCTTGAATCGTGTGCTGGCATTTCTGTTGTGGCCAAACCTTCCGCCTATCTCAAAAAGACTATTAAGCTAAAGATTTCATCAAAAGGTGAAGTCAGCCAAGGAAATGCCACTGTGGAAATAAAGCTCGACGACTCAAATATTAGGAATGCCATTCTCGAAGCCACAGGTTTATGCATCAATAGTGGCTCTTGGACTGGAATTCCTGGATATTGTCGGTTCAATATTGCACTTGAAGAAAATGATTTCAAGAAAGCACTGGATTGTATACTAAAATTTAGAGAAGTTGCACTAGGTTAAAACCCGTGTCATTTGATATACAAGTATACTTAGATGATTTCGCTTCAGTGCATGTCATTCGTGTTTTAAGGAATAAGGAAAGTTTGGGTGTTTTGTTCCCCTTGTTAACACGGTCTATCGTCCGTTTTTTATTTGCATGGTGTGCAATAATCATAGAATGCGAACTTTCAGTTCAAGAAATTTTCTCTAATCATTTGTTGCATTACATTTATGATTTATGTATCTATGTATGCTTCTGTAATTGAGTCATGGTGTGAGGTTTAGGATGAATCTGCGCGTAAACAACCTAGTACTATCTGTAGGACAGGATTTTAAAAGTCGGCTATTATTAAACACTCCGTGCATGTCTTCACTATTTTATTTTTTTGACAATAAATAACTATCTCATTTCATTGTCATGCCTTCACTTTTTATTGTCATTATTTTTTTTACAATCTATCTCTCCACATCACACTGTATATATAGACACATACATACACACCGTAGTTCACAATTTTATGGTTAGCGTTTTTTTTTTTTAAAATGTACCATAAATTTGTAGTTTGGTGTATATTTTTTAAATAAAATGTTCATTGCAACCTATAAATTCATGGAACACAAGGTAAATATAAATTATGAAGACATCATGTCCAAGCCACTTTTGTGGTTGCTCTTAGCTAAATATAATGATCACTTAGACGGTTAGACTCCTTTTATCATTTAATAGTGGTACAAAGTATTTTTTTTAGTCATGTTTGACAAAAGTTGATTTGCTCTTTGTATCATAGTCTTTCTAATGATGGTGATCAGCTAATGTGTCTTGTTGTTGCATAAACTTCCGCATGATGGGACATATCATATGGATGAATGAACTCATTTAAGGAAGAGATTGTTGGTGTATCAAGTCCATTAATAGCATAAATGTTGAAGGCACATATACCCAGCACATTAAGATTTTTGATGAAGATGTATTGTCTAAGTCGTTTGTTTGTTTGTCGTTGATTCAATGTGAAGATTTCCGAATATTTTAGCTCTTCTCATGATCCAACAATCATACATAATTAATTAGAGGTGGGTGAACGTATTGTGAAAACATGGCGGGTGTGGAGTCGGGTTAATAACATTCCTAATTTTTCTTTTCTTTTCAAATGACATATGAAAGTAATCTCACACTGAAAGGTCTCTATTTTTACATGTTTATGTGTTCTTCTCATCGAAAAGACTTCTCCTATAGCAATCATGCATAAAATCTATGTTCGTAAAGCATCCATGGCCACATTATTAGATTTATGTGTCTTTAAATATTATTAAAAAAAGAAAATAATATGTACAAGAGGGGAAATTAGGCCAAGACTCTCAGAAAAATAAGTGTTTCCTTGCGATAAATGAGGGCAAATAGTCTGGAGACCCAAATAAAAATTACATGTCATTTTTAAATAATTAATTATGAGAGTAATTTTTTATTTAATTATAATAAAATAATGATATCATGTTTATTATATATTGTCTTTATCTAACTTCATATCCTATCATGTGTATATCATAATATGACCATCAAACGGGTTATGTATGCGCTAAATCTGGTTTGCAAGTCGAATATTGCTCTTCTCCCATCAAAAATTGCTCACTCACATACAAACTTCCCAAAATACCTATGCGTGATGCGTGAGTTATTATTACTACACTTGTACTACACTGCATCTTACCAAAATACCCATGCATGGGTACATAAGTGATGGTGGGTGGTGGGCAGAGGGAGACGTCGGCGGATAAAAGTTGATAGTGGATGGTGAGTTCATAAGTGATGTCCGTCGCAGGGGAGAAGGAGAGAGGAACGTGTTTTCTCTTCTCAGTTTTCTATTCTCTCTCACGTGTGTTTTTCCTTCAGCTTTAATTGATTTTTTTTTTAAAAGGTGTGCCACGTGGTACACCCTAATTGGACAATGTTATATAATATTAGAAGTCAATGGTACACAAGTGGAATCCGGTGAAGCATATAGAAGGCGGTGATGCAAAGAGGCAGCTGACCCAAACTTTTTTAAAGTAAGTGGAGACAAGGCAAGGGTATTTTTAGAATTTTGTATGGGAGTGAGCAATTTTTAATGGGAGAAGAGCAATATTCTTAATATTCTTGTAAATCTATAAGTTCGCTATTTCTTGCGATAACTTGCATAAGACATTTGGAAGCTACAACATAAGTGCTCATTAAAGCATTCTATCATCATTACATATGAAATGTCAAACCTAAAAAAAAAAAATGATAAACAGCAACGAGGGAGCCGGAATAAAAAATTGGTGACTAAATGAGGTTATAGTGGATGTAACAATGATAGATGCAAGAGCAAAGTGGGCTCGATGCCACTAGCTTTTTACTGCATTGGTTGGGGGTAAGTGGGTAGTTATGTTAATCTTTTAGGCAACATTTTAATGCGCCCATATAAATGTCTTCAGAGGATGACAATTTGAAATGGTTTTGTAATTGAGGGGCCCCTAGCTTCAACAGTAAAACATGTTTGAGACATGTCTCATCAAAACAAAGGTGCATGATTGTTAAAATAGAACAAGTTTTTTCACATGTTTGTTTCTTCCTCTTGTTTGTTTTCTTTTTTAATTATTTTTTCGAGAGAATGATCACAGGATCAATAAATTATATGTAAATTTAAGTGCACAATTTTTTTAATGATGCAGAAAGAAATCCTCTGGTCACCCAAAAGAAAAAGAAAGGTACTTTATTAATCTATCAATGCAGAGACAGAAACATATGTGCATAATTTCTTGTTGACTTTTTAGTTGAGCTTTCATTATGTTTCATACGCACAAGCATCGCATCATATTAGTTGGATCTCTTCTGAAAGTCATCTCCTAAAAGTGCGATAGCACTGTTCTGTCACTTAACATGTTTGCTTTGAATATTTGATAGAGAGAAAAATGACACTCTAAAAGGAAAATAATGATCCATCCAAAAGTGAGGGAAGGAGAGAATGCAATGAATCTTGCTACCTACCGACTAGTGCCTCCTTGGATACCTATAACAACTGTGTATCTTTCTTTTATATATTTTGAGTTTTTCCTGCATGCACAGTTGCTTATTTATGACTATACATAGATGTCCCATATTATACTTAATTAGGATACAATCAAACATCAAAGTATATATATAGATTAAGGCACCAAGCTTCAAAAGTAAGATACCCCTAATTATGACATTTTCTTATTACAATTCTTTGTAGAATATGTCTGCCCACAAAAGAGACCTTACATACATTAATTTTTCTTTTAATAAACAGCTAGAGCTTTATAATTATAATAAAAAAACTAATAAATTATTATACATATGCACGGTATAAGTGGAATGCTATGGAATATTGTCTGCTGCTGATACATAGTAGTGTTTAGATTCCATGGCATGAACCTCACCCTCCTGGGATATGGTTGAAAGGGATGGATTATAAGAATACCATCTGGACCAGAAGAGATAGTTGATGAAGTTGAGGAAGCTGAGGACAGCTAGTAACCAATAGAAAAGGTCAAGTTTGTCTTTGTTCAGATTGTTGTCATGAAGCCAACCACCACCACCACCACTAGAAGTTGAAGTGATTTTATTCACCAAAGAAACCAATAGTGAGCTGAGATAAAATCCAAATGAATAGGAGCAATATGTGATGGCAGTGAAGAATGTCTGCATCCCTTTCAAGGACTGTTTGTAGAAGAACTCAATGAGGCCAACTGCAGTAAACATCTCTGACAAACCAAATATTATGAATTGCGGTGTAATCCAAAATATGGACAGAGTTTGGTTCAGGTTCACAGCTGCATCCCTTCTCTTTTTCTCCATAACTGCTGCTGAAACCATAGAAAATGTAGCCAGAAAAAGGCCAATCCCTATTCTCTGCAAAGGTGAGATTCCTGACTCATGACCTGTTATTTTTCTTGCAAAGGGAACAAATAAAGTATCATAGAGAGGGACTACAACGATGAGAAAAATGTAAGGAATTGACTGAAGTGATGCTGGAGGGATATGAAATGATTTTGTGACATGTGTGTCCATGGCACTTCCTTGCTGGACAGAGAATGTTTGAAGTTGTGCTAAGATAGTGTTGAAAATTATAGTGCATGCAAAAATTGGAATAACCGAAAGTAAAATCTTTGCTTGTTCAACTTGTGCAACACTACACAATCTCCACGGGCTTTCCTTTGTGTTGTTCCCCTCTTGGACACAAGCCTTGTCCAAGAACCTCAACTTATCACTATGTTGTCTGTTTTCCCTTCCGTGTAGCATTTGTAGGCTAGATGGACAAATCTTCTTCCTTTTTAATATTGCAGCTACAAAAACCTGATCATACATACGTATTATTAAGACCCTAATTATTATATTATATTATCATTATAGACATCGGTTCATGCCTAAGTTCAATAGTAGCTCTTGTGAGGTTAATTAATTTTACAGACGACAATTCATTGATAATATACTATATTTGAAAAGATAAATTAGATATGAAATGTTGATCGTACTTGAGCAATGGGGAGGAAGATGGTTGGCTGTGGAGGCTTGTTCCTATAATATAGGGTCCCACTTATGAAGCTTATGAACCCCATTGCCATGGCAGCAGCTGATACAGCAAAGCCCGCATCCATCCCGGAATGAGTTTGAACCCAAATAAGAATTGTTAGAGCAACAAGTTCACCCAATGAGAATGCAAAATATGCTGCATTGAAGTAAGTTGAGAGCTTCTTTGATTGCTGGTCTTGATTGAATTGGTGAGCTCCATGAGAAATCATGTTGGGCTTAACACAACCACTTCCTAATGCCACCATGTATATTGCTATATAGAATATCAACTCCTTCAACCCCTTTGCTTCTATGCATTCTCCTCCTAATTTACTGCATGGTGGTGGCTTCAATTCAGGAAAATGAGCTTGTGCTGACAGCAAAATGAAACCCTGTGCAATTATGCAAACGCATGCATAGTACATATATTAAATTAATTATTCAATGGAATTAATTAATACATATGTGAATGTGATGATGAGATGAGTACTACTACTTACAGAAAGTTCTAGTAAAGCAAATATGAGGATAGTGGAGAAGGTGCCAAGAAAAGAGTCAGATAGATAGCCGCCGAGGAGTGCGATGAGAAAAATAGTTCCTACAAAGTTGGTGACTATGTTTGCAGAATGAGCCAAAGAGAAATGCATCTCGTTTATGAGATAAGTTATGAGATTGTTTCCAACTGCAGCTATTGCCATTATTTCAAATGCTTGTAGCCCTGACATATCATTCATCAGATCATAGTTATTATAAGATACAAAGTGAAAAGGGCATATATATATATATATATATATATATATATATATATATAGAGAGAGATATATAGATAGATAGATAGATAGAGAGATACATACCAAGAACAAAAGCAGCTGCTCTGGTTCCACCGTGGTTGTTAGGATTAGAGGGTCTTCCTCTCCAATCAACAGTAGCATTCATGATACCTTCATCTGCAGATTCTCCCTTTGGAATTGGAATATTAATATTAATATTATTATTACTTCCTCCCTCATCCATTCTTGTTGTTGTCTTGTCTTACTCTCTTGCTAATGCTGAATTTGAGGGAAATGGGTCGGCAATTTATAGACAGTGTCTAGCCTACCACCACTTGCAACTTGCTTGCGTTACAATATTAGAGAAATTTTGAGACTCCACCTACGCCCCCCGCACTTATTCTTTACACGTGTACGCACCACATTTCCACCAAGATGAGAATAAGATCAACTAGTATAGACACCCGGTTAGAATTTCGTCATAAAATATTGCAAGAAGATGTATTATTATTCTTATTTGTGTAGTTGGTATATGTTCAATAGGCTGATCCACTCCATAAAGTTTAACAATGGTATCATACCCCGACTTGATCTCAGGTGCATAAAGTAGGCATGACAATGAGGTGCAATTGAGAAAGGTTTTACATTTTTCGTTCGATCCACGACTCTAATATACTTACATGTTACCCTACTCATACCCAATGGGGATGAAAAATTGAATATAATCCTCTTCTCCGACGGGTTTGGGTATCGCCATCTCATTCTCATCCCCGTAGTGAATCATTTTTTTAATACAAAAATAAGTTTTTTCAAGGCTTACGGGCAATGTTATACTACATTATTCAACAATATGATAACATTAACATTTCCATGATCGAGTAATTTGGTTCCTCCTTTAAATTTCAATGACAATTATTATAACATGGAAAATCTCAATAGGTAATAAATTAATTTTCTACATTTGAAATGAGTTTGAGTATGTGTTTTGGGTGGGTACCTATATCCATGTTACCCATCTTGTGCCCGTGTTGAGAAATCAGAGATAACATAAACACATACCCAAACTCAGTCAAAGCGGAGAACCCCACCAAATCGAGGTTGGTTCGGGTGGGTAACCACGGGTACTGGTTTTGCTGTTATGCCTAGTAGAAAGTCTCATAATTGAAGGAGACGTGTTAATATGTTAAGTCTAAGTTAAAATTTCACATTGAATGCAAGAGTGGATGTTGAGAAACTTAGTGATATGACACATATACCTAATGTCTTAAGGTTTATGGTGAAGATGTGGTGTCAAACTTACTTGTGTGATTCTCATAGTTTGATATGATAATCAAATTCAATGTAGGATCCTCTGAAAGTCATACTATTATGATGAACTTTTTTTTTGATGTAATTTGTTTAATTTTTTATCTTTAAATTTGGTTTTTGGATGTCATTCTCTTTCCTATGAATTTGTTCATTCAACCTTTATTATTTTAAATTCATTCATTTTATATTTTTGGTGGCAAGTGATAACGGAAATTTGCATATGTGTTACGCTAATTTGACAAAATACATGTTTATTACACATTTAAAATTATGTGTCTTTTTTTTAATTGAATATGTTTTTTGGTAAACTAATTACACAATTTTTTTTAATTGAATCTGTTTTTATAATTGAATTTGTTTTTTATTTTAAAATTTTATAACAAACGCACAAGACTTATTTTTTTCCCTTATCTTCTTTCATGTTCAAATTCTCTTTTCATATATGTTATTTTTCTTCGAATATCCTTTCTTTTATCTCTTGAAAGGAATTAATAAAAATCTCCCTCCATGAAACACCGCCAACCAACCTTTTTGAACATGTTATGCCTTTGTTTGACCTTACTCAACTATATTAGATAATTAGAGACGTGGAGAGTTACACGATTGATTAACAAATGTTAATGTACCAAGTGTGAATTAAAGTTCTTAGAAAAAAAAAGGGTGAATTAAAGTTATATATTGGATGAAATAATAGAATTTGAACAACACATCAGTGAGATGACCAGAAAACAAATATCTTGAGATTTAGGGTGAATATGTGATCAAACTCGATGTAGGATACCCAGAAAGTTTCAAAATTATGATGATCTATTTTGTTAATTTTTATACGTCATTTGTTTCATTTTTTCATCTTAAATTTTAGTTATTGGATGTCATTCGCTTTCATTCTATTTTTTTTTATTCAACCTCCATTATTCCAAGTTCATTGGTGGAATCTAACGATGAAAAAAAAATACATTTTTATTTTTTTATGGGCCTATTTTCACTGACAGAGCCGAGCCTCTGGATTCGTAGGAACGACCCTGAATATAATGATCTAACCCATTGTAAGCTCGAACATTATTATGAATTATTTCTTAGTTTTTTTATGTTATTTGATAAATTAATTATCAAGAAATTTTTAACTCTTTCAACAAACCTATAAGTTACAAACGTTAATACTTTAGTCTTTTCCGTCAGTTATTTATTTGTGTATTTCATATAAAGAGGTGGAGATTTTTAAGAGGACAAAAATTAGAAGTTGTGACTTTTTGTTTTCGTGCACATTTTCATTTGAACAAAAATACAATTCATCTTTATTATTTAAAGCTAATATATGAAAGATACTTTTGTAACTTTCATTTGAAGATATTTTCATCGAATGTTTGATTGTCACTGTTGAATAAGATTTGAAATATTTGAATTTGAATTACACTGAATGCTGAGACATTTGAAAGAATTATTTGAGAGGTCAATGATGAATCCTTCATATTCAATTGCCTTCATACGTTTGACCAACACCGTTAAAATATAATACTCGATTATTTTAATCACTCTCCATCAGTTTCATAGAATTTGAATTTGAACGTAATTCCTCTAGCATTCAATGTGATATTATTCTACCCAAAAAATAAAATGTAGGAATAATATTGTGAATATAAATATTTATCCGATGTGTCTTATGTTTGACATAAAGGTATCATTCTATTAGAGTAAACACTTGAATTAACATATTTAGTCTAACATTAATGATGATTGAGAAACTAATGATACTGATGTAAGCCACGTGTACTATATTGAAAGATATTCAAATTTTTATATTGTAGATTAGTACCATAATAAAGTTGACCAAACATTACTTTGATATTGCAAATTAAATATGATTTTTTTAAGTTAAAATATGAATTTTATTTTATAGTAATGACAATTGAATTTAAATTTGAGAAATAAAAATTATGTTTTTATTTGATCGCTATATGCATTTCAATAGTAATGACACCATTCATTTTAATTAATGAGTGAGATAATTAATACTCTATTAGCCGATACACGCATACTTTTGTATGAAACTACACATACATTATTTTTTTTAGTCAATCAAATATTTTATTGATCTCAAAGCTACTATGTATATCCAAGGAATAAGGTATCATTGGAAGGCACAAAAAAGTTCACAACAAGAACACAGGTAACCAAAAATTACAAAAGAAACGCCTCAATAAGATTACAAACGAAAGAAAAGTCACAATTTTAGCAATCTAATTTTGTCACTAAAAAAAAAAAAAGAAGCTATCTAATTCTAAAGAACCAAAAAGAAACATAATCAAAAGGAACCAAGAATCTCTATGCAATAAATGGTGAATAAAAGCCCTACACAATACAACAGGAACCCATCAGGCCAAAAAAAAAAAATCCTAGCAACACAACTTAAAGAAATTGAGTACCAAGATAGATAAACTGAAAACTTGTTTTAATTTTCCTACATAATTCTTATATAATGAATTTTAACGTTACAATCACTTATTAATGGTCATTGCAACTTTGATTCCCATTGAAAACTCTTCTTTGACACCTCAGTTTCGTCTCCCTCTCTTCCGCATGTCACTTTATCATGATTCGGTTTCTACCTCTGATTTATTTTTCTTCCAATTTTTAGCCTCTTTCTAATCGTTCTTTCTCCATTCTTTTTCTTGATCATTTATTTTTCTCCCATTCTTTATCCATTATTTTCCATTTCTACACATCTCCAAATATTTGTTCTTAGAGAGTTAGGATTTGAGGATTTTTTTTATTTCAAAAGAAAATAATAATAAAAAATAATGATGAAAATGAATTGTTATGTGGTAACCGAAAGAAAAAATAATAATAAAAATGAATCGTGATGTGGTAATTAAAAGAAAAAATAATAATGAAAATAAACTGCTATAAAAAATGAATTGCAATGGCGTTACTTTAAAAAAATTGAATTTTTCATGTGCTACCTGATTCATTTATTTGCAGACCTTTTTTTTCATAAAAATTATTTAGGTCCGTCAAAAAGGGTGGAGTTATGGTTATTAGGTTCAATTGCATGATGGAAGAAATAATTTAGGGATTGTGAGATTGAAAGAAATAGGACCCAAGATTTGTGTTGAATACATAACCTTAAAGTAATTAAATATCATTAAAATTATCAGTGCCTTGGTGATAAGGGTGGTGATTTGAAAGCATGAGGTACCTGGTTCAATTCCTAGCATGATTTCCTTCCATAAAAGGAGAGAAAAAATTAGCGTTTAGAAAAAAGTAGGGATTAGGGTAGAAAACTCTGCAGGATTAATATATATAGATAATAGTCTATTAGACTTATGACATAGGACCTTTTATATTCCTAAGTTACTAGTTTAGTCCTTCTACATTTTACTAAAATTTTCATAAGTTATGTTATTCACATTATTTGTCATTTCTTTTGCCCACTTATTTTGCAATCTCTATTATTAACATGGTGTTTATGGGTATTTTTTATTGTTGAAAAGTCAACTAAATCTGAAACACACATAAATATTTTAATTAGTGCGGATGCGGGAGTCTAACCATGTAAGATGTTAATAGGTAGACTCACGAGTTTGACGATTGTTTTTGGAAAATGTCTCTGAATTAAATTATGGTTTTATAGTCAAAATTGGCTAAATAATTGTCAAATGCCTCTTCTTTTTTTTCAAGAAGATGGAGATACCTTTCTTGCTCGAATTTTGATTCACCATCTATATTTAGACGTGGCATTAGACTAATGGTTTGACGGCAGAAATGTAGGATTTAATTAATGTTATTATGTTGTGATGTTATATATGATCTTAATTAACTAAGTTATGGTGAGATTTTGTTTCCTTATTTTACAAAAGTCATGCTTAGATTTTGAAGTACATGAAAAAGATGCTTTGAGAACAAAGCGGGGGACAAAGTGGAGACAGAACACATGAATCCTAAGCGGATTCCATAAACGTAGATAGATAGATATCTATCAGGAAGGTAAAAAGAATAGTTAATCAGATTAGAACTTGGATCACGGACACCAATTTTCAAAGCGTCGCCAATTCAGTACCATATGTTTATATTTTATTTCGTGAACAAACAAAAGCGGGTTACTCCAAAGAGAACAAAAACCTCTAAAGAAATAAATAACAACATTCCTCAATCTTCTGTACATACATTTCATAATCAGCCAAATGATCAAGTATCTGTTGTGAAAGTGACTCAAAATTGAATTTTTGGAGGTGTCAATTTGGTGGTCGAATTATCAAAATCGGTTGCCGATTTTGCTCTATTTTTTTTGGCCTTTCATTCGACATTTTTCGGTGGCCGAAGATTTGTTCCAATTTTTTTAGGATATTTTACTATAAATAGACCTTGTATCAGAGTAAACCTTAAGATAGAGGGGGTTGAAAACAAGGGTTTAGAAATCAACAAGAAAACTAGGGTTTGTATAGAGTTTGCTCTTGGCAACAAACACTAAGGTTGGGGTTGATTCATCTTGGAAAACACTATTAGGATTGAGTCTCTTGGTCACGGGAATATATTGAGACTTTGGGTAGAATTAGATGGGAGACTTATTCTTGTAACTCATTGATATCTCTTTTGTAAAGTTACTCATCATTATAGTGGAACGAAGGGATGCTCTCTCCCCCAGACTAGGTCAGCATTGGACCGAATTGAGTAAACAAATTTCGTGTGTTCTCTCTTTCTTTCTCTCGTTGTTTTCTACTTTTGCTTGTGTTTATAATTGTTCCCACGTTGATATTGGTTGTTTGATTACTTTGCTCCACGCATCAAGTATTTTATTGGTGTGATTTTTCATCGAATTCACAACAATTGGCGCCCACCGTGGGACAAGGATCAAACGGTAATCAAGTATCATGGGTTCGAAGTGGGATATTGAGAAGTTTACCGAAAATAATGATTTTCGGTTATGGAAGGTAAAGATGGAAGCGGTGTTAACACAACAAAAGTGTGAGAAAGCTTTGAAGGGTGAAGGTGCGTTACCGGTCACCATGTCACGAGCGGAGAAGACCGAGATGGTGGACAAGGTCAGAAGTGTCATTGTCTTGTGCCTCGGGGATAAAGTTTTGAGGGAAGTAGCGAAGGAACGAACCGCGGCATCGACGTGGTCAAGGTTGGAGTCTTTGAATATGACAAAGTATTTGACTCATCGGCAATTCCTAAAGCAACAACTCTATTCAAGATGGTGGAGTCAAAGGCCATCATGGAGCAACCTGCGGAGTTCAATAAAATCCTTGTTGACTTGGAGAATATTGAGGTTCATCTTGAGGATAAAGATAAAACTATACTCTTGTTGTGTGCTATACCGAGATCTTTCAAATCTTTCAAAGATATCATGCTCTATGGCAAACAAGGCACTATTACCTTGGAAGAAGTTCGAGCATCTTTGAGAACCAAGGAGTTGACCAAGTCCAAGGACTTGAGAGCTGATGAAAATGGTGAAGGCCTAAGTGTTTCAAAAGGGAATAGTGGAGGTAGAGGTAACCAGGGAAAGAGTGGTAACAAGTCAAGATGGGACACTTCAAGAAGGATTGTCTGAAGATTAATGGTAACTCCGCATAAATTGTCTCTGAGGGTTATAAGGATGCAGGTGCTTTGGTGGTGTGTTGTTTGGAGGATGAAGAAGGTGATGTTTCTCACCTTGGGAGTGATGTCTGGTAGAGTGGTGGTCGTCTGGAGAGACGTTAAACACTCAACATCAGCCTGGATAGGAGGTGGTAAGAATACTCATGGTCAGTCTGAATAGGTGGTGTTAAGAATACTTGTGATCTACCTTTGAGGTGAAGTTTCAAGGTGAAAGACATAGTGGGATGTACACATTTGCTAGTTAAGAGGTAAAAAGCTCAGCTTGAGGTGCAGTTAAACACACCAGCAATGGTACGACTATGGAGACCTTGGGTTCTATGCTCTATTTGTGAGAAAGGGAATTCTTCATGAAGACGGAAGGCATTCCGGAGGTTGAAGAATGAATAGCATGGCTTGTGGGATTACCCTAAAAGACCAAGGGTGATTGGATGCAAGGATCTTCGAGAAGGCGGAAGGCATTCCGATTGCTGAAGAGGTATGGTGTTTACTTGTGGAACTACCTAAAATTCCTAGTGTAGTTTGGATGCAAGGATCTTCGAGAAGGCGGAAGGCATTCTGATGGTTGAAGAGGTAAGGTGTATACTTGTGGAACTACCTAAAATTCCTAGCGTAGTTGGACGCAAGAATCTTCAAAAGGTGGAAGGCATTCTGATGGTTGAAGAGGTAAGGTGTAAACTTGTTACTTGGTGTAGTGGGAAGCAAGGGAAAGAGCAGCAAGGTGGTTGATGTTAAATTGGCATCATCACTAATTTAGAGTAAAGGTGAAGATTGTTGTGAAAGTGACTTAAAATTGAGTTTCTGAAGGTGCCAATTCGGTGGCCGAATTAGCAAAATCGGTGGCTGTTTTTTTTGCCTTTGATTCGACATTTTTCGGTGGCCAATTTTGTCAGCAGGAAATAAAACAAAAATGTATTTTCGGACCTAGATTTGTTCCAGGTTTTTTAGGATACTTTTACTATAAATATAGACCTTGTATCAGAGTAAACCTTGAGATAGAGGGGGCTGAAAACAAGGGTTTAGAAGTCAACAAAAAAAACTAGAGTTTGTATAGAGTTTGCTCTTTGCAACAAACACTAGGGTTGGGGTTGATTCACCTTGGAAAACACTATTAGGATTGAATCTCTTGGTCACGGGAAGAGATTGGGACTTTCGGTAGAATTAGGCGGGAGACTTATTCTTGTAACACATTGATATCTCTTTTGTAAAGTTACTCATCATTATAGTGGAACGGAGGGCTGCTCTCTCCCCATACTAGGTCATTATTGGACCAAACTGGGTAAACAAATTTTGTGTGTTCTCTCTTTTTCTCGTTGCTTTCTAATTTTGCTTGTGTTTATAATTGCTCCCACGTTGATATTGGTTGCTTGAATACTTTGCTCCACACATCAAGTATTTTATTGGTGTGATTTTTCATCGAATTCACAACAGTATAAATTTGTTTCAGAGATTTTAGAGGTCTAGAATGGACATACAATTTGGATTTTAACTAATAAATATATAAAAAATTTGAATTCTCAAAGGAATGAAAATAAATTGCTTAAAGAAAATAGTTTTTATTAGGTTAAGAAATAGCCTAATAAAAACATCAAACTTCCTTAAAAAGAACATTGAATTTTTTATTTAATATCCAATTGTTCATACAGAATAAATTCTACGTGTATTTTTAGATGTAAAGTCATCAATAATTACAACATTTTCAATTCATAAAAAATCATTAGAATCAACATTTGTCGCCTCACATTAGAGTTTAAGTATTGTTTTTTGTTTTGGACTTAATGGACCCTTAATTTTTATTTTATCTTGGGACTCAAATTTTAGACTATTTTTTTAAGTCTATAATGGTTGCCATCCTCGTCCTACCTCAAATATCACCTTGTCAAACACATGTGGCATGCACCTGCCACCTATCACAAATTCTCAATAACACTTACGTGTGGCAATCTTGGTAATCAAAATACAAACAATTAATTAAAAACAAGTTTTAATGACAACGTTTTTTTTCAGATTCGATTCTCTTTAGTATCAATTTAAGTAGGTTCGTCTAATTTCTTAAAAAAACTGACAACACTTTTTTTAAAGTGATATGATAAAAAAAAATTATAATAGAAAATAATTTCATTTTACCAAAAAAAGGTGCAGCTAAAGGTGTTGCAACCCCGAAATATATTAAAAGAAAGTGATTACAAGAGAGAAAGGGGACCCTAATTTCTTTTCTTTTTTTAATATGTAAGTCTGATAAAGTCAGTTAACCAATAAACAAAAGCAACATCTGAAGAAGATTAATGTTGGTAAGCCATTCTACAACACCCATTATAGGGGTGATACCTCTCCAACTAATCGATGATTGTTTTATATTGGAATGTTTGCGGCTTCAGTAACTCAGACACGGAAATTGCCTTAAAAAAATTTATTTGTCTCATAAGCCTATACTAATTTTTTTGGCCGAACCTATGATTAATTATGTGCATGTTCCCTCTTGGTATTTGCATGGTATTGGAGTCACAAAATTTTGTACAAATGATAGAGGAAATTTGTTACTGAGCCTTTGGGCTATTTGCGGCTCGTTGGTGCCGGTTTTGCTTCGAAACTGTTGGCATAATGCTTGTTCTCTTGGAATTCAGATTATTTCCTCTCATATTTTTCGTGAAGTTAATTGCTATGAGGATAAGTTTTGGGGACACTCGGTTCACGGGGCGGTGTGGTTGTCGATTTTACCTCCTGACTTGCAGACGGAGTTTTATCTGAACCGTTGTGGTATGCCTCGTTATAGGTTTCCTTAGGCGGTTTTTTCTTTCTGTTTTCGTATTTTCTTCTTTTTTTCTGCGGGTTTTGGTGTAGTCTCCCCTCTTATATCTTTTTTCCCTTTTTAAATAATATTTTGAGTTTGGCGGTAGATGATGTGGTTCATCAAGGTGTCAACCTAGTTGGAATGTCGTTACTTCCCCTTTATGCATGTCCTTTCTCCTAGTTTAGCGAAAAAAGATAAAGTCTGCTAGACAACCTACAACTTATGCTGCTAGTTTATATATTTGCATAATTATTTTAGGATAATTTTTAATTCTTTCTTTTTATCCGGAGACAAAAACAATAACAAACTAAAAAGTAAAAGAGCAAATATACAACAAAAATATAAAAGAAAGTTGTCCAAAATAATTATACAAATATCATTTTTATTTATAATTAGCAATTTTTATTATAATATTCAACTCCTCAACAAAAGAAATTCCTCTGTCAAATAAAAAAGAAAGACAAATTAAATAAATTCATGTATAATATGACTACACACAAAAAAAATAAAAAATATAGTTCTAAAGGTAGCATGTAGATTTTTTTTTAGGGAAGGTACCATGTAGTTTATACTTTACTTGCTTTGTATCCCTCTCCAACCTTTATGAAATAAGTAAGCGACAGTAAGTTTTATGAGAGGAAAAAAAGAAAACGAAAATAAGTCTACATTTAAGTGAAGTGACCACATTCATAGAATCTTATCCTTTACCAATTTTGAAATGCAATGCCTTTTGTGAAAAAGCGGGCATGTGCTGATACATACACCACATGTGAACATGCAATTGCATTTCTTTTGTTATTATTATCAGAATAAATACATTTTACAATTATTTAATTTAGATGTTTATAATAGTATAAGTTACTCATCTGACTCATGTGTCGTTTTTGAAAATTAATTTTGTTTCATTTTACTTATCATTTTCAAGTTTCAATGCAACATTAATTACTAATTTATCAACAATACCCTTACATATTTACCGATGAGAAAGAAATAATAAATTGGGAAGGGTATTATAGAAAAAACACAATTTCATCAAAAATAACAAAATTTATTTGATTTTTTTAATGTGGGTAATTTTCTCAAAAGCGATGAGTATTGTGAAACAGAGGGAGTAACTTTTAAGTATTTCTTGTTACTAATTGGTTCTTTAGAGTGCGTTAGATTTGCTAAACAGTACGTAACAACACAAGACTGAACAATACAACACAAGGCTGAACAGCACATAACAAACTTTTATGATATTGAATAATTTTTTATGGACAAAAATCGATTTTTGTATTTTAGATAACTTGTACATGGTACATGTAACGCCCGAGGCTGACGAGAGCGTGGAGTGGTCTAACATCTGGCAACTTCTAGACAACTGAATCACGTCGAAATGAGAGGGATCTTGAGATTGTGCAGGTATGAGACTTCATGGCTGAAGGAATGCTTGTATGAATTGTTTGGTACTACTTATACCAACAAGATGCATCTTCTTTTTGGTAGCTCATTTCATAAAAACTCCACAGTTAAGCATGGTTGACTTGTAGCAATTTTGAGATGTGTGATCTTCTGGGATGTTATAGTACAAAAGTTGTGTTGTGGTTTAATGAGGGACAAAAAGTTGTGTTTTTGTCATGTCCTTGCCTTCAATTTTTAGTAGATCAAACATACCCTTAAAAAAAATTAAAAAAAAAATGGTCTCTTAAACTATAAAATATTTACACCTTTACCCATTTTTCACCAACTTCGTTAAAAAATGTGTATCGACCATTTAACATTGAGGTGGTAGGTCAAAAATGCTTATGACATCAAACATAATTATTTATGCACATTTTCTTCTTCATGTTATTGAATTCAAGTCTAATTTTACAGATAAATTTTTCATTTACAACATTATAAATCAAGTAATCGATCAAATTTTTTTTAAATCAAAACTAAATAATACACCTATGGACCCTTGTTCTGAGAGTGATGAATTTGGACCTACCAACTTAATATTAAACGTCCACATAAACATTTTTTGACCGAGTTTGATGAAAATAAGATAACTGTACATATATTTTATGACATAAATGATCAATTTGTAAAAAAAAATACTTAAAAACTAATTTATTATAAAACATTTAACTTAAATAAGTGCAGATGGTAAACAAAAATTATATGTTTCTCTAATGAATTAAGTAATGTTTAATGGTCTAACTTCTTTTTTTTAATGGTCTAGATTTTCTACTAGACCATTTACTATATTTAGCATTATTACTTATAAAAAAAAAAGTTTTTTATTTAATGTTGATTTGGTTCAACTTAATAGTAAATGGTCTAGATTTGATGTCAAATAAAGTTTGACATGTCAGTATCAATTGATCATATCTTTTAATATGTATGTGTATGATCAACACTAGGTTTCAAACGTGCAATAATGTCACTTGTTATTTTTTTCACCAGTTATTTTTCTTACTGGTTAACGTTTCCCTTTTTAAAACCAAGTTGAATATTTGAAAAAAAACAAAAAAACAAAGTTGAATAGTTAGATATGTATTCTTGAATCATTCTCACCCAAGCCTTTCCAAGTGAAATCTAGTAAATATTATGCATTGCCATTTGATTTCCATTCCCATATGTCGGCGCCAGCAACGCCATTGGTTGTGCATTACTACTTATTATGTATTTCCAAGGTCCACTTCTCATGCACCATCAACTAAAATGAACATAATACCACACTAAACCTTATTTTATATTTGCCATTACCTGTGGCTTGTGTTCATATATGTTGTGGCCAATGATAATATAATGAGACCATTGAAAACCAACCTACATATATGTGTGAAAGGGGGCAAATTGCTTCCTAATATATGTTGCCCACCCTTTGATGTGTTCCTTCCTAATATACACGTCAATTCAACTCATATTATTATAAGTCGGAGTCAGAGATACACACAAGATGAAGCAAGATTTGTGTACCGAATATTTGTCAAAGCACAATTGATGTAAAGTCAAAAAGGGCCACAGATTTGAGTTGGTGGTTGGACCACTCCATTCTGCACCATCCCGCTTCCATCCTTCGCCCCCAATTCCGCTTCTCCTTTCCAAACTTTATGGCTTCCACTCACCAACTTCAACTAATTAAAAACATGTCTTGCCAAATTAAATATCACCATGAATTTTATAAATGGGGAGAAATTTTTAGAATGAAAGGGATTTTACGAAGTATTTTGGGAAAGCCAAGTTTTAGGAATTTTAAATACCACCTAAAATGTAAGAATTTGAAATTTCTTCTTTATTTTTTTACATCTTATAAATCTTTACAGAAAAATTTTATGGCAATTAAAATGTTTTATTTTTGGCTTAAATATGGAAATGGTCCCTGCAAATATCTGGTGTTTTGGTTTTAGTCCCTATAAAAATATTTTTTTGGTTTTAGTCCTTGCAAATATAGAATATTTGGTTTTGGTCCTTGGTATTTTGTTTTAATCCTTGTAAAATCATTTCATATTGAAATTGGTCCTTATAATATTCATTTTAGTCCTCATTTTGAGGGACTAAAATCAAATATTCTACATATTACAAGGACCAAATCCAATATGAATCAATTTTACAAGGACTAAAACAAAATACCAAGGACCAAAACCAAATTTTTTATATTTGTAGGGACTAAAACCAAAAAAATAATTTACAGGGACTAAAACCAATATATCAGATATTTGCAGGGACTATTTTCATATTTAAGCCTTTATTTTTCTACTCAAAATTATCCAGACTTATCACATTTTACACTTTTTTTTTTTTCAAAATTTGGTATCAGATCCAAGGATCAACTAATTTGAGAGGTCTAATTTCACTGTCCATTTTGTGAACCCCATTTAAAGTCAAATCAAAGTTTTATGTAGACTAACTCATAGCGATTTTCGCAAGTGTAGGAAATCGTGCAAGTAATAAAATTTAAACGGTAAGACCAAGTGTCGAACTCGAGGATCGTGTTATACTGTCGAATAATATTTATAACTGAACTGAACAAAAATGTACTAGATTTGTTTGATAGCAATAATGAAAATTATGCAAATTAAATTTGGTTTAAACTTTATAATAAAAAAATTGCCAGGGATGAGTTTTGATAGATTTCCAACATGAGTTGATGAGTTGATTATGACTATTGAATCCCTCTATCGAATTACTATTGAATTCTCTAAATTACTCTTGCCCTAATTCCTTAATGACATAATGATTAATTATATATTAACCCTTATTTCCTTAGTGAATTTAAGATTAGAATTAAGCATGAATGAACAATAATTCTCAATGGTTTCAAGGGTTTGCGTGTAATATCCCACTCGTCAGCAATATAAGTTTTATCAATTGGATGTGTCAGAGGTAAAGCGGTCAGGAAATTCATCCACGACGAGGAACATTTTAAGATGCAATGTCGATGGTTACACGCATGTTCAATTATCAGTATCAAGTTAAGCGTGATTAAGATGGAAGGGCAGTTTGGTACTTTCACGCTAAGGGTATATAAGTGTTTTAGAGCCAAGAATATTCATTTGGTGTTGTCTTTCCTCTCTCTAAGCTTGCAAGATCAGTTTGCTCTCCTCCTTCTCTCTAGGTTATCACCTCATATTCCCTCTTCGATCCATCAATTCTTCCAAGCAATATTCCTTGAGTGTTTGAGCATGAAGTTTGAGCTATCTCTTGTACAAGGAGCAATTAGAAGAGTTGGATTATGCTTGGACTTCAAATTATTCCCTCATTGCATGTAATCAAGAGCTAGGGTTTAGGAATAAAGAATATTGGAGCTTGAAGAGTTTGCAATGGACATGTTAGGTGATTTCTATATAGAGATTTCCTCACCCTTGGGTTAAGTGTGATTATGAGAGAATCATGTGTATGTTAGTTTATGAGTAGGGTTCTTAGTACCGCTTTGTACCATTCATGATCAATACTTGTTAATTGTTGCCATGCACATGATATAGACTATTTTTATGTTGTTCTAGATGAATAATCTGCATTAGATTGCTTGAAAAACAATATTTTTATGTAAAACACGTTTTCTGGAAGAAAAAAAACTGGGCTGAAGAAACTCGCTAATAGCCAAAATTTTGCTAATAGCGAAATTGCTCCTACAACATTTGGCTATTAGCCAACCTGGGGGCAAAATTGACAGCTTTTCCAAAGGTTGTCAGCTCGTTCCTAGGGTCCGTAGTGGCTATCGGGGGTCATTTTCGCAGTCTTTTATATGTTAAAAACCCTTTATAACATCAATTATCGAATGTGCATTACATCTTAAGATTTTTAAGGAATTTCATGAGCAATCGTTAATGAGTTTGACAATGAGTGGCACACGAGAGCAAAAAACGAATCATGTATGGGTAGAAGTTAACCCTAAGATGGGAAAACTAAAGAGCCTTGACGTAGATCGTCGAGAACAAGTATATAATCATGTAACCCAAATACATTAGGTATAAGTCATGTATGATTAAGAATATACACGTAATGATTCACCGCTAAACGAGTAGGTTACAGACTTGTGGTGATCCTTCAAGTAAGATTAAGTATAAGCCAATTATGTACGATAAGACTATAAGTAATATGAATATGTTGTGTGTCTTCGTTATCCACGCCAGGGATACGAGAGGTTCACGCCAGGGGGAATGGAACGTGCTCTGTAAGGTAGGCCCGCATGGCGTTAAGAGGAGTTCTGGTGTTAGCCTTAGCTAGGAATTTCACCAGTCATGTCATGGGATTATTTTCCGAGGTTACTCCACTCGGGATTAATCCGTAAAACGAACCAAGATAATGTTGTTTGTTACACGCTAACCTCTAACATAATAAATGGCTATGAATATGATATGATACGCTTATGTTAGACTATGAAGTATGTATAAGCTTTTGTTTCAAGACAAGACTATGAAAACACACTGTTGACGATCTTAGTGCCTCCCCGATCGTCCGGTTCAGGATCATGTCATGAATAAGTTATGATTATGTCTTGATGCGTTTACCGTATCTTGATGTAGCGGTCTTAGGTTCCCTTCACCGCTATGACACGTAGAATATATGATAAGAATTGTAAGTTAAGATATGACAAGTCTTATGACGATATTAATATGCACGTTCGTCTAGGTAAACATGTTTCACACACGTATAATCAACCGAATGGTTGTGTTGTAGACACGTAGTAACCTTAGGTTTTCCTCGAGGTTAAATATAGCCTAGGATTAGGTAGAACTCATTGAGACATTATGTCTCATCCCAATCATATTTTGTTTCAGATCAGCAGGTTGCTTTAGCAAGGCATAGCAAACATTTGGTCGAATGGATAATCAACAAGTACTAGTTCGTATCCGCTGCAGGATGTTCTTATGGATTCAAGAGTGTTTTACTATACTTTGGATAGATAGTGTTGTATTACTCTATATACGAACGTGAATTGTTGTGTATAATATTCATTTGAAGTCCTTATGTTGTAAATTTTAATGCATCCAGTATTAAAGATAATGCACATGCTAAACTTTCTAGATATGTTTAGTATGGGCGTTACATTGCATCTATTCCTAGACTACAAAGGCAAGAATTTCTTATCTCAAAGTGTTCATAAATTCAACTTATGTTTCACATTATGAACCATAAATCAGTTTATAGGTGATCAATCAATAAAAGCATTAAGCATGGAGATAAAAAAAGTAATACAATAAGTTTCATCAATAACCAATAAAAGATCAAATCACATAACAAGTATTCATCTAGGTCTACTCATCCACAACAACGGAGGGTTTAATTACTCATGACAAATAAACAAGATAAAGAGATTAAATAAGAGCTACAAGATCAATCCATGAACGATTCTTGAGAAATCTCCTTCAATGGTGTTGGGAACCGCCTCCTTTGTGTTTTCTCTGTTAGGGCATAAGTTTTTAAACTCAAAATTGATTAAAAGATGTCTCCTACACGTTAAAAACGCATTTATAATGTAATGACTCGCCACGGCGGGTTGCACTTCTATTGTGGCGCCCAAAGCTCAATTACAGGGAGTTGGCGCTTAAGCTTTGCAGTATTGGCGCCTAACGCCTGAAAATGTGTCTTTTCCACCCCTTTTAGTTCTGAATTGTGTTTAAGCGTCTTCATGAAAGTTGTAGATACAAATTTTAGATTACGACTTTTATAAAATTGAAAAGTTGTTGGTAGAACCACTAACCAATAAGTATAAACTTATATACACGAGAACTGTAACCAGGGGTGGATCGGAGATGAAATTACTAGTGTGCTTGATTATTTTAGCGAAGTTGATGATGCTAAAAATAAAATATATTGTTCATATTTTAGTGGAATTTAACCTTTTTTAATTGTAACTTAAATAATATTATAAAAAAATAAAATATTTTAACTGAATGGACATTTCGAGATAAAAAATCTCACTCAAAAATGGTATCCCTTTATATATATATATATATATATATATATATATATATATATATATATATATTGAATACGTACGAGTCAGTTACAAACTTTTAATATATGTTGATGTTGCAAATAATAAAACATATAAAACATTATATTCCAATGGTTGATGAGTTATTCTTAAAGTTTATGCGGTATTGATTCCTGCATGTTCTTTTTTACATTTATGTTATATTAATTAATTTTTTTAAAAAAATAATGGCTAAATCACAGTTTTGACCCTCTAAATTTATCAATGTTGCAATTTTGGTCCCTAAAAAAAAGACAAATTTGGCCCCCCAAGAATTAACCCCTTTGCAATTTTCGTCTTATTAGTCAATTTTGACCAAGTCAACGTCTATGTGGCACCTAACTTGTTTAAGTGACATGCCACATTTGTAATTACTAATTTAAAAAAGGGTTAATAGGTTTTTACCCCTATAATATAGGTCATTTCTGATTTTCCCCCTGTAATTTTTTTTTATTTACCCTGTAAAAAAAAATTGTTTTGATTTACCCTCTAGTAGGCCAAACAAAAACCAATTTTATTTTTTTTCAAGAAATTTTCGTTTTTGCTTGGCCTATTAGGGGGTTAAATCAAAACAATTTTTTTTTACAGAGGGTAAATCAAAAAAAAATTACAGAAGAAAAATCGGAAATGACCTATATTACAGGGGTAAAGACCTATTAACCCTTAAAAAAAAATATGTTTAGTGATGAATTAGAAAAAATAAAAAAGGAAAGAAAAAGGGATGGAGCACAAAACCCAACAACTTAATCCATCAATCCTTCTCTTTCATCTTCTTCACCTATCAACTTCAAAAAACCCAAAAGAATTTTTTCCCCCAAAATCTGAAATCTTCATAATATCAAACACAACGAACCAAGGTTCTTGATCATCCTCTCTTCTTCTCTATTTTGGGTTTTCATTCAAACCCAACTAAACTCTAAAAATTAATTTTAAGAGTTTGGGTAATTTACAATCAAACACAAACTTTAATCCAAATTCAAATCACTTTTTTTTTCTTTATGCAATCCGGATCCAAATCTCATTGTTAAAAGAGATGTTTTCACTAATGGTTGTGAAAAGTAGAGTGAATGTGTAAACCAAAGCAGAAGAAATTTCCCAAAAAGAGACTGAGTGAGTGTGTGAAAGTGAAAAAAAATGCTAGAAAGGTTTTACAGTTAATGGTAAACCGATCGAAAAGAAGAAATTCTGGAAAAATTCTTGCTCCTCTGAATGCCGGTGTGAATATACAACACCGCAAATTTCTTATCTCTGCCATTGATTTTGAAGACTTTTAATTTCCCAAGCAATTCTTCTAATTTCTCAAGCAATCCTTTTGCAGATTTTGAATATACATATCCTTTTTTTGCGTAGAGATAGAAGAAAAAGGGTGTGATTGTGATCAATTGTCAACGTGATTTGAATCAATGGGTTGCAACAATAATTTTTGAGATGGTTCTGACGGACCTTGTGTGAAAATGAAAGGATGATTTGGTGCAAATAATTGTTTTTGTAATGTGAAAGAGAATAAGAGTATATGAAGTTGTTGAGTTTTTTTCTTTGAAGAAAAAGTTGATGGGTTTGATGAAGGGTAGTGTTGGCAGAGAGAAAGAAGAGAGAGAAAGAAGGGTTTAGAGAGAAGGGTTGAAAGAGGGGTTAGTCACGTGCCAAGCCTTTTCATTTTTCTTTTTTCTTTTTTTTTTTAATTAAACTAATTACACGTGTGGCATTTTGTTTTTTTTAAAAAATGTGGATATACACACGTGGCTTGCCACCTCCTTTATTGAAGTGACAAATCAGCGCTGATTCAATCAAAATTTGTCAAAAGGGCGAAAATTGCAAAGGGGCTAATTCTTAGAGGGCTAAATTTTTCATTTTTTAAAGGGGCCAAAATCACAACATTGACAAACTTAGGAGGCCAAAATTGTAGTTTAGCAAAAAATAATATGACAAAACTAATAGACAAAGATTTGAACCAAAGACAATTAATTAGAAAAACATGCACTTTATGTAACGACCCAAATTTTTGGATGTTAATTAGCAAAGTTTTTAGTGCAAAGACGAATAATTTTTTTTTTTAAAATAATATCAATAATGTTAAACTCATCAACTCAACTATAAAAAAAAATTCTCCTTTAATTTCCAAAATAGTAAATTTTACATAAAAAATATAACATTCCTATTAACAAGACACTTGGTCTTTTTCTACCCAAGACTTGACCTAGATGGTCAAAGTTCTGGATACTTGTGAAAAGTTTTCTCACAAGGCAAATACTAGTGTCGGAATAACTCAAGCCTCCAAATGTGTGCCACCGTATTTCTTGCGCCTTCATCTACTAGTTCACTTTGTCTCCCCGGCGTCACCGTCAAGGAGAAAGACGGATTGACGGACATCTGTCCAAAAGTAAGGGTCATCTCCAACTAACAAACATAATACAAATATACATGCAGATATAAACTTAAACAAAAGATAAACAAAAATAAATAAATAGTACAAGATACATTCCACATTTTCTTAATCACCACCCTCAGTCTTAAGTTACAACTTGACATAAATGCATTAATCTCTATTGGTCAGTCTATATGCTAATGCTCATGATTCGGATTTCACCTCTAAACGAAGTTAAATGTCCCACCATTGGACAATATACCCCACCATTGGGCAATACCCCATCATTGGGTAATAACTCCTAAAAATTCGATGTTCAGTACCCCACCATTGGGCATTATTTTGAATCATCTAATGCATATGAATCGCCACTACCCCAACGTTGGGTAATGACTTCTAAAACTCGATGTTCAATACCCCACCATTGGGCATTTGTCTGAGTCATCTAATGCATGAATGTCTCCATAAATACCCCACCATTGGATATTAACTCCTCACCTCTAAAGTCTAGTATCCCACCTTTGAATATAACGTCGAATCACCATTTTAGTTGCTTAAGATTACTCACCCATAAACAAGCAGCATTTGTGCTAAAACAACACCAAATAAATAATAACAAATAACATTCCTGCCGAAACAAAACAAATAGAATAATTATCACAGCATATATAAAACACATAACATTCAATTCAAAACAAAACCACTATGATAATTATCACAACACAAATATAATACACATATACACGTACGGAAGCGCGTGGAGTGATGCCCTTACCTTTGTTTTGCAGCAACAGTTCTTAAACTTCTAACACAACAACAACCTTGGTTCCACTATCTTTACACCTTCACAATTAAAAACTAACTTACTTTCAAATTCTACGTACTTCTAATTCTTTCTCAAGGCTTGGGTCTGACTAGGGTGTGAATGATCTATCTCCAACTTAACTATTTTGAATACTATTAAAATAAATTGCATAAATAATTTAATAACTCTTAACACATAAAATATTTGAAATAAAGATCATAAGGAAATCCAAGCCTTCTGAACACCATTAAAGTAAGGTCGCATATATTGTTCTTTAAATAACCCACTCATCATAAGGATTTTTTTTTTTACCATGTTCGAACAGCCATTAAAAAAACCTTTTGCAAGCATATCAAATCTTCTACCCTAAATTCTTATATTACAAGTTTTCACTATGAACTTAATTTAATTAACACGCTAAATTAATAAAGGAGATAAAATTAGAATTTGTATGAAGTATATAAATAAATATCATTTTGTTTGGTCATCCAAGTAGAGTTTATGTTCAAACTTCACACTAGTTTCTTTACGTAAACTCTCATACTATAAAACAAAAGTTTATGGTTAATTAACAACATAAAAGTCTCAGGTTTGCTTCCCAAAGAATCATTGAAATTTCTTTCATTTTAAATCATTGAATTGGTAGAAGATGTTTTTCCAAAAGCAGTATGATTTCCACAATAAAAATACTTAAAACGGTGTGCTTGTGTAGGATAGATAGTTTGTTTATAGAACTTTACAAATTCCTATTTGTTTCTATACCTAGGCAGTTGAAACAAAGCAAAAACAACTTGTGTGCCCTATATGATACACGATAAAAATAAGGAATGATTTTGGTTCATGAGTAATAATTGCAATGAAGGGTAATAATGATAATAGGATTCTTACTTGTCTCCCTAGAGTGAATGTTTGTTTTCTCTCCTTCCTCCTTCAGACCCCCTTTCTCTTTCTCTCTATGTATTTTGGTTTTGTTCTTCAAAGCATAGAATGAGTTTGTGTGAAAATGAATAGGAACCGGTTATTCTAATAACTCTCACTAACTTCCTTCCTAAAAATGTGGAACTAAATCATGGGGTGGAAAGGGGTGTGTCATGGTGGAAGAAGTTGTATCTCCTACTTTCTAGTAATGAATGAATGGTCATGATCGTGTGCTTTCTAACTAGTAACTAGCATAAAACTAGAAACAATTGAATAAAACTAAGTCAGTAACTTAATAATTGTCACCTATTTTTCCCACTCTAATATAATAAAGTAAATATTTATATAGTTTGCTAAAATAAGACATCAACTAAATAATTAGAAATGAGGAATTTTACCATATAATAAAACCATTAGAAAATAATATAATTTTTATTTTAGGGGAAATAATATCATCACTTAATAAATTATACCAATAAAATATTTTTATGTCATGTTATAATAAAATGATTTAGCATAAAAATAAGATAAAATACTCGGATCTTACATTTTACCACTAGACCAATGTTTCATATGTGATTTTATTTTTAAATTGAAGATAATTAGTATAAAATTTAGGTTTGAATATAAAAAAAAAAAATGGGCTTGGCTCCACACCTAGCTTTGAAGAGATACGTCCTAACTGTAACTCATAATAACCTGATTAAGTATATGATATTTTAGGTTAATGTAAGTTTATTACAACAATTAAGATGCTTGGGTCATTCTTGCATTACATATTTTTAATTATATAACTATATTGTGGATCCATTATCCTTACGAGGAATATGAGTATTTAAAGTGTATGATTTTTGTTTTCCCTATCAGATTCAATGTGTGCACTGCTAAAGCTTGTGTTTCCTATATTGTTACAGGGTCTTGCTAACGAGTTGTATTTTAATAACTAATGCTTTTATAAATGATTGATATTTTATCACTCACGATTCTTATATTTTAATAGTTGATTATGGTTATCCAAGTGGGAGAATTGTTGAATTTTATGGATTAACCTTAATCAACAATTTAAATGATAGAATATTATATCAACTATTCAATTATTATTTATTTATTTTTTGACAACTAAAACTGGTATTATATTAAGAGACCCATATCTTTTTGTATATGAGCGAAAATTGGGGTGGGGAAATTACAGTACCACTCCTTGTTGGGCTCATGAAAAGCCCAATTGGCAGCGGTATGGGCAGCCCAGTTGCCCTGTCTACTAACCCATCTAAGGGAAACTCTATGGAGATTCTTCATCTTCACCTTACAGTAGTTTCCTATCAGACCCCAATAACCCTTAGGAAGCCTATGGCTATTGATACCCTCTACCACAATCTTCGAATCACTTTTAATGATTACATTCTCCCTGTTTTCTTCACAAATCCAGTCCAGCGCAACCTTGACTCCCATAGCTTTTGCAGTAGTAGCGTCCCCCAACATGTTAACCACCTTCATTGCTACCATGATTGGCCTTCCATCGCTCCGACGAAGTACAAACCTTAAACCCCAACGGCCATCACCTATAAGGTGAGCATCCACGTTCAGTTTTAGGGATGTATTCTCCAAAGGTTTCCAGCTAATGTCACGGCAGTTCCAGTCAGGCTTGGTCACGGTAGATATGGGTTTAAGCTTAAGGTTTTGCACCTAGTAATCAGTAAGAGCCTTCATAGATTTGTTAATAACTTCACTAATAGGTAGATCTCTATTTTGGAATACTAAGTTGTTTCTATCATTCCATATACCATAAATCAACGTCGAAATCATTTCCATACTATACTGATTTTCATGTCTAATCTGATGTTTTAACCATTCTATGAAATTTCCATGTTGCATGTGATGGAATTGGACGGTAAGTGGAGATGCGAACCAAGTCCTCTGTGCCCACTCACATTGCATGAAGAGGTGGGTGATGGTTTCTACTTCTTTGCCACATCTGGGACATAAAGGTTCAAGCCATATTCCTCTTTTCATGAGGTTACTTTTAACAGGCATACCAGAATGGAGGATGCGCCAAAACAAATTGGCTTGCTTAGGAGGTATGTTTTGCTTCCAAAGTTTATTCTGAATTGTGTCTTGAATGATGATTGAACTTCCTGAATTGTCAGTTTCTTGTTCTGACCATTGGCAAATGGCATGGTAGCCAAACTTCACTATATAACTCCCATTGTTATTGTAAGCCCAAATAAGTTCATCTTCATGAGTAGGATTGTTGAGAGGAATTCTAATAATCTGGTCAATTTCAAAAGGGAGAAAATTTTGGTTTAGGGAGTCCATATCCCAATTGTTGGTGGATCTGTTAATAAGGTCACATACTTTGGTGACCTGACAATGGGGGGTTTAGTGCTAATAACTTTGAATCTATTCTACTCTAGTAGCCAGTTGTCCTTCCAAATATTTATGAATTTCCCATTGCCTATAGTCCAGAGACTCCCTTTTTTGATGACCCAACGAGTCTGCAAGATGCTGCGCCAAGAGTAGCTGATGGTACTCTTCTGAGTTGCTTCCCATAATGAGCTGTGAGGGAAATACTTTGCTTCCAGGACTCTAGCCATGAGGGAGTTGTGTTGAGTTATGATTCTCCAACTTTGCTTGGCAATGAGGGCTTCATTAAATCCTCTAAGACCTCTGAACCCCATACCACCATTCTTTTTTGCCTTGCACATTTTGGACCAACTGATCCAATGAATTTTTTTAGTGTCAACAAAACTTCCCCACTAGAACTTGCAAATAAGGCTCTCCAATTTGTGGCAGAAGTGTTTAGGGAGGGAAAGCCACTCATAATATAGGTGGCGATAGTTTGGGCGACAATTTTTATAAGGGTACCTCTGCCAGCAAAAGATAGATGTTTTTCCTTCCATCCTTTGAGTTTCTTTAGGACACGGTCTTGAATGAAATCAAACACCTGTCTCTTTGATCTTCCTAGGTGGGTAGGAATACCAAGATACTTAGAGAAGTTCTCAACCTTGTTCATATTGAGAATCTGGAGGATTCTGTTATGGGTATCTTCATTGGTCTTTTTACTAAAGATAATCTCTGATTTATCATAATTTACCTTTTGGCCAGAAGCCCTCTCATACTTGGTAATGATGTCTTTAATGTTTTGGGCCTCCTCAATGGTGGCTTTGCAGAATATAAGGCTATCATCTGCAAACAGTAAGTGAGATATTCTGGGTGCCTCCTTTGCTATCTTGATTCCTTGGATAATCTTAGAGTCTTGGGCTTTGATGATAAGGTTAGAAAGGACGTCAGCACAAATGAGGAACAAATAAGGTGAGAGGGGGTCCCCTTGTCTTAGTCCACACTGGGGTGTGAAGGGATTTAAGGGTTGGTCATTTATGAGTATTTGAAATGAGACAATGGTAACACATTTCATGATGGTAGAAAAAAGTTGGTTTGGGAATCTCCTATTGATCACTATGGGTAGCCAATCTCAGGAGCTCTTTTTGGGTGTCTTTAATTTTTCTTGGGATGATTCCAAAAGTTTGGTGGCCCTATGAGTGTAGAGCTGTTAAGGTGTCCCGGAGTCTAGATTTAATGTTCCCAGTGGTGTGATTCCATTGATCTTGGACTATATCTCTGTGGTGCTCATCAGTGAGCCATAATTGTTCAAACTTTTTTGGTTTGTAATATCTGTAATGACAAGTAAAGGAGGTAAGACAGTCCAAAATAATAGGGCAATGGTCAGATTTAAATTTAAGCAGGTGATGATTTTTAAAATTTGGGTAAATGGAGCACCACTCCTCATTAGCTAGGAATCTATATAATCTTCATTGAATGTAAGATTCAGGGTCATGGTTGTTAGCCCAAGTAAAGGGTAAGCCATGATAACCTAAATCCTTCAAGTGGCAAACATTAAGAGTATTTCTAAAGCAGTTAGCAATATTAGCATCAATAGGGTTGCCCCCTTGTTTCTCATTGTTGTTTAAAACAATATTAAAATCCCCAAAAAGCAGCCAAGCTGAATTATGGATAGTGTTAGACAGATCAATAATCAAGTTACAAGTAAGGAACTTGTTATGGTTTTGGGGGTAGCCATAGATGTCAGTGGCTCTCCAAGTAGGAGAATTAGGGGTGTGAGCAGAGACAAACACATCAATATAGTGAAAATCAAAACCTTTAATATCAATGTTAACAGACTCTTTGTTCCATAACAGACCAAGGCCACCTGCCTTTCCTCCACCAGAAGTGGAACAATCAACAAAAAAATTACCATTTAGATCACCTATATTACAAAGAGTAGAGGACTTATACTTAAGTTTTTTAGTCTCCATGAGGAAAACAATATCAGGTTTGCTGGTTAAAATGAGCTTCTTGAGGGCTCTGACTATCTGGGGATTACCAGTCCCTTAACAGTTCCATGATATGATCTTCATCTCCCTTGGCCAGCCTGCTCTTGCAGACCTGCCATTAGTTTGTGTTGGTTTTTAGTAGCCACTTTGAGTTTTTTTGCTTGAGTTGAGGAGCTGACACTCTCAATTTGATGTGTGACTGAAGTAGTGTTCCCTGACCATTCCATATACTTGATTTGTGTAGGATTCCAATTGAGATGTTGCATAGTAGTATGACTCTGGGTAGGGCTATTAGCAGGTGTTTCATGAGGGCGCTTCAGGGGGTTCAAGGGTGGATTCATCTCCTTAGCTTCTTGTATGCGCATGTCTTCTAGTTGTTTAAGCAGATCCTCAGGTGTTGATGGGCTATTATTGCCATAATTTTTAGCCATGGTAGGATTGCTGTAGAATTTCCTGTCTTTTGGGTATATTATTCTTCTACAATAGATGTTGAATCTAATCCAAGGACCTAGAAGGGAAGCTTCTTCAACTTCCAGCTTTGGGTTTCTGAAGAATTTCTCAGGGTGTCCTACTAGGCCACAGTCGAAGCACATTTGAGGCAGGTTCTCATATCTGAAATCTATCCAATTTGTGCCATATATAGTGTTGCCTATGTGTATGCCTGGAATGATTGGGTTTCTGACATGAATGTCCACCTTAACTTTGATTATGACTTTTTTCCCAGAATATTCATATAACTCTGCTTCAGAAACCTGGCCTAGGAGGCTGCCTATGCTCTTACCCATGGCTTTTGTTTTGCAATGATGAGGCAGTCCCCATAACTGGATCCAAATGGGGACTTGATCAAAAATATAGCTTTTGGGATCAGTGATTCTGTCCCATGGCTGAAGCAGGAGCCATGAATTGCGAAAGATCCATGGATTCCTCTGCAGAATCTTTTCTTGATCTTCAATGTTGTCCATGTAGAACTGTAGAATATTACCTTCATGTTCTTGAATGTTGAGCCCAGCAGGGGAATCCTAAATAGCAGATATACCAGATTGTATAGAACTTATATGGACATGTTTGTCAGTAATTATCTTACCCAATATGCTTTTTTGCAGGAATTAATACCCTCTGAGATTTCTTCCTCACAGTACACAAAGAATCTTGGGATATGTGGTGAGCTAGCAGAAGGTCGGGGGGAAGAATGGTGGTGGGCTTGGGAATCTTGGTGGGTTGAAGATGGTTCTTGATTGTTGAAGGGTTGGAACAAGACCGGAGATGTAACAATGATGTTGGGTGAATGATATTGCATGGTATGAATTTGTGTGAGGGTTACTAAGGTAACAATGGTTGTTATGGGTAATGGATGGGGTATTGTTATGGGTGATCCTCGCAGCAGATTATTGAGATGATTCAGGAGATTGGTTCACAGAGTTGAGGAAAAACAAGAAGGAATTTGTGTTGTGTGTAGTTTGGTTTTGAGAATTGAGAATGGGATCAGAACTGAGGTGGTTCTGATGATCAGTGCGATTCATGATGGGTGATGAAGGTAGCGACTCCATGAAAGAACAAGAAGGGTTTCAAGAAAAGATCAAATCTCAGAGAAAACCAGGGAAAACAAAAATGAGGGATATTTTGATGAAGAGAAAAGGAGAAAAGGAAAGATAAACAGAGGATTAAAGCATAAAAGGAACAAACCAAGAAGAACTACTGAAACCCTATAAACATCCTCAAAGGGAGATAACCGCAGAAGGGGAAAAGAAAATCAAAGCGATCACGATCATTCCACTTTCGATCAATGGTGCCGCTGCCCTTGCTTTATAGTTCAGGTATATTCTATCTGAGTATGTCTCATGCATACTATTTCCTTTCATAGTTATTCTAAATGATGAATAGTAATACTAATGGTGTTGATAAAATTGATGCCTCGGATTTTAGGTACTCTTCTAGCTGGAACAATGGATGTTGGTGTGGCATGGTGGTTGCTAGGTTCAATAAAGAACATATGCCACGAAGACCAACTTCCCGAAGGTAGTCCATAGACATGCCCAAATCAATTATGATTATAACAATGCATTACATTTTAATTATCGGAAATGCTAACACGTTTCTTTAGTATACAAAAAGTGGAAATTAATGTTATTGAAAATTATTTGTTCTCAATAAATAAATATTTGCTATTTGTGGAATTTTTAACATGGGTCTAACACATGTTAGCACGACCCTTTATTTAAAATGATATATATAATTTGGTTGTCGCCAATTACAACAATTTTTTTTTATTAAGAAAAGAATTTGATTGTAATTGGGGACGACCTGTGATGGGTTGTCATTATCGCTGAGTGTATATACTAAAAATCTCATTATAGAAGGATACACTCAAACAAAAATCAATAAACTAACTGAACAACTAATAACAATAACACACGACAAAGAACAATACAAGGGAGAACAATAACACGAAAGAGAACAACACATAACCCAAGAATATGACAACTGATGACAAAACAATACATGACAAACTTGCATGGTAAGAAAAGTTATTTTTTATTTTTTTTAAAATCATACGAAATGGATGTGTAAGATTTTTCTAAATTTTTAGGCTAAAATGCACTTTTCCCCTCCTAACTTTCAAAAATTTTCAATTTTGGCCCCTATGTATAAAAACTACAATTTTGGCCCCCTAAGATTTAGCCCCTTTGCATCTTTGGTCCTTTTGGTCAATTTTGATTAAATCAATGCATATGTGGCATGCCACGTGTGTAAATGATGAATTAAAAAAATAAAAAATGTCTCATAAACATTTTATAAATTAAAAAAATTTAAAAAGATATTAAAATTATAGTCCAAACCCAGAAATTGAATTTATAAAATTATAAAAATTATACAAAAAAACTCTTTTTCTTCCTCGACTTCCTTCTTCGTCCCTCCGCAAAAATCAAGCACAAGCAAAATCTCAATCCAACTCATTCGCTTCCTGCAAAATTCCAACAGTATGTTCATCCAACTCATCACTACTGTCACCAACTTCAACAAACTAAGAAAACCGAATAGAAACCAAATTGATTTTGATTTTGAGTTTCAAACAAACCAACTCATTTATCAATCTGTATCCAATTCCTCCGCTGGAAACCTGAAGAAAACGGAATGGATCCAATTTGGGGGAGAAATCGCGGGTTTAAGGGAAAATATTTTTTTTTTAAAGTTTCTTTCAATCAAGGATTCTGATTGCTAATTCCAACCCAGATTGAATCAACGTGAGAAACTGTTGGTGTGAAGGTGTTGGGATTCGATCGATTGGGTATTGTGTAGATCTGAGAGTGAGAGAACATGGGAAGCAACGTGAGAAATAGATTTTAAGCTCTTCTAGTTTTGTTTCCTTGTAAAGCTAAAGTTTAGTTTGTAATAGATATGTTTTGATCTTTATGATTCTATGTGTTGTTTCTGGGATCGAAAGATAAAGCAACAACATGAGAACAAGGAACAACATGGTTTTATTTTTAATTTTTTTCTTCTGATTTTTTAAATTTTTAATATCTTTTTTAAATTTTTTAATTTATAAAATGATTATGAGACATTTTTTATTTTTTTAATTCATTATTTACATACATGGTATGCCACACATGCATTGACTAGGTCAAAATTGACCAAAATAATCATATTTGCAATGGGGTTAAATCTTAAAGGACAAAATTATAGTTTTATATTTAGAGGATCAAAATTGCAAGTTTTTAAAAGTTAGGAGAGAAAAATGCACTTTAACCAAATTTTTATTGGCAACAAAGAAATAAAGAAGGGAAAAAGAGTGCGGGGGAGTGAGTCGGGGGAACAGGGGGTGGTGTCGGCTTGAACCAAACAATCAATCAGATATCAAATTACTTGTTGGATCTATTTTTCTTCTTCTTCTGCGTTTTCCCTTTCCCCTTTTCCCCAAACCCTAATTTTGATTGGCAATTTCTGATTTCCCTTGATCCATCTATCAATCCTTCTTCTTCGCTCGATTTTCACTCATCTTTCTTCTTTAGTAAGTGTCCATGCCGCAATCACAATTATTATACTAGTAGTAACTGTGTTGTAGTTCATTAATGTTATTGATTGATTTGGTTTGTTTGTTTGTAGCAGAATTCAATCTATATCACATGGCTTCAAATCACATGTCAGCTGTTACAAGCCGTGCAGGTTCGTTTATTTATTGGTTTCATTTCAGTCTTCACTATCTTCGTTCATAGTATTATAACAATTAACAACATAGATAGATTGGGCTGATTTTGTATTATTATGAAGAAAATTGAAACCCCCCAAAAACCCTCCCTCTATTATTTCCACTTCCTCCTTCCTTTTTACCTAAGCTATTATAATTTGTGGTTGGGACTCTTTAACACACACCCTCCTCTCAAATCTACCAAACAGATCCTTAATTTCTACAAGCATATAACCCTTATCAGTCACTGTGATATTTCATTTGCAGTATAAGTCAAACAAATTTCTTGTGCCATCCATCACCTATTCATGTGTTTCAATATTCCCTTTACAGGGTCAACTAATGATGCTTTATACAAGGAATTGTGGCATGCCTGTGCTGGACCCCTTGTCACTCTTCCTCGTGAAGGGGAGAGAGTGTATTACTTCCCTCAAGGTCACATGGAACAGGTAAAAGTTGAATCAACATGCATGCATCACCTACTATTTCATAATTCTTTTGTTTTCTGTGCTTCAAGACCTTATTCATTCATGGCATGCATTCACTTTGCATCTAAACTTTGTATTCTGATCAACTATTCATGCCTGTGCTTTTGATTATTGCATTGTTGTGTATCAACTTCTATCACCGTAGGTAGCATTTTAAATTATATGTAACAATGATTCATAGCACCTGACAATTCATATGTTTAGCATAAATGGTTTTCGTTGTATTGTACTGTGAAGTTTTTTAATTTATCTTACCCTTGCTTATTTATTTTATAGCTCGAGGCATCTATGAATCAGGGATTAGAGCAGCAAATGCCTTCCTTTAATCTGCCCTCTAAAATATTATGTAAAGTGGTCAATATTCATCTTCGGGTTAGTCATTATCTTTCTCCACGATCTTATTGGATATTTTCTTCATCATGAATCTCTTATTTGGAAATCTATTTTGCTTTACTACAATCATTATTTTATTGTTAAAATCATCTTGGTCGTGTAGGCTGAACCTGAAACAGATGAAGTATATGCACAGATAACTCTGCTACCTGAAACCGATGTAAGGATGCTATTCTTTGTTTGACATGGTTGTTATATTTAAAATAAAACAGTTCTGTTTATTTATTTATGTCTCAACACATTTTCCAGTCTTTTTTTTTTCTTGCCCATTTGGTTTCTTTTTTGTCTCATTTTATGTATGTTTTACTTTCCATGTCTTGTTGGTTTAGCAAAGTGAGGTGATAAGCCCAGACGATCCTCTGCCTGAACCTCCAAGGTGTACAGTTCATTCATTTTGCAAGACACTTACGGCTTCTGACACTAGCACTCATGGAGGTTTCTCTGTTCTTCGAAGACATGCAGATGATTGTCTACCACCACTGGTTAGCAACTTTATCTTCTTGAAAGTCATCAAGGACGCCAGATCATGATCATCTTTAGTTGTTATTTACACCATAATTCCTTAATTCCCTTATTTAATTCAGGACATGACTCAGCAGCCACCATGGCAAGAACTGGTTGCAACTGATTTGCATGGAAATGAGTGGCATTTTCGACATATTTTTCGCGGTAAGTAGCTTGGCTATCTTCTTTTGGTTTATCTTTGAACCTCGTTTTATAATGTAAAGAGCAACATCGCGTTATAAAAGTATAAAACTCTTTCTATGGCGGGAGAAGAATCAGATCTGTTGCGGGTCTGTTCCCTTACCTAAGTTACCTTGCATTCGCAAGAGGTTGATTCTATTGATTCAAACTTGTGGCTCCTAGTCACATAGCAGAACTCTGATCATTGCTTTTGTGGCTCCTAGTCACATAGCAGAACTCCGATCATTGCTTCAAGGCTTCCATTCAACCTTGTTCTATCATGGTTTTATTTCTCTGGAATTATACTACTTCCATCCCTAAGGGTCCGTTTGGTTCGGGGGTTTTGGAGGGGGAGGGGAGGGAGTATTTTAATTTTTAAGTCTTTGGTTCAATTTTTAGGAGGGGAGGGGCTAAATCCCTCCTAGCACCACTTTTTGCTTCCCCCCAAATTGGGTTTTTTGGAGGGGAGGGGAAGGAAGATGTGTTATTTATATTTTAACTAGACTCCAACCTGTGCGTCACACAAGTTTTTTAGAGTTTTATATATAAGTACCAAATTGGCTATATTATTGCTTGTCAACATCCTTAAATGTATTATATATAACATTTAAATAAAGGCGTCAATGATACTATTGAAGAAATCAAATTAGAATCATTTTTAATATCATAAATCAAGTTATATTCATTTTTTAAAATGAGTAAATAACCAACTATTGAACATTCTGAAATGAAGAGGATGGTAAAGAATTGAATAACATGGCTTACATGAAGAACTTAGTCCTTATAATAGTGGGTTACCAATGTTAAACTCAATCTCTTATCAATACATGTAAAAAAAAAAGACATATGAGCTTGTAGATGGAAGAAAATTTTAGAATAAGGAAGACAGTAATTGATTAGCACCATATAGATTTTCGAGAGACACAAATTGAGATGTTAAAATAATATAGGAACAATAAAAACTTGCGGAATATACTTTATTAGAAGCATATATGCATCATATGAAAATTTTAGAATAAGGAAGGCATTAATTGATTAACCGCATATATATTTTTGAAAGACACAAATTGAGATGTTAAAAAAATGTAGAAACAATAAAAACTTACAACATCATATTTTGTTTTTTTCGACAGAGGCCACATAAAATTTATTAGAAGCATAAAAGTAACAATAAATGTAAAAATTGAAATCAATGAATATAAAAGGGGGTAGAGAACTACCGTGCAGCATGTTTTGAATTACACTAGAAACTACCGTGAAGCTTATGAAACCAACAGAACGGTTGTTAATATTTGTCATGATATGATTCTCATTGGTCGGAAAGCACCTATTGAGGGTTGGGTGAAATTAAATACGGATGGTTCATGTAGAGAAAATGGAAGAGCAGGTTGTGGTGGTATTATTAGAGGTAGTGATGGCGAATGGCTTGGTGGTTTTTCTAAAAGCATTGGAGTGTGTAGTGCCTATATGGTGGAGCTTTGGGGAGTGTATGAAGGTTTGAGGTATGCTAGAATCTGGGATTTTGAGCGATTGAGTTGAATGTTGATTCTCTAGTGGTTGTTAATGCTCTTACGCAAGATGGGAGAGGGAGTCCAATGGGAAAATCTTTGGTTGAAAAGATTCGCCGGATGATAGATTTGGAGTGTGAAGTTGTTGTTAATCACTCATATTGTGAAGCAAACCAGTGTGCGGATGCTTTAGCAAACTATGGGTGCTCTTTGTCAGGTGATATTAGTTTCTTTTAGTCGCGTCCGACGCAATTTGGCCACTTGCTCAGAGCTGTTGTAATGGGATTATCTATCCGTCGTTTAATTTTAGTGTAGTTTATTTTCCTGGCGAAGCCCTCTTCGTCATAAAAAAAAAAAGGGTGTAGAGAGAAACTATGGATTTGGAAAATTATTAAGGTGGAAGAAAGAGGAATGAAAAGAAAGTTGGTTGAAGTAGCAGAGAAAGATGGATAGAGAAGCCATGCCTAAGTAGAAAACAAACCTTCAAATTCTTTCAAACTCAAAGCAGTATAAAAAACAACACGATGAATATAGTAGGTGGGTCAACATAAATTTTCGTTTAGCACTTCTCAAACCAATATCACTTTTTTTTCTTCTCTTTCTCAGTCAATTTTGTGGTAAGGTTAAAGCGATGACACTATTTGTAATATGCAGTTTATTTATGGACAAAACTTATGTACAGTACCATAGGCACTGTTTTTATTGTTGTCCTGTGAAAACATAACACGTGTATTAAATAATTCAATTAAGGCAAAATTACATTTTTAGTCCCTTAACTTAATTTTAGATAACAGTTTAGTCCTTTATCTTTTTTTAATTTCAATTTTGTTCTTTTGCTTCATTTTCATATGGATTTTCAAGCTTTAAATCTAATGTTCTTATGCAAACATGGATGAAGACCAGAAATTTGAAGATTGAAATGCCATTAGAAAATAAAACCATGAATTTGAAGCTTGAAAATTCATATGCAAATAGACCAAAAGGACAAAATTGAAATGAAAAAAAGATAAAGGACCAAACTGTTACTTAAAATTAAGTTAAGGGACTAAAATTGTAATTTTGCCTTCAATTAATAATTAATTAATGAGTTAGTGCCGCTTCTTCTCAATCGTTCTCAAAACAGTTCCGTTCTTTCTCCAAAACCAACCTCCTTCATGAAATTATAACTGCAGCTTCATGAAACCAACATCTCAAGATTAATGGCGTGTAGATTGAGATCCAATGCTCCCACAACAACTTTGCATTGAATTTGTAACGCTACATTCACTTTTACCAGAGCATACACCTCCATCACCGGCGTCGCCGAGCACCCCTCGACGTCATCAGAAGTTTAAAACCACAAGGCACACCTATTGCGAGACCCCCCATCATCCCTTCGAAGCCCATAAATGAACAAATACTTCATTGTACGTCTTCTTCGCTTACCTCCCCATGTTCCTGTCAATTCTGTTGTTGATGGGGTTGAAGGAGACTATGATTGTGGAGGATGATATGAGACATTGGTGATTGAGGCACGTGAGTTGAGAGTGCTGTCTCAGAGATAACAATTACACTAACAGAGTTAAAATTATTTAATTGATGAAACAATCGGTACATGTGTTTGATTTAAGAGTTAAACAGTAAAAACAGTACCTATGGTACTGTACCTAAGTTTTGTCCTTTATATATATACAGTTCACAACTTTTTTTTCTCCTGTAGATAATGGAAGTGGATGTGAGTAATGGTTCATTTTTGTTAAGTAACTGTATTTTAGAAAAGTTTTTCTTAAGAGTAACTGATTTGTATTGGAGGGGTAAATATGGAAACAGAGTAAATTAAATCCTTTTAGATTTAATTTAAGAAAAGTTTTTCTCAAGAGTTTTTAACAGTTTTTCAAATAGGTAAAACAAAGTAAAACCTTTTCGATTTTACACTGTCGGTGGAATTAAATTAAATCCCACAAAGCAATCAACCTGACATCATTGAAGGCAACAATACATGATAAAATAATTCAGGACTGAACGCCTATGGGTTTAAACATCTTAAACCTGAACGCCTATGGGTTTAAAATAATTCAGGACTGAACACACACGCACACCCGCACACGCACCCACCCACCCACCCACGCACGCACGCGCACGGTTATGGTTAAATCATCACTAATCAACATTTAGTATAATAAAGATTATGTGGAAATTCAAAATTGTCTTTTATCTAAATTTAAAGATCTTTTTGCTATTTTTATTTGTGGTTTGATTTTGTGCTTATTCCCTTTCCTTCACTTGGTTCATCCCTTCTTGTTACGGTTGCAATCTTTTTTTTATTTTTTTTTATTTTTACGTTGCCATTTTGTTTTTTCTCTCTTGTTTACTCACTATCTTGTTAATTTATGATGCCTCACTTCTTTTAATTTTTTTGTTGAAAAAAGTTGTGTTTCCTCACTTCCCTCATTTACCTTGCCATATTATTTTGTTGTTTTATACTTTTTTTCCTGAATCTTTTTTTATGTTGCCTCGTGTGGTAGTATTGTTATGTTTAGATATCTCTTATCTCTTAAAAAAATTGAGTTGCAATGTGAACTTTTGTGTTTGATTATTTGAGTTTTCATATTTATCATATATTAGTTGGTGTTTGAAATCACGAGACATTTATAAGATTATAAGGATAAAAAAGTAAATTAGTTTTAAAATCCCCTCCCCTCCCCTTGTGAACCAAACCTATGTTTAATTAAATTCCCCTCTTTTGAACCAACACGTATAGGGGTGCCCAGTACACTAAAGCTCCCGCATACACAAGGTCCGAGAAGGGGTCCCGCCATTTGGTGTATTGTACGCAGCCTTGCCATGTTTTTTTACAAGAGGCTGTTTCTAGGACTTGAACCCGTGACCTTTCAGTCACATGACAACAACTTTACTGTTGCGCCAAGGCTCCCCCTTCTTTTGAACCAAACATATATTTAATTAAAATACATCCCCTCCATTAGAATCCCTCCCCTCCCTTCCGTTTTTATTTAGTTCAGTGAATTTTACTCTTATGTTTGCTGCACTTTGTTATT
The DNA here is from genome assembly GCA_958299785.1 of Medicago lupulina. Taxonomy (NCBI): domain Eukaryota; kingdom Viridiplantae; phylum Streptophyta; class Magnoliopsida; order Fabales; family Fabaceae; genus Medicago; species Medicago lupulina. The sequence goes on from OY283139.1 coordinate 417,614, forward strand.
ATGCTGACTTTGTGAATACAAGATTTTGATGTTCAAACTTTCAGTAAGTTCCTGACTGAGTAATTTACAGGACAACCCAGGCGCCACTTACTAACCACTGGGTGGAGTGTCTTTGTCAGTTCCAAAAAGTTAGTGGCTGGCGACGCATTTATATTCTTAAGGCAAGTTGTTCTGTATAAATATTATGCCTTCCTTCAGGGGCAAGAAAAAATACTTCGCATTTGTTTTTTTCTTCTTAATTTTTGTTTCTTAATGTTTTTGGTGTTGTGGTTGTTTGTTACTGCATTTATTCTAGGGGTGAAAATGGAGAGCTGCGAGTTGGAGTCAGGAGGCTCATGAGACAGCAAAGCAATATGCCATCTTCTGTCATATCTAGTCACAGCATGCATCTTGGTGTTTTGGCCACTGCATCTCATGCCATTTCCACCGGAACGTTGTTTTCTGTGTTTTACAAGCCCAGGTCTTGTTGTATTTAACACTGAAGTTATTAGTAATTTTTAAGTTCATGATGTTGTTGTTACTAACTTGCCATAAAATTTTGCCATTGGTTAGTACCTTTAACACACATATAACTGTTTTATTTGTATTTCTACACTGTCTTGCCGCTTTCTGGCAATTAAAGAACCATTTTATTTTTGGGTGAAATAATTTGATTGGGATGATATTTGGATTTGCTTTGCCTTAAGTGGTTGAAATTTTCTGCTGACTTATCAATATTTATCTTAGAACAAGCCGGTCAGAGTTTATTGTAAGTATTAACAAGTATCTTGAAGCTCGGAATCACAAACTTTCTGTTGGGATGCGATTCAAAATGAGGTTCGAGGGTGATGAAGTACCTGAAAGAAGGTGTGTGAGCTGGTTGCTTGAAAATTGATATTTTGATTTTAGCACATTGTCCAATGTAATCAATGTTCCTCACCCACTGAATACAGGTTCAGTGGTACAATTGTGGGTGTTGAAGATAATAAATCATCTGTCTGGGCTGATTCCGAGTGGCGATCATTAAAGGTTAGTGTTCATGGTTTTAGACGTGCTTCTAGTGTTTACTTTTATTATTTGTAGTCAGTAACTTTTCAAATATGTTCATTTTAGGTTTAGTAAAAGCTACAAAAAAGTAGAGCTTATGCCTACATCTAAATTGTGTCAAAAGTAAAATAAAATAAAATTAGCTACCAGAAAATGGCTAAGATTTTGTGTGTATACATATATATGAAAGTACAAAATGCAGCATGCTGACACTTCTTGTTGGTTGGATTTGCAATTTACATGGCAGCTTTTAGTTTGTTAATCTTTATATATGTAATGTATCTCAGGTTCAATGGGATGAACCATCATCAATTTTGCGTCCAGATAGAGTTTCTCCATGGGAATTGGAGCCACTTATATCTACCCCTCCAGCAAACTCCCAGCCAACTCAACGAAACAAGAGATCACGGCCTCCTATTCTACCTTCAACAATGACCGACTCTTCTCTGCAAGGTAACGTTATCATATGCAACTTCCCTATATAATTCCGTTATTCATGCTGCTTTTCTGCATAATATCTATTTTTATGTTCAGGCATATGGAAATCACCAGTTGACTCTCCACCTTTCCCTTATCGCGACCCTCAACATGGAAGAGACCTCTATCCATCACCAAGATTCAGCTCTACTGCGACTAGCTTTCTTGGTTTTGGTGGGAACTGCCCTGCTTCTAACAAGTCAATGTATTGGTCTAGTAGATTGGAAAACTCTACAGAACCTTTTTCACCTGTAGCACTTAAAGAATCTGGAGAGAAGAGACAAGGCACTGGAAATGGCTGTAGGCTCTTTGGGATTCAGTTACTTGAGAATTCTAATGCAGAAGAAAGTCTGCAAACTGCTCCTTTGTCAGGAAGGGTGGGTGATGACAGGTCAGTTCCGTCCTTGGATGCTGAGTCTGACCAACATTCTGAACCATCAAATGTTAATCGGTCTGATATTCCTTCAGTAAGTTGTGATGCTGACAAATCATGCCTGCGGTCTCCTCAGGAGTCACAAAGCAGACAAATAAGAAGTTGCACAAAGGTACATAACTGATTTAATGTCGGTGTTTCACGCACTAACACTCCCTATTTTCCTTCATGACCCTAAACATTCTTGGGCACATTTTTCCTGTGCACTAATTTAATGCAAGACAACTATATAATGGGCATCTTTAGTTTACAAAATTGTGGGATGATTTTTTGCTTGCGATATACATTTTAGAATCTATTTGCATTATGGATAACATTTGATATTATTCCATAAATTTGTCATAAAATGGTTAGGAAGTTCTGATAAATGATTTTCCATTAGTGATACATAATGTAAATTTTAATTAGGCTTAATTGATCTTTTGATCACCTAACTAATTTCTTGTTTTCATTTTGGTTCAATAACTCCCAAAACGTCCGTTTTGGTCCCTCAAATGTTTTCATCAGACAATTTGATCCCTTCACGTTAACTTTAACCCCAAATGTGTAATGTGGATCAACATTGCAGGTGATCCACCATAGACCTTATTAATTTTTTTAATTTAAACTGTTTGATCTTTTTCTAAGAAAAGACTGTCATTGGATTATGCAGATCTACTTTAACTTACGGTGAACCAACAACACCTAATTTTGTTTCTCTTTCTTCATCTTCTTCCTTTCTCTTCATAATGTTTAACATCACCTTCATCACCACAAGTTAACGTGAAGGGATCAAATTGACTGACGGAAACATTTTTTAGGGACCAAAACGGACGTTGTGGGAGTTATGGTACCAAAACGAAAACAAGAAACTAGTTAGGGGACCAAATGATCAATTAAGCCTTTTAATTATTTGTCTTCTGTTACACTTTGTTTTCACCATTTTCTGTACAATCACCTGAAAACCATAAACGAAGTTAATACATGGTTACACTGTTGTAATTATGAGTGAAAAACAAGCAGAAAATGAAAACAAAAACAATTTGTCAAACCAACACGTCGTTCATTTGTTGGAATATTCTCCTAGTTAGTTAGTTAAGGCTTGTAGGTGGCAACTGGGTTCGATATTTCTGTTTGGATAATTCCAATTAAATTTGATTCATCACCTTGTTTTACCTTTGGAGTAGAAAGTGGTTTGGTCTCCTCTATTTTACAAGAGGGCAGTGTCAGTGCCTGCATTGCGTAATAAGATTGTTTATGATACAAGTTAAATATTGTTCCAGGTTCACATGCAAGGTATGGCTGTTGGAAGGGCTGTTGATTTAACACGTTTTGATGGATATGAGGATCTGCTTAGGAAATTAGAAGAGATGTTTGACATTGAGGGTGAGCTCTGTGGAGCAACAAAAAAATGGCTGGTAGTTTACACTGACAATGAAGATGATATGATGATGGTTGGGGATGATCCGTGGCTGTAAGATTATCTGATCCTATTAATAACATATTCTCTTTGACGCCATCATCTGTAGCATAATAGTTTGCAATTTTATATACATGTTGAGTTCTGTCTGGCTGTTTTACTGCAGTGAATTTTGTAGCGTTGTGAGGAAAATGTTCATCTACACACCAGAGGAGGTAAAGAAGCTTTCACCGAAAATAGGTCTTCCGAGCAATGAAGAAGGTAAACCAAGCAAACTGGATTCCGAAGCAGTTGTCAATCCTGAGGACCGGTCATCTATTGTGGGGCCTGGTTGCTAATACTCCGAGATCTTCCAACTCACTAGTTGTTATGTACAATAAATATTGGCATGAAATTAGGAAGTAGAACGTGAGAGAATGAACCTCGCAAACATTTCATCGTGGTCTATAGGAGCATATCATTGGTTTATTCTACACAACCTATGCTGGAGGAGCGTGACAGCACCAAAGTAGAGGGCTTGTTTAATATAATGATGTTTGATTATCTACCCTGAAAGATGATAGGCTCCAGGTGTTGTGGTTTTTCGATATCTTCTACTAGTTCGATTTTTGCCTAGAGTCTCATGGCCCTTTGCTTGTTCAGTTTTGAATGGGCTGCGAGCATGAAGAAAGTCTTTGCCTAGATATCATACTATGTATGTAGTTGATTTTTGGTTCTGTTGTAATTTCCCTGATGTGATGCATCTCATTTCTGTATATAACTTTATACAATCTTTGAATACTATTTAATGAATGTATATCGAGCCATTTTTTCCTAGCAGCAGTTGTGTGCGACCTAGCCGAAAGTTTTTTTTTAATGACATCTCTCTCTGAATCCTACCCAACCCCCCAAGTAGTTTTTCAATATAAAATTTGTGTTTTTATTCAACTGTATAGGATAACAATAAAGACGAAAATTATTCAAAAAAATAAAAGGAAGATAAAGATGAATTAGTGTTTTTGTTGGGACTAAAATCAAATTTTACAAAGAAATCATTAATTTAATTTAATAAAAGATTATACATTTTACTCAATTATATTTTATGTTTACTTTTGAACTTGAAAGCATTAGTTAATTCGGACACTCATAAACATTGCATAAAGTAGAATTATTATCATTTTACTTGAAATGGAATGTCAAATGTAACGTAAACTACCGGAGATTAGAAAAGTAGGAGATATACAACGGTCATATATTAGAAACTAAGTAAAGAAAGGAGTACTACGCAATAAGGAAGCTCCTATATTTGACATTTATTCACGTTCATAAATCAAGTATATGCCCACATCCACCCTCTCTATTATTTGAAGCTTAATGAAAAATTTAATCAAATCTGTGAAGAAACTCAAGTTGTGGTCCAAAAAGAACAAGAAGAAGAAGCACAAAAACAACTATGAGCATCCTCCACATCCATCGTGCCACCATTGTTGCTCTTGCTCCACCAGTACCACCCAGCCATCAGCTCCACACTTACCTCCATTTTCATGGCTTGAAGAAGCTGAGCAAGACAACAACTACGACTATGGGACATTCTTGTTGCCACCAGAAATGGCATATCCCCCAAGTCAAGCACAAGATATAGGTGTTTCTGTTTCAGAACCTGTTTATGGCATTCCGGTTCTGACACTGACAGACAGATCAACAGGTCAATTTGGATGTGTTTTTAGTTTTGGTGCTTATTTGTTTCACTGCTTATGTCCATGTTTTCACATTCCACGAACTAGTTTGAATTTTAACAATTAATTAATTGCTTTCATTGATCTTCCCCTGTCTCCCGTTATTTACTAGAAGCGCTCCAAATATTGTTCTTTTCTTCATTTTTCATGTAATGTTTCATTTAATAGAAAGTTATCAAATAATATTACTTCATCGCAATTCCTTACGTATGTTTCACTCAAAAATTTGATTCACTTAACTTAACTCATGCTTCTGTTCAAGAATTTGTTTTATTCGCTTAATCCAATCACCTCCCCACACTCTTGCCTTTTTTTTTTTTTTTTTTCACTTAAGTTCTTATATAGATTTAATCAAACTAATTTCAAGTCTTTGTTGAACCCAAATATGTATCTAAAAAAATTATATAACAGGACAATAAATATTAAAATATCTAAATCTTGGCATGTGTGATTGGACATGTTAAAACCTTTGACATAAGGAAACTGAGAAAAGTGGCATCAAGATCAAACTTATTATGGTTATGGATATAATCGCCAAATCATCGCAAGCAAAGCATGATCTCGTTTGTTGAAAATTATTGTGATAAATAGCAAATGAAAGACTCAAATTATGGGAGATTTGTTACAATGTATTTGTATGACTCTCTTGATAATGATGATTGTATGAAACTCTCTAAAAATAGTGTTTATGGGAGTGTTAAAGTGACCAACCATAACATTCCTCTACTATCAAAGTTATCGAAGAAATGACATCATTTGTCCATTTTAAGGATTTGGAAATGAATTTGTTATAATCAATTTTAAGATATTGGTATAAATACTAGTATATAACTCCCAAAGTGATTCTAAAAATTGTTGATTACAAAAAGGTTGATATGGATAAATCCAGTTGATTATGTACTAATATGATTGTGATGTCACTTGATGTGAGTAAAGACCATGTCTGATTTTCTAATGGATAATGTCGTTTAATAATACTAGAGGAATCCTTATCCTTTGCTTCTTTGGGAATGATATGTTAATTCTATTTGTCATTGAAGTTCTTTGTTTGTTTCTGGACGTGGTCAAAAAAAGACAAACAATATGATTAAGACTTCAAAGTGACGTTTCTTCAGAAGAAGACAAACCTGGTCAAAGTCTCTTTAGAGTGTTGAATGCTGACGTGTCCATCAAAACTTGTTTCCTTCAGAACTTGCCTTCATCAGAGTCTTGCCACTTCTGCTCAGAGCTTTGACTTTTTGTTAATCTTCAATCAGATCATCTTCTAAGTCTTTAGAAGTCTTCTTAACTTCTCTTGAGTACCAAAATGCTTTCCTTTGCGTTCAGAGCATGATGTATCAGAACCAAAAACATGACTTTGAAGTCTGAATTTAATAATATGGTCCTACACACTTGAACAAACATTAAAATATCAAATTGTTCTTTCATATATTGTCATCATCAAAACCTTAGAGACATTGTTCTAAAATCCACTTTAGTTCAACAAAACTTAGGATCATTTTTCTTCAATTTAGTTTCAGATAGGAAGACCACATATGAGAAAGTGTTGTGGATAAGGAAGGTAGAGTAAGTGGATTGCAAAAGGCTTGCCCAACCCTTTTGAAGTTCTATGAAATAAACTTCATTGATCTTGGTTGGCCATGTCATCAATACCTTCCATAAACTTATCCGAATTCTAAGTAATTTGACCAATAGCGGTCTCTAGTTGAAAATCAGAATTTTTTCTTTTGAGGCATATCAGATTAGCTTGAGGTTGATGTTCTTACCAAGCAGCTTTGTACATGCTGGTTCCATTTTCTTGAGTTGTAGTATGAGAGTATCCCTGACCTTGAACTTTATGATTGAATTGTTGTCTGTCAGTCTCCTGTTCCTCATGTAAACTCATTTGAACCATCATTTATAGCATTTCCATATGGATAAGGCTTAACTGAGCCCCATTAAGAGATTTCATGGGGTTACCGCTGAAAAACAAGTCTTTATTGTTCACCACTCTCTTACTATAGACCTTAGACCTCAACCATGCTCCTTTAGGACTTATCTTACCACCATTAAGGTTTTACCCTTAAAACCTTCAACTTCACACAAACCTTCCTCATGCCCTATTGTCCACAGTTAAAACAAAATAGTGGCAAATTTTTATAACGAAAATCTAGCCAATTAATTCCATATCTAGGGTTTTCTATATACAAGTCAGCATGCACATGACTTGTAACATCAAAAAACACCTTAATACTAACAATCTTAAATTTGTCTAGATAATCTTGGCACCAAGTTGCTTACATATATTGATGGATTTACAATGTAAAGGTAGCTCCTATATTTTAATCCACAAAGGGGCATGAGATAAATCAAAAGAATCAATAGGCACATTCCTTTCCCAAACATGGATCAAGAACCAAGAATTGCTAATGGGTCAAGGACTGCCTTTCCAGTTTCTTTTAGAGTAAACTTATTTTTTCAATGAAATTTGATACACGTTTCCTCCAATTTTAGATATCTTAAACCCATGTAAAGTTCCCCAAATCCTCACTAAAGAGTTCTGAACAACAGTTATAGGTAGTGTTTCACTAGAAATTTACTAATGAGACTATTTTGACACGCTTGTATGTTATCTTGAATGTGATTTTCTTTATAAAAAGAGAAAGCTTTGGATGTAGATTGATTATTAGCCTGATATTGTGTTTTTTGACACGCCTGTATGTTATCTTGTATATGATTTTCTTTATAAAAAGAGAAAGTTTTGGATGTAGATTGATTATTAGCCTGATGTTGTGTTTCTTGACAATGATCTTTCCCATAACTAATTTCAAATGAATGTTGATGGTTTTTGTTTTTTGAAACATGAGAATCTTGTATATTTTTACCAGGGTGGTTGTTAACTTCTAGATTCGTGATTAGAGGCATAGAGTTGTTGAGGCAAAATCTTAATTAAATTTTAAAGATAACAAACCTTGATGATTAAGGAATTAATGGACTTTGACTAATTTCTTGGTATTTAACTTGTGCTCTTGAGTGTTTAACTAAGACAAGAACAAAGTTTAATTCATACCAAGAAACAAGAAATCAAAGGACATAAAGACTTAAGAACTCAGTCAGAGTTCAGAAAGTTAAAAAGAGTTCAGAAGGTTGGACAGAGTTCAGAAGGTTGTTCATGATGAACATCAAGAACCAAGCCCAGAAATTCATGAACGAAATGAAGAACATGCAAGGTTCACATGAATTAAATAAAAGCCCAGTAAAGTACATTGACTAAGATCAATCAAGGAATAAAGGCATTTATTTGATTAAAGTCAAAAAGGGCATCTTCAATGTTCATTCAAGACTATGAACATTTGAAGTACAAAACATTAGGAATATTCCATCAAGAATATGATCCTAGATGTTTTCAATGTTGCACTTCATCAATGTTTCACTATTAGGATTTGATTACATCAAATAAGAGTCTTACAAATCATCATAAGTGAAACAAAAGGAACATTATGAAGTCCCCTGAGTTCAGAAAGTTCGATCCTGCTCCATGCCTTTTCTGACATGAACAGTACAGTAGTTGGAAAGTAAAAAGCAAATCCAAAAGCAAGATCAAATCTGATTCAACAAGAATTTGACACATAAGGGAGTTGGTACTGTACAAAGCTAACCAAATCCCCTAAAGCATGGAAATGAAGTGACAACTCCACTTTATGAGATCATGCACGCGCTCCAAGACAAATTTCAAAGAAGGTCTGATCTAACAACATTTTGAAGTCGTACAAGATAATCTTCATAGCACAACCCAGAAATTCATGTGACATTCATCTGCAAAAGCCCAGCTACATATCTGGCCGTTCATCCACATGAACCAGATGAAGATCATGATGAACACAACAACATTCTGAAGTATTCTCAAGAACACAACACTCTAAAGTATTCTCAATAACTCAACAACATTCTGAAAGGGCGTTTGGATTCTAAAATTTAAGAGTCAAACATAACACCTTTACCATGAGGATTGTCCATGATGGAAGTCACCAAGGAGCAAAACAAGAAAACAAGTGAAAGAAGAATAAAAACAAACACATAGAAGTCGCCAAGGGCGTTTGTACAATCACTTTTTGACAAATTTTAAAATAACTCTCTCTTTTTCTCTCTCTCACTTACGTGTCTTTTTATTCTCTCTTATTTTTTCTCTTTATATTATTTTTGTCCAATAAAAATTGAGAAAAAGTGGTTGTCGCAAAAATTGTCTAAAATTGGTTGTACAAATATTATTCCTTCAAAGAAAATACCCAAACACACCCCACCTAGAGACACCCAAAAACCTAGAGAGAAAGGACACCAAAAGGTGAATGAATGAAATTGACAATGAAGAAGGAAGAAGAATCGAGCCTCTTTAAACAAAAACAAAAAAGAAGGAAGAAGAAGAAGAAGAAGAAAACAAAAGAGACAAGATAGATAAATGAAATCAAGTAAAATATAGAGAGAAAAGGTGAAAGAAAGTAAGAAGAAATGAGATAAGTGCTTGTTTGTTTTCACATAAAAAAACAATTTAATGTGCGTGTATCTCAATTCTACTTTTTCTAGCTTCTAGTTTTCCATATTAAAATTGACTAGGGACGTGAGAAAAGTGAATGAAACGTTGTTCTAAATAGGTGCTAAGATAAAGTAAAAGGATAATGGGAGTATTATAAAAAGTTGTAGAAATATTGTAATTATTAGGTTGCGGGAATTAATTAGGTTAAATGAAATGAATTTTAAAATGAAGTGTGTGTTTGGAAGTTGGGACTCGAGAAAGAAAGAAAAGGAAAAAGAAAGATAGATGACCGAAGCAAGTGGGTGTGTGGACGAAGCAGAAGGTTCAGAGGATATAGCTGGAGACAGGCTGTCACCAACAAAGTCCCACTCATCACGAGTGAATCATCAAATTTGTCCCTGAATTTTCACGGGTCGGCCAAATTTATCCCTCAATTATGAGAAATATCAACTTAGTCCTTGAATTTATCAGACGTCCATCAAAAAGGTCCCTCCGTCCAAGTGCTCCGTTAGCCATGCTAATCTGTCGCCCTGCATGTTGTGTTGTCTTATACACGTGGCAAAAAGGAAGCCACGTGTTCAAGGACTAATTTGATGGATAGTGGAAAAATTCCAGTTTTCACTTTTCAGTTTTATTTTTTATGTTATTCCAATTTTGCCCCTGTATTACCCATACCTCCTTCCTCACATTTCTCTCAGAAACATCAAAAATGTCATTGACTCTTCTCCTTCCCGCTAAAACCTTCTCCATTCTCACCTCTCTAAAATCATCATCATCTTCGGCGATTCTCACGTTTTTGAAGTTGTTGTGTTCGGCTATGACTTTTGCCTATGTAATATTTCAGTTTCAATTTGTATGTTCTGGCTTTTTTAGTTTATTTTGTACACATATGTTTCAAGGATCAATTTGATGTCTGATTAAACAATTCAGGGACTTATTTGATGGTTTTTTAATATAGCGTAGGGATCTATTTGATAGATAGATAAATAATTCATGGACTAATTTGATGGTAATATTATTACAGAAATGTTACATTCTTCAATCATCTTCAACTTCTTTTCATTAGAAATTTACTAGAAGGCAAGTATAGAATGACCTTCTTAGATTTTTTGAAGTATTGGATTTTCTAACAACACAAATTCTAAGACACCAACATTCAAGCACTCTCACAACACCATTAAACTTGGATCTCGAAGATGAAGCTCGACTTTCATAACTGTTTTTTTCCATATTCCCACCCCCCATCTTTTCAGATTCAATTTCTAGTTTTGCTTCAAGAAATTTTGAGGATTTTGGCATTTATATTTAATACGAAAAAAAATTAGGGTTTAAAGTTTTTTGAATGGGGAAGAACCGGACCCCTTATTATTGGAGGAAATTTTGGTGATTTTAGAGTGTAGATTGCCGATTGTGTAATTAGGGTTCCAATTTTATACAATTGGGGAAGAAACAGCCGTTGGAGAAGAAAAAAGCCGTTTGGAAAGAAAGCGAAAACATTTTCTGCAAATCAATCAATTTAGTCCTTCGAAATGTTTGTTATTATCGGCCAAATTAGTCCCTGCCTACGTGCCATATGACATGTGGGAGCTTAACGGCCACATCAGCCACGTTAGCGCTCCTTTTGAACAGAAGGACCAACTTGATTGACATTTAACAAATTCAGAGATTAAATTGATATTTCGCATAATTGAGGGACGAATTTGTCCGACCCGTGAAAATTCGGGGACGAACTTGATGATTCAATCCACTGATCACACATTCATTCATTTCATTCGTTCATCACAAACAACATTTCTTTTCACACACCCCCTCTTCTCTCTCTTCTTCTTCGTTGTTCCATTCTCCGAATTAGGGTTTTCTTTTTCTCCCATCCATACTCCTTTCTCTTCGCTGCTGTTGCTGCTTGATGGATCAACATTTTCTCCACCGTAAGCTCTCTTTTCCTTTATCAATTAATTAATCTCTATTTTATTTTATTTTATTTTATTCATTCATATCTATCTATCGATTTCCCCTACCCTAATCAAACGTGTTATTTACTCGCATTTCATCATCATCATCATCATCATCATCATCATCATCTATTAAGATTAGATTAGATTTCAACTCCCGTCAAACCCTTCTTAACCCTATATGGAGGAATTCATTTTGTTCAATGTGTGTGCGTTCTCTTTATTACTTACTCATCATCATTTATAATTATTATTCATCTTCAATTTCATACACCAAGAATCAGAATCAGTAGTTAGTAAGTATATACATACATTCAACAATATATATTTTTTTTTTAATGCTAAATCTTACTAGTATTAAACTTACTCTCTTTTTCACCCATAATCCATGCTTACTTTCGCCATTCATTCATTCATTCATGCCTTTGACTAGAGATTTCTTTCAGTTTTCTCATTTTATTTATTTTGTTCTTGATTTTAGATGTTTGAATTGGGCACATAATTTGATTCATCGACATTGACATATCACAACAGTAATGTTGAAGTTAATTTGAGAAAAGAAAAGAAAGAGTGTAGTTGAATAAAGATCCACGTGATTTTGATCGTGATTCTGAGGTTCATCGAAGAAGCAAACGCGACCGTGAACGTGATATTGGATTTTGGATCTTCAAGAAGAAGAATCCGCATTCACACAAAAAATTCATCATCATAATTATTTATTATTTTCCACAATCCAAACACTCCTTTGCCCCATTCATGGGACTAGGAGAAAAGCAAAAGTGAAGAATCCAATCTCGTTGCCGCAGAGATCCAATCGGAATCGCTTAATTGATTAAGCTTCCAGCTGAGAACGCCAAACACTACTCGCTGGCTGGGTGCTCTACCCCTTGAAATTGCACCCTTCCAGAAGAACCCTAGGTATTCAAATCGCTTCTTATCTTATCTTATCACTCTATGCATTGATGAATAATTGAAAGACCAATTACGCGTAATTCTGTGTCTTACTCTGTTCCGTTAGTTTCAGTTTCAACTATATCTTATGCCTAATTCATGATCTATCTAACTAATCAAACAGTTCATCTTTTCTGTAATAAAAAAATTAGTTAAAAGCCACCGTAGTATGCGGCAGTGGTGCTGCATGTGTAATTTATGATATCAAGTATTAACCCCTAATGGAAGGTTGATTAGGATCATTATCAAAATTGGATACTAGCCACATACGGTGACAAGACAGTTACATATTTCAACGTCATCCTTTGTTTCGGTGTCGATCACCAATGCGTGATTGACAATGGGATAGGCCTAGTCCAAGGAGTGTCTATGCCTCATAGGAAATTTGCTAAAAATTGTTGTCAGAATCCTGATCAGAATCGTGGAAACCCATATTTTGAGTAAAATCCCTGCAAAATCGCATGAAAAATGAGATCGGCGTGAAATCGTACGATTCCATATGATTCCAACAATTCTGGTTTTGAGTCGCTTATGTTTAAGCTTTGTGACTAGGTTGTTTTATGTTTAAGATTTGAGACCGAGTCTTTTATGTTTAAGATTTGAGGCATGGTTGTTTTATGTTTGTGTAAGATTTGAAACTTTGAGTAGTTTATGCACTATATAGTATATATTTAGTATTATTTTTGTTTTGGTAGGATCCTTCGATCTTGGTTGCGATTTTATGTTTTACGAGCTTGCTATCCCCTTTCGATCTGATGCAAATTCTTGATTCTGACAAACTTGAAATGTTGTTACTTAAGTATGTAATTATGTTACTAAACATAGTATGCGACATGGGGAATCTGGTAATTCGGTGGAGGTTTACAAATGTGGAGCATTCTTTTTGTATGTTATAGTTATTTTGTTAACTTGTAGCATTGTGGTGTGTGCTTCTTTGACGAACCTGTTTTTTTGTATATACTTTTTTTTGTAGATGTTGCAGCTAAGTTCAAAATCGGCCGTTCGGCATTGGTGATGTAGAGTCACAAAGCCAATATGGCATTTGTAACTAAGATCAAATGGGTTGTTCTTTCTGTAATCTCTTTATCTGTGGTGTCTATCATTATTCATCTGTCTTTGGCAAAGTTGTGGACTGTTAACATAGCGCCATATAGAGCAATTGCAAGTCTTCATGAAGATTTTTCTTCTGTGGTGGTAAGGCAGGTTGGTTCTTACTATATACATGTATATGTTGCTTGTATATGGTCAAATGTTTTGCCTTTCACTTAAGCACGTCTTTGGATGGGCGGAAAGGAAAGGAAAGAGTGTGTAATCTTTCACTTTTGAATTAAGAGTTATATAAAAGTTTATAAAAGTGAATAAGGGCGTAGAACATTAATTTTTATGCCAATGTCTCATTTTTGCTTTCATTTTAAAATTTATTAAATTACAGACTATATGTTCAAAATAAAAGCCCCCTTCCTTTCCCTCCAAAGCCCTCTATCGAAACACCCCCTAATATATTGAGTTTATTTGCTTCAAATGCTACAGGGTGTAAAGAATAAGAAGCTATGGGGTTCCATAAAGTCTTTGGAATCACTGCAGCCTAGTTTCAACGCTAGAAGCAATTATACTGGTAATATATTTTGACTTAAATTTCTTAGCTTTCTATTAGGGAGACATGTGACGACCAGAAGTGTGCTATTTAGGCTTGTAATTTTGTCAGTATGGCATTGAAATAAATGTTTGTCGAAGTGTTCCTATTTTACAGCTTGGTGATTATCCTTTTTTCTTTTGAATTTATAAATTTCATTTTAAATGAAGTCATATATTTATTCATCATTGCCAATATCTTACCTAGTAACCAGATTCTAGATTGTTGTGAAAAAAAGGTATCATGGAGATGATTAACAGAAGCTGTTAGTTTGGGTATTGAATTACAAATTGAGAGGAATGATGGATATCGTATAAAAATGCTAAACAACATTCAAGACGGAAGTTATGCTATAGATGCTGCATTCATGACAGTTTAAAGTGCAATTCATACTATTCGCTCTTCTTTGAATGTGAATGATGAACAAGAGATACTCTTTTTGAAAAATAGACAAATGGAAGTTTTTTTCCTCCATTGAAATCACTTTCATATATAAAATGATTTTTAAACGAAATTTCGATTATCATCTAATTTTGAATTTTTTTTGTTGATGAGTGCCATGTCCTTAAGTTGGCTGTAACTGTTGCTTTTTCTCTAGTTTGACGAAGAATGTACATAACTGAGCTACTATTATTTGGTGATCATGATGTTTGACAATTTTTTACAATGAGTAAACCGTATTAATTATTATGTATACTTCCTCATTGTGCCATTTTTGTCCGTCCTCTACATTTCCCATTTCAAGTTTGTGTTTCTTTCCTTCCCAGATCCAAAGGAACAGAATAATGGTTTCATCTATGCAAAAGTTTTTGGTGGATTTGCAAACATAAGATCATCGGTATTATCCATCAGATGTGCAGAAGTCCTTTTTTATTTATTTTATTTTGAAGTCATTCCTATTTCTTTTGCAATTTAACAACAGCTTTTTTTATTTTATAGATCCCTGATCTGGTCGCCATATCTAGGCTTTTAAATGCTACTCTTGTCATTCCAGAATTTCAAGAGAGTCTTCGCTCAAAAGGAGTAAGGTATGTGCTGCAAGTTTTGTGCGGTCATTAGCATGCCACTATGCTTTATGCTACTAATATTTTCTTTCTGTGATGCCTTTATATAATTTATTCATGTTTTTTAAATTTTTATTCAGCCCAATGTTCAAGAGTTTTTCCTATCTTTATGATGAGGAGCAGTTCATAGCATATCTAAAAAAAGATGTAATTATTGCAAAGACTCTGCCTGGAAGTTTGATGGAAAGGAGAAAAAGAAATGAATTTCCTACATTTAGGCCCAAAAGTTCATCTTCTCCAAACTTCTACATTCAAGAAATTTTACCCAAGCTAAAGAAATCTAAGGTTATTGGATTAATTATTGCCAATGGTGGAGCGCTGCAGGTATTTCGGTATCCTGAAATTGTCAACTAATGCTTCTGTTTTGTGTGGATACTAGATTTTATTGGAAGAAAGATAGTAAAATACTTCATTAATGACTTCAGATTTCCATGTATATGCTTGACCTGTTTAGCTTCATTCTTATGCAAAAAAATCAGTCTCTGAATATGATAACAAATGCACATAGTATGTGGCGGACTTACACTCGATCAAGTGCTTTATGCTAAAAGTGTCGATTTTATGTAAAAAAATTCTTTTTGGTTTCTCATAGGTTCCCTTGAAGGTAATCCTATTTGAGGAATTACAATATCTTTTTATTTCCGAACATTGGTTGTGATTCCTTCTACATTTTGCCATCACCTAAACCTTCCCCCCATGCAGTTTTCCTTGTTCAAATGCTTGCTTATGTTCTTTTTCTTTTGTAACAAGGAAATTGCTTCTTTTTTGTTTTCATTGTTTTTCTGTTCAAATCTTTGAAAACAGGAAACAAGTGAAAAACTCTGACATATTCGTAATTAAATGTGAAAACAGAAAATATTTTCTGAAACTAATCAGGCCCTAGAATTTCCTTTCTTACACATTTCGTTTCTGCAGTCCGTACTTCCACCTACCATGGCAGAGATTCAGAGGCTGAGATGCAGAGTTTCTTTCCAGGCCCTTCAATTTCGTCCAGAAATTCAAATGCTTGGCCATCGTATGGTTAACAAGTATGAATGCCTTTTATGTAAATTAATTGATGTCAACGTGCTTTACTATCACATATTACTTCCTTGTTATTTGAAACTGCTTTTTTTTTTTTTGGGGGGGGGGGGGGGGGGGGGGGGTCTTAAAAGATCATAATTTAGTGTTTCTGTTATCCAATATAACAAAATGAAAATGTAGTTTGTTAGCTACGGGGCTTATATTAGGACAGAGTAGTTACCTAGTCAGTCAGAGGGAATTAGTTACATAATAAACAGGAAGATACAAAGGTATAGAGGAATCATTTAGATTTATGGGTTAAATAAGTTTTTCGTCCCTATTAATACAACGAGTTTTGATTTTAGTCCTTAAAAAATTAAACTGAATATTTTCATCCTCAAAAATTTCTTTATTTTGTTTTTGGTCCTTAATGGCCACTATGTTCATATGAATGTCAACATTATAACTCTTTTATGTTCAAATTGTATCCATGTTATTCCGTTTATTATGTTCAACCTTTATATATTCATATTATGTTCAAAAATGTCAAAACTATATCCATTAGGGACCAAAAATAAAACAAAAAATTGTGAGGATGAAAACATCTCATTTTATTTCTCTATGGTGGTCGGCGGTCACACTTTGCTCATCAGAAAATAACGATTTCTGGATTTATAAGAAGTTTATGCTGTCTTTTTAGGTTAAGATCGTTGGGGCAACCCTTCTTAGCATACCATCCTGGCCTATTGAGAGAAACCTTGGCATACAATGGTTGTGCAGAACTTTTTCAGGTTTGTTGTGTTTCTCTTCCTTCCCATTACTAATTGAAATATTGTTCTACTTTTACAGTATATAAATCTTTCTGTGGTACACCACTTCTGATTTTTTTAGTTTAGTGGGTACATTAGAAACTTGTAATATTTCAGTTGGCAGACACTGTTTATCCTTATGCTCGCCTTGTGTTTTTTCTTTTTCTTTTTCTCTTTGCTTATTTTGTCGAGGTTTTGTTTTGTTAGGATGTACACACTGAACTCATACAACATCGAAGGGCTCAAATGATAAAGGATAAAATTCTTAATGAGGATTTGAATGTGGATTCACACTTGCGAAGAGATAAAGGTCTATGTCCCCTCATGCCTGAAGAGGTATGGTAAATTTTCCAGTAGGGTTTCCTTGTAGAATTTCGTGCTTTTTGTCCTATTTTCAGCTATAACCTTTTGTACTTCTAAAAAAAAAAGTAACCTTTTGTCCTATTTTCTTTTGTCCTATTTCCTGGTAGAATTTCGTGGATTCACACTTCTAAAAAAAATCTTAAAAGTAACCTTTTGTACTTGGAGACAATGACAAATGTAATCCCTGACTCCATTTGACACTGATCCTGGATGGACGCCAAGTTTAAATGTCGAGTCTTACTATCTCTATATAATATTTTATGAACTTAGAATCAAAATAGTCCCCCCCACTCCCAGGAATTTGTTGGCTTGGGTATGATTTATTTTGCAACGACTGTAAAAGGTGAATATCCTTACAACAGTTCTGAAGAGATATTCAATTTGCATGTAGTAGACGCCAATAGTTGCAGGAGTGGGAAGTTCATTTTATTTTATGATTACACACACTTTTCTTAGAAGTAGGCTAAGATCCCTGCTAAACATATTTAGAAATTATATGTTTTCACTCAAGTATATGTACTGTGAAACAGAGTTATTCTCTTGCTTTTAATGTTTACTACTCTTAGGGGAAGTTACGAATAATTCTATAAAAACGCATAAATTTATTTGAGTCACTTGAAGAACTTTTAACATTTGTTTTGCTGGTTTTCATTTATATGCTGTTTGCACCAAAACATGTGATAAAGGTTGGGTTATCATGATTCCTTATCAATTTTCTTTGTTGCTAGGCTACCAGTAATATAATATGATTGGACTAAATGATAATGATAGAATTGAAGTAATTTTGGGGGAGAGAAAAGACAGGGATGTGTTTGAAGGTTTCAGGGGTAGTAGTAATGCTAAATCAACCATGATGTAATGACAGCAATTAGTATTTTCTACATTAAACCCAAGGTGACCTTGAGTCACATTATCTAGCCTGAGTGCAACCAATTTTACAATTAAAATTGAAGTAATGTGGCCTTTTGAGAGCATTGCTTCCATTTTTGTGATAAATATGAATTGCCTTCTGGAATTAAATTTTTTTACCGTTCGGAGGTTAGATTTGTTATTCTGTTTCAACTTTTACAGGTTGGCATTCTCCTTCGAGTAATGGGTTATCCTTCCAAAACAATAATTTACCTGGCTGGCTCTGAAACATTCGGAGGTCAACGTGTTTTAATTCCTTTGCGGTCCATGTTTATCAATACACTGGATCGCACTTCCTTGTGCAGTGAGAAAGAATTGTCTGACTTGGTTGGACCTGAACCACCTCTTCCTCGAAATATTTTTCGAACACCTCCTACAAAAAGCGAGGAAGAACTTAAAGAAGAATGGAAGAGGGCCGGTCCTCGGCCTCGGCCTCTTCCGCCACCTCCAAATAGACCAATTTACCAACATGAAAAGGAAGGCTGGTATGGTTGGATCACTGAGACCCCTACAGAACCTAATCCTTCGCCTATGGATATGAGGATGAAAGCACATAGATTACTTTGGGACGCACTAGATTACATTGTTTCTTTGGAAGCAGATGCCTTCTTTCCTGGATATAACAATGATGGAAGTGGATGGCCAGATTTTTCAAGCCTTGTCATGGGACATCGGCTTTACGAGACTGCTTCTTCTAGAACATACCGACCGGACAGGTAAATGCTCTTTGGTGTTTGTCTCAAGTTATTGATATTCGTTAAGATATAAAAAGGTTTCATATAAATTATCAAATTTTCTTATTTTATTGGGGAACTAGAGTTGCCAAGTTACCGAGTTCAATGAGCGGGTAAAAGATGGCATTATTTTGTGGCCTCTTTCTTTTTGGGCTGGAACTATGTGGGGGAAAGGGTAGAGATATAGAGAAGACGAGCCACGTTATTTCCTTTTACTCCACTTCAGTAACCAACAATGCTTCTCAAAGATGGCATGTTTTGTCTTGACTCTTGATTGAATATTTATCTAAAGAACACTATTACAACTTTCTTCAGTCCTATTCCAGACCTCCATACCTGTCAGTCAGTATTTAAACAAATGCTAGACAAGACACTTCTCTTGCAGCAGACCACAGACAAGCCTTGGGCCTGTCTTTGGCACTTTCTGGATAAATTTTATGCATACTTGTTCTGTCAATAAATTGTGTGAATAGTATGCCTTCCTTCCTTTCCACCTATGTTTTTTTAAATGCGGTAATTTTTTATTGATTGCCTTGAGAATTGCATGTATTTATGTAACTGAAGGTCATGAGTATGATGAACTTCTGTTTCCGCGCTTCGAACTTCTCAGCATTCTAATTCTTTGAAAACCATGTAGTTGTTTGTGGTTTTGGTTAGTTGAAATTTCCCTGAATTCTACATTCTAGTGACCCTATTTCCTCCTTTTTCTTACAGGAAAGTTGTTGCGGAACTTTTCAACATGAACCGTGAGAATTTGTACCATCCAAAACACAATTGGACAATTTTAGTGCAAGAACATCTTAACAAAAGTATGACCGAGGAAGGCCTCATAAGGCAATCTCGATTGTCAAAACCAGCAATGTTCCTTTCACATCCACTTCCAGAATGCTCTTGTAGAGTAGCTTCTGCCAGTGTTGCTAACCGTGTTAGAGGTGAGGATGGCCAATTTCTATATGGAGGCGAAGACCTTTGCCCCAAATGGATGCAGCATGCTAGTAAGTCAGGTTCGATGGGGAAAGAAGGGGTAAAATCTGAAGACGATGGGCTCCCAGATTATGAGAGTAATGATTTTGTTGATGAATCTGAGTCTGAAAAAAATGGTGGTAAAACTGATCAGACTCAAGTCTGGGATCAAGATGAGGAAATGGATCCAAATGACTAATAGTGGACGTGCATATCATAACTACAGTCTATAGATATACAACATCCAATTTTTCCGAAAGTAAAGAGGTATAGGTTATAAGGTGCTCCGGCAACGTACATGTCTCAATGCTATCTGTGCTGAGCATATCGGTATTCAAATATATTCTTTCATTAATTTTTTGGTTATTTCCATAGACAAAGATAACAATTTCTTTTACTTTTCATTTTCCACTTTCATCTGAATTTTTGTTGTAACATACACATTACGAACAAAAGGAAAAAAAGATCAGCTGTCCGCATAATTGGAGAACAGATAAAGTTAGAAGCAGAGTTTTTGTTTAGAGATTAATCCATATATGGCTGCTATCCTTTTTTTGTTTTGTTTTACAAAACACCACTTTTCTCCTCCTTTTCAGTTTTGTCATTTGTGGGTGTATTGACTGCGATCCCTCTTTTTAAAGTTCTTATGCGATGAATATTATTATTACTAACACGGCAATCCATGGAAACAAAATCAAGAAAATCAACAAACTTCGGATTCCCATAAAATCTTGGCAATATAAAACTAATGAACAAAGGAAACAAAAAATATCTCTTCAGATCCTCTCCTTCCGATCGATCACTCTCTCATCCTCCGTCGCTCAAGAATATCTGTTTGTCTCTTTCTTAATCGTTTTCCTTACATTTTCGCTTTCTTGATTTTCTCTCCAAAATTTAGACAGAGATAGACACAAATTGTGGAAGCTTACAAACAAATATTCTTGAATGAGGGAGGAGAAAGAGAGACAAACAAATATTCTTTAGAAGTCTTCTTAACTTCTCTTGAGTACCAAAATGCTTTCCTTTGCGTTCAGAGCATGATGTATCAGAACCAAAAACATAACTTTGAAGTCTGAATTTAATAATATGGTCCTACACACTTGAACAAACATTAGAATATCAAATTGTTCTTTCATATATTGTCATCATCAAAACCTTAGAGACATTGTTCTAAAATCCACTTTAGTTCAACAAAACTTAGGATCATTTTTCTTCAATTTAGTTTCAGATAGGAAGACCACGTATGAGAAAGTGTTGTGGATAAGGAAGGTAGAGTAAGTGGATTGCAAAAGGCTTGCCCAACCCTTCTGAAGTTCTATGAAATAAACTTCATTGATCTTGGTTGGCCATGTCATCAATGCCTTCCATAAACTTATCCGAATTCTAAGTAATTTGACCAATAGCGGTCTCTAGTTGAAAATCAGAATTTTTTCTTTTGAGGCATATCAGATTAGCTTGAGGTTGATGTTCTTACCAAGCAGCTTTGTACATACTGGTTCCATTTTCTTGAGTTGTAGTATGAGAGTATCCCTGACCTTGAACTTTATGATTGAATTGTTGTCTGTCAGTCTTATGTTCCTCATGTAAATACATTTGAACCATCATTTATAGCATTTCCATATGGATAAGGCTTAACTGAGCCCCATTAAGAGATTTCATGGGGTTACCGCTGAAAAACAAGTCTTTATTGTTCACCACTCTCTTACTATAGACCTTAGACCTCAACCATGCTCCTTTAGGACTTATCTTACCACCATTAAGGTTTTACCCTTAAAACCTTCAACTTCACACAAACCTTCCTCATGCCCTATTGTCCACAGTTAAAACAAAATAGTGGCAAATTTTTATAACAAAAATCTAGCCAATTAATTCCATATCTAGGGTTTTCTATATACAAGTCAGCATGCACATGACTTGTAACATCAAAAAACACCTTAATACTAACAATCTTAAATTTATCTAGATAATCTTGGCACCAAGTTGCTTACATATATTGATGGATTTACAGTGTAAAGGTAGCTCCCATATTTTAATCCACAAAGGGGCATGAGATAAATCAAAAGAATCAATAGGCACATTCCTTTCCCAAACATGGATCAAGAACCAAGAATTGCTAATGGGTCAAGGACTGCCTTTCCAGTTTCTTTTAGAGTAAACTTATTTTTTCAATGAAATTTGATACACGTTTCCTCCAATTTTAGATATCTTAAACCCATGTAAAGTTCCCCAAATCCTCACTAAAGAGTTCTGAACAACAATTATAGGTAGTGTTTCACTAGAAATTTACTAATGAGACTATTTTGACACGCTTGTATGTTATCTTGAATGTGATTTTCTTTATAAAAAGAGAAAGCTTTGGATGTAGATTGATTATTAGCCTGATATTGTGTTTTTTGACACGCCTGTATGTTATCTTGTATATGTTTTTCTTTATAAAAAGAGAAAGTTTTGGATGTAGATTGATTATTAGCCTGATGTTGTGTTTCTTGAAATTGATCTTTCCCATAACTAATTTCAAATGAATGTTGATGGTTTTTGTTTTTTGAAACATGAGAATCTTGTATATTTTTACCAGGGTGGTTGTTAACTCCTAGATTCGTGATTAGAGGCATAGAGTTGTTGAGGCAAAATCTTAATTAAATTTTAAAGACAACAAACCTTGATGATTAAGGAATTAATGGACTTTGATTAATTTTTTGGTATTTAACTTGTGCTCTTGAGTGTTTAACTAAGACAAGAACAAAGTTTAATTCATACCAAGAAACAAGAAATCAAAGGACATAAAGACTTAAGAACTCAGTCAGAGTTCAGAAAGTTAAAAAGAGTTCAGAAGGTTGGACAGAGTTCAGAAGGTTGTTCATGATGAACATCAAGAACCAAGCCCAAAAACTCGTGAACCAAATGAAGAAAATGCAAGGTTCACGTGAATTAAATAAAAGCCCAGTAAAGTACATTGACTAAGATCAATCAAGGAATAAAGGCATTTATTTGATTAAAGTCAAAAAGGGCATCTTCAATGTTCATTCAAGACTATGAACATTTGAAGTACAAAACATTAGGAATATTCCATCAAGAATATGATCCTAGATGTTTTCAATGCTGCACTTCATCAATGTTTCACTATTAGGATTTGATTACATCAAATAAGAGTCTTACAAATCATCATAAGTGAAACAAAAGGAACATTCTGAAGTCCCCTGAGTTCAGAAAGTTCGATCCTGCTCCATGCCTTTTCTGACATGAACAGTACAGTAGTTGGAAAGTAAAAAGCAAATCCAAAAGCAAGATCAAATCTGATTCAACAAGAATTTGACACATAAGGGAGTTGGTACTATACAAAACTAACCAAATCCCCTAATGTAACACCCCGTTTTCCCAACATAAAAATTTCTTTAAAAAGAATAGCATGCATCAGAGTAAACACGTAAACAGGGCATCACATATCTTGAAACATCTCATGTTAATGAATAAATAAACATTAACCCTTCGTAAAATATTCATAAAACATTACTCAATATTGCAGCGGAAATATCATAATGAAAAGCATCTCAAAATCTTTGGCACGCAGGTCTCAACAACATCTTATTAGCAAAATCCTCAAAATAAACATAAGCATGTAAAATAACATAATACGCAAGGAACAGAGAAAATAAAGAAGATCCCCCTATCCCGTTACGTATCTGAGCACCTAGACTCGACTGCAGAAATCCTCACACGTCTGCACCTAATCCTGGTTACCTGCACTTGCCCACGAGGCGGCAATTCCAGCAGAAGGGGTGAGATTCACAAATAATTATATTAAACATGTAATTAAATAATCACAATTCAACAACCAAACATAATTCATCATATCCCAGATAAACATCTAGCATTTAGCACATCAACATAAACAACACATCATTTAGCAGCGTCATAATCAACATCATAAACATCTTAGTAAACATCTTAGACGACACGACTCGACATCATCACTTGACTATGCAACCCTACGTCTTATATGCATGTGGTACCAATCCAGGGCATGAGCCCTCGTCGCTATGAGCATAAATATACTCCAAGGCATAAGCCTTCGTCGCTGGTGAGCAAAGCTCCAGGGCATAAGCCCTCGTCGCTGGTGAGTAAAAACTCCAGGGCATAAGCCCCCATCATAGAATGAGTATGCATGAGACTCAACACTTTTAACTTAAACAAGTTAACATCTTAAACGTCGCAAAACATCTTAATCATCAAGGACTGACACATGCAGCAACTATACATACATAGACAGCAACATGGCAGCAAGTACTTCATAAAGTATAACATTAATATGGCAAACATCGCATGTAATTCAAGCATTCATCACTTATTCAATTCATATATCACACATAGCTTCATAAAATCATCAAAACAGTCTCAATCATCATGTATCATCATTACAGATTTTATTAAACATTATTAAAAGTCCCAGAAGCTACCCAGAGGTCATCTCTCATGGTTATATGCGACAACAGTTCGCAACAGTACAGGTTCTGAGTTCTGACAGAACTTGCTATGGCGAGTGGGAAGGCTCGCCTCGCGAGTGACTTAGACCTTGCTCGCTATGGTGAGTTGGGATTGCTCGCCTCGCGAGCTCTAGGGGCTGCTCGCTATGGCGAGCTGGGATGCTCGTCTCGCGAGTAAACTAGGTCTACTCGCCGCGGCGAGTTGCATAGCTCGCCTCAGGCGAGCGACGAACAGTCTGCTACGGCTTCTACAAAAATTCACCCACAAAGTCCCAAATTCATCATCTTAAACGTCTAAACTCTCAGAATCATCATTGTTATGGATAATCTATGTTCTGTACTCACTCTATACCTCTGTTCTACAGTTTTATGGCTTAATTCATGATTTTTCTTCACTTTAAACCTAATTTCAATTCTCTCAAAACAGCCCTATGATTGTTCAATCTTGATTAGATGAATTACAGAATAATATAATCACATGCTAGGCTCACTCTTACCTGGTAATAGCAGAAATCGCAGCCCTCAATGCTTTTCTCCCTTCACGTGCTTGTTTTCTCTCTTTTCCAAAATTCAGTAATGCGTACTGACTTCTTAACCTAATTTCCCTTTATATACTTCCAACAAATCTTATCTTATTTACTCTTTCTCCCACATAACTCTCTAAAATCCAAAACTAACCCACAACTAAATGTTTTATTTTATTTTCAAATCTTATTTTATTTAACAATAAAATAAGTCACCACGTCGCATAAAATCATATTAAATCTTCACTTAACATCCCATAATATATATAAAAATATATAGCAATTTCTCAAATAAATCAAATAATTAAATAATCAAAAATGGGCGTTACACCTAAAGCATGGAAATGAAGTGACAGCTCCACTTTATGAGATCATGCACGCGCTCCAAGACAAATTTCAAAGAAGGTCTAATCTAACAACATTTTGAAGTCGTACAAGATAATCTTCATAGCACAACCCAGAAATTCATGTGACATTCATCTGCAAAAGCCCAGCTACATATCTGGCCGTTCATCCACATGAACCAGATGAAGATCATGATGAACACAACAACATTCTGAAGTATTCTCAAGAACACAACACTCTGAAGTATTCTCAAGAACTCAACATCATTCTGAAGTATGACAATTTGCCCAGAATTTCAAGTAAAAGTTGGTGGGTCCCAGGACACGTGGCACAAGACTATTGGTCACACTCCAACGGCTAGAAGACTTCAAGAAACTCAATAAATAGTGATCAAGGTCTCAGCATCAAACACACCTCTGCAAAGCAGAAAAGAAAAACACCTAAGAAGTGCTTAAAGCTTTAGCAAAAATATTGATCTCACAAAGATTCCAAGAAATCTTAAGTGTGAATCAATATATATCTTATCTTCCTAAAAGATAAACTCTTCTCTTCATTCTTATCTTGTCTGATTTCAATCATTCAAACTTTCATACAAATTGTAAAGAAAAGTCTCATCTAGCTTTAGGGGTACTAAAGTGTTAGTTTGAGCAGAAAGTGTAAAAGTCTAAGTGGGTATCTTAGCAAGAAAGGTGTAAGCCTGCTGAGGCTTAGAGAATACAAGGTTGTAATTGTTCAGGTGAACAAAGTTATAAGGTGTAGGATTTGAGAGGTTATCTCAAACATCATAGTGGAAACTCTCGCAAGATTGTGAGGAGTGGACTAACCCACATTGGGGGAACCACTATAAATTTATGTGTGCTCTTTCTCACTTCCCTAAACTCTTTACTTGCAGTAAACACAAACACACACAAACACATTTAATTATTTAAACTGTTTTCACACTAATACTTCATAACGTTATGAAGTCTGTCTGTTAACTTAACTATTCAAAGTTCACAACTTGAGAATCCTTTTTTAAGTTATAGGTTAAATTTTAAAGGATCACAATTCAAACCCCCCTTCCTTGTGACTATTTTACCTACTTCAAGAGTTACATTCTTGGATACCATAACTGAGATTAGTTATGGAAGATCCCAAGTTTTGAATGAAACTTGTCTCAATGCTTAAATTATTTAGGCTTCCACCTATAATCAATTTTGGAATTTTGAAAGGGCGTTTGGATTCTAAAATTTAAGAGTCAAACATAACACCTTTACCATGAGGATGGCCCATGATGGAAGTCACCAAGGAGCAAAACAAGAAAACAAGTGAAAGAAGAATAAAAACAAACACATGGAAGTCACTAAGGGCGTTTGTACAACCACTTTTTGACAAATTTTAAAATAACTCTCTCTCTCTCACTTACATGTCTTTTCATTCTCTCTTATTTTTTCTCTTTATATTATTTTTGTCCAATAAAAATTGAGAAAAAGTAGTTGTCACAAAAATTGTCTAAAATTGGTTGTACAAATATTATTCCTTCAAAGAAAATACCCAAACACACCCCACCTAGAGACACCCAAAAACCTAGAGAGAAAGGACACCAAAAAGTGAATGAATGAAATTGACAATGAAGAAGGAAGAAGAGTCGAGCCTCTTTAAACAAAAAAAAAGAAGGAAGAACAATCGAGATAAGAAGAAGAAGAAGAAGAAAACAAAAGAGACAAGATAAAGAAATGAAATCAAGTAAAATATAGAGAGAAAAGGTGAAAGAAAGTAAGAAGAAATGAGATTAAGTGCTTGTTTGTTTTCACATAAAAAAACAATTTAATGTGCGTGTATCTCAATTCTACTTTTTCTAGTTTTTAGTTTTCCATATTAAAATTGACTAGGGACGTGAGAAAAGTGAATGAAACGTTGTTCTAAATAGGTGCTTAGATAAAGTAAAAGGATAATGATAGTATTAGAAAAAGTTGTAAAAATATTATAATTACTAGATTGCCAGAATTAATTAGGTTGAATGAAATGAATTTTAAAATGAAGTGTGTGTTTGGAAGTTGGGACTCAAGAAAGAAAGAAAAGGAAAAAGAAAGATAGATGACCGAAGCAAGTGGGTGCGTGGACGAAGCGGAAGGTTCGGAGGATACAGCTGGAGACAGGCTGTCACCAACAAAGTCCCACTCATCACACATTCATTCATTTCATTCATTCATCACAAACAACATTTCTTTTCACACACCCCCTCTTCTCTCTCTTCTTCTTCGTTGTTCCATTCTCCGAATTAGGGTTTTCTTTTTCTCCCATCCATACTCCTTTCTCTTCGCTGCTGTTGCTGCTTGATGGATCAACATTTTCTCCACCGTAAGCTCTCTTTTCCTTTATCAATTAATTAATCTCTATTTTATTTTATTTTATTTTATTCATTCATATCTATCTATCGATTTCCCCTACCCTAATCAAACGTGTTATTTACTCGCATTTCATCATCATCATCATCATCATCATCATCATCATCATCATCATCTATTAAGATTAGATTAGATTTCAACTCCCGTCAAACCCTTCTTAACCCTATATGGAGGAATTCATTTTGTTCAATGTGTGTGCGTTCTCTTTATTACTTACTCATCATCATTTATAATTATTATTCATCTTCAATTTCATACACCAAGAATCAGAATCAGTAGTTAGTAAGTATATACATACATTCAACAATATATATTTTTTTTTTAATGCTAAATCTTACTAGTATTAAACTTACTCTCTTTTTCACCCATAATCCATGCTTACTTTCGCCATTCATTCATTCATTCATGCCTTTGACTAGAGATTTCTTTCAGTTTTCTCATTTTATTTATTTTGTTCTTGATTTTAGATGTTTGAATTGGGCAATCAATCTTAGAGCATTTCTGGTATGAAGTCATCCAAGAGTGCTAGATGCTTGATATGCGATCTTATGTAATCATCTACCCTTGATGGTTGGTTATGCATATTTGAATTCACTTCACTAATCACACTCCATTATTATTGATATTGGAAAAAAGGCACAAGCCCCAGAGGATTTCTGGTATCCATGCTGTCAGAGAGCATGCGTGGAATCTGTATTTCGGGTAATGCCCCTGTCCAGATTTGCTGCCGAAGCATTCGGTGTGGTGACAGTTTGTCTAGTAGCCATCTTGATTCTTCTTGGTTTGATATGCATTGCTTACTCATTCTATTTCCGCTCTCGAATCCATAATCAAGGTTTTGTTCAACTCAATTATTTTAGTGGTCCTTGGATTATTAGAATTGCATTCATCCTATTTGTTATCTGGTGGGGTTTAGGTGAAATTATTAGGTTGACTTTGTTAAGACGTGCCCTTCACTTAAAATGGAAGGAAACCGTCTGCAAATGCTATATTGTATCCAACATGGGATTTGCAGAACCTTGCCTCTTCCTCACGCTTGTGTTTCTCCTCCGTGCACCCTTGCAGAGGTTGGAGACTGGAATTATGAGCAGAAAATGGAATCTCAGAACATCTGCACATATTATTCTTTATTGCCTTCCAATGTTTCTTCTTCAGCTTTTTGTCATTTTGGTTGGACCTCAGTTAGAAAAGAATAAGGGTTCTGAGAAGAAGTTGCCGCATTATTTTACAAGCACAGCAAGGGGGAATGATGATATCGCCCTGTGTACTTACCCTTTACTTAGTACTGTTCTTCTTGGCCTTTTTGCCATTATCCTGACTTCCTACCTTTTTTGGCTTGGTAGTCGGATTTTGAAATTAGTTATCAACAAAGGTTTACAGAAAAGGGTTTACACATTGCTATTCTCTGTTTTGTGTTTCCTTCCATTAAGAGTTCTTTTTCTTGGTTTATCTGTTTTATCTGGACCTGAGCATTTTATGTTTGAAGCCTTTGTTTTCTTGGCTTTTCTTGCACTTGTATGTTGTTCTGGGTTGTGCATGTGCACACTTGTGTACCGTCCAGTTGCAGATTGTTTAGCGCTGGGAAATCTACAAGACTTGGAAGCTAGGACTAGGAGGTTTAATGATGAACAGAACGATACTGTGTCCCTTATCACTAGCCAGAGTCATTTGGAAGATAATGTTGAGGAAAATGCTCGGCCTAGTCCTGGTAGGTATTCAGATGAATCAACAAAGCGTGGGTCAATTTCTTTTCGGACAATGGAAAAAGGTGTTGCTTCAACTGGAACATTTGTAGAGCTAAGCCTTTTCTCTCCTAGCCGTAGTGCAACACCACCCGGATCACCGTCACTTCCAGGTTGGCCCATGCAATCCCCAACCCAAGTTATTGGGCCATAGCAGCCAGTAAAAAAGTATGTTGGGTGAATGTCAATTTTTGGATAAGGAAAAAACTGATTGTAAAGGGTTAAGCTTCAATAAGGCTTTTTTCTTGTGTTCTGTTTGCTAATTCTAGGTATATAATGTTTTTGCCCTAGAATTTATTGAGTACCTCTTCTTTTTTCTGTGCTATTGATATCTTTTTTTTCTTTCTGTCGGGTTGTATTTTTGTACTTTAAATGTTAGAACAACTCTTACTTATGGTTATATATTCTCTTTTGGTAATTGTTGGTTGGCAATTATTGTGGTGATCATACTAAACACCATGAAGCTACTGGACGAGGTTGTGTTGGATTTAGGGGTGGGCATGGTTCGGTTAACCATATTAACCGAACCGAACCAAAGTGTTGAAATGGTTTGGAAAAACTGAACCGAATCGTTTAAAGGTTGGAAGTAACCAAACTGAACCAAAGTTATGGTTTGGTTAACCATTTGTTTACTTATTAACCAAACCGATTCGAACCAAAACAAATATTTTTTATCCAATGAATAAAACCACTTTTATTAAAAAAAAATAACAAATTAAAATTAAAAGCTATAATAGTTTATTTCTTCAAAACAAATTATCTTATGGAAAACAACTTATTACGATCTTTTTTTTTTTAAAAAAAAAATAGCTTATTCAAAACAGCTTATTTTATGAAAAACAACTTATTATGATCTCTTTTTTAAAAACAGTTTATTCAAAACAACTTATTTTATGCAAACCAACTTATTTTAAAATACAATTTATTTTAAAATAACTTATTTATGCAAAATAGCTTATTTATGCAAAACAACTTATTAGGATCTCTTTTTTAAAAAAACTTATTCAAAACAGCTTATCAAGATCTCTTTTTTCAAAACTACTTATTCAAAACAACTTATTTATGCAAAATGACTTATTAGGATCTCTTTTTTCAAAATAACTTATTCAAAACAGCTTATTTATGCAAAACAACTTATTAGGATCTCTTTTTTAAAAAAACAACTTATTCAAAATAGCTTATTTATGCAAAAAGAGATCTTGATAAAAAGTTGTTTTGCATAAGTTATTAGGATCTCTCTTTTGAATAAGTTGTTTTTTAAAAGAGACCCTAATAAGCTGTTTTGCATAAATAAGCTGTTTTGAATAAGTTATTTTGAAAAAAGAGATCCTAATAAGTTGTTTTGCATAAATAAGTTGTTTTGAATAAGTTGTTTTTTTTAAAAAGAGATCCTAATAAGCTGTTTTGCATAAACAAGCTGTTTTGAATAAGTTGTTTTGAAAAAAGAGATCTTGGTAAGCTGTTTTTCAAAAATAAGCTGTTTCGAATAAGTTATTTTGAAAAATGAGATCCTAATAAGCTGTTTTGCATAAATAAGCTGTTTTGAATAATTTGATTTTAAAATAAGTTGTTTTGCATAAAATAAGTTGAGTTGAATAAGTTGTTTTTAAATAGATATGCTTAATGGTTCGGTTTGGTTCGGTTCGGATAATTGTGGTTACTAATGGTTCAGTTCGGTTAGTGAATTGTTTTCAAAATAGTGGTTCGGTTCGAGAATTGGTTAAATGTTTCAATTAATTTTGATATGGTTCGGTTCGGTTAACCGATTCAAATTGGGTTTTGGTAATTTTTGCCCACCCCTAATTAGATTACTTCGCGTTGCTGTCTAGTGTGTATATTGATCACACAATTAAAATAGAAATTTTGCACAATACCTTAAACAGGGTGTTTATGATGAATCTTAGTACTATAAATACAGAAACTAATGTAGGTCAATGTACTTGCGATCTTTTATTGAATAACTCTGATTATCGTTTAGAGTGGACCCTGTAAAATATTAGTTTATTTTCTACTTAAATCGTTGGATTGGACTGAATGACTTGATAGAGATCAATGCCGATACATAATGTTGTTTATTCTAATGTTTAAAATTCAATTGGTTTTGTCAAAAATAAAAAAAATAAAAACAAAATTCTACTGGCTGCTTTCCTTCAAAAAAATTTCTACTGGCTGCTTGGTATTTGTTAGCCAGCATTAAAACTTTTTTAATAAAATGAATTTATTGATGAGCTTAACTTCGCTTACCTACATGTTCATATATATGATCCGAAATATGAATTTCATGTGTATGATCCGAAATTCTACTAAATATTTCTAAATTATTTCATCTTTTCTAGAGTGCTAAGGGTAATTGATGAAATTTAACTTATACTATCATTGATCTGCATGTGAGTGTGCAATTCATTTAACTGGATTTCAAAGTAGGTTGAAGTGGATTTGCGGTTATCTCGATTGCATTCAGTTTGCAGAGTGCATCTTCCATTTACCAAACCTCCATTTATCCCTTTTTCACTTCATAGATGTGTGACATCTGGTAAAAATAAAACTAATGGCTGAGATTAAAATGTTTAGATAATGCAATTGTTTAGTGAAAAACAAAACACACGCGTTATCTAACACAATAAACACACGCTCCTCCGTTTATCCCTTTTCACTATATAGACGCGTTATCAATGTATGCACACTGGACTGCATCTTCGCTCCATTTACCAGTATGCATATATTGATAGGGTAAATTGAATTAAAGCTTAATGTGTTTACACATTTTAAAATTATTTGTTCAACCATAATCATCCTTATCTTCATATTATTCTTGTTCGGGTTTTTGCAACATTCCTCAACATAAGTTATCACAAAATCTGAACATAGGGTATCCTGTTTCATTTGTTTACACTGTCATCATATCCCTAAAAGGGAAGTGCGAGACAAAACATCCCATGCATGTATGTATAATCTAAATCATTTGTTTCAAGCTAATAGAGATACTGGACATATATTAAACTCAGGACCCCTTAATAGACATATGATTATCCTTTTGTCAAGTGTAGCACACCTATATGTTTTTAATTTTTTTTTTTTGGTTTTCCACTGTTAACCCTGCATCAAATATTATCATATTTGAGACACTATTAACTCTCAATGTTGACACATTTCTAAGTTGAGATTCCAATACGGATTTCTCAATGTTGTAGAGACTAACATTCAAGTACTTTGTTGGTACCATGTGAATAATTTATTACCTCATTCAAGTATTTTGGTGTTAACTGTTAATTATCGTGTCTACGATATGATCATCTAAAAATGTTTTATCCTATTTGGATTTTTATTTTTTAAAATTAAAAATCCTACATTTTCTACAATTAGGCAAAAGATTAGGATACTTTTGAGTTTTTCTTTAACATTACAAGAAAGGCACTTACACACACAATTTCTTGTGTCTCTTGACAAATATTTGCCAAATATAGGAATCTAAAATATGGAGAATTTTGATTTTGATCCTATCCTAGGGTGTCTCTGTTTGTATCTAATGTACCTTATGCGGTTGTTACTATTAGAAAAACATAGGTAGCATACGTATAAATAAATAATATCCTAAAGAGACAGCGTTCCGAGATTAAAGATAGCTAGCAACCACAAACTGTCCCTTTTATTTTATTATTACTATTATTATTATTATTATTTTAAGTAGATTTGTTTCTCGTTACAGTAGTTTGTTTCATCTTCTTCAAGCAAATCTGAAATTAACATAGACGAGAGTTGTTTGTTTGTTGAAGTAGTGCCGGTTGGAAAGGGATTTATATTGCTCCTTAGGGCGGTTTTCGGATTTCCGAAAGCCGCTCTACTCATTAATTTGTTATTACTCTTCTTGTAATTGATGTTTAGTGTCCTCAATTTGCATGCCATTGCCAACAACAAATTAAATTAAAGGCTTCATTCTCCATCAACATTAATTAAACTCTTTGGTTTTGGGTTGTTTTGTTTTGTGTTGGATCTCTCTCTCTTCATCGGATACATCATCATATCAATATCCCCTCTCCCTCCCTCCCGGCCTGCCGACTCAAGAGGTTGATTTTTGGATGCACTTAATTGGTGGTGGAAGGGAAGGAAAAGGAAAAGTTGTTATGATAAAAAAAATGTGTGGAATAATAAAAGGGAGTGAATGGATGAAGGGTAAAATGGTTGGATGTGGATCTTTTGGCAGTGTCCATCTAGCCATGAACAAATCCACCGGTGGACTTTTTGTGGTGAAAACAGCGCATTCAGAGGCAGGACGTGATGCTCTGGAGAACGAGGTGAATATCCTAAATACATTAAATTCATCACCGTCACCCTATATTGTCCAATGTTTAGGGACAGATTATGATCATCAAGATAACCAACTGCATGTTTTCATGGAGTATATGTCCGGTGGTAGTTTGGCTGACGTGTCACACAAGTTTGGTGGTTCATTAGATGAAGATGTTGTTCGTGTGTATACTAGACAAATTGTGCACGGGTTATATCATCTTCACCAACATGGAATTGTACATTGTGACCTTAAGTGCAAAAACGTGCTTTTGGCCTCATCTGGGAATGTCAAACTGGCAGATTTTGGGTGTGCAAAAAGGGTAAAGAAAAACATGAACATGAACAAATCTTCATCATGTATTATTGCTAATGGTGGCACTCCTCTATGGATGGCTCCCGAAGCATTATTAATGAAGAATAATAGTAGTATTCATGATGAGAGCCAGGTTGTTGATTTTGCAGCAGCAGATATATGGTCTTTGGGATGTACTGTTATTGAAATGGCCACTGGCAGGCCTCCTTGGGTCGACGGTGACCTCATTTCCATTTCAAATCCAATGGCTGCAATGTTTAAGATTGCATGTGGTGATGGGATACCTCAATTTCCAATTCATTTCTCTCGGGAGGGTTTCGATTTCTTGAGGAGGTGTTTGGTCAGAGATCCCAATAAGAGGTCTACCGCACAAGAGTTGCTTAACCATCCATTTCTTGTTTCAACTACTTTAACTCATCACAAACACTACTCTGCTTCCTCGCCCGCATCTGTCTTGGAGGTTCATCAGTTTGAGGATACATATGATGATGATGATGACGAAGACTCAGATGATAATGATGAATTAATAAGTCCAGCAGGAGGGAATCATTTCTCCATCACCAAAGAGTTTCTGTGCCCACAAGGAACAACAATGTGGCAACTGGAAGACAGTGCATCAGGGAATCATTGGATCACTATTAGATCAAGGTGATCAATTAAGTAGGAGGAGATCAAGGCCTAGTATTAACTAATTCATGTAGATAGAGGACTCAACATATTATGTATATTTTTTCGTAGGAAGCAAATATATAGGTTCGTCAAAATTTTACTTCCTTTTTAGGAATGGTTTTATTATACTTCCACATTTGTATTTAAAAGGTTGTATCGATCGAATCATGCGACTAGACCCTCTAATTCCTCTATACATGATGTGGATCACCAGCCAGGCATGATTTAGAATGGTAAATATATAAATATAAAACATTTCGTGGTTAGCAAACAACAAAGATCATGCTTCTTTGTTGTGATCGTATATGAATTAAAATGAAGCGATTCCCATTGATTTATTCCACTTTAGTCAAAATATTTAGGCTAAAATGCACTTTTGGTCCTCCATGTTTCATAAAATTGTTGTTGTATTTGGATTTCCACTGTTGTATTTGGATTTCCAAATTGTATTATCCACCGAAGTTGTTTACTAGGTTGAGTCACGACCAGATCGCTCTCTTTAAGACGTTTTGTGGCACTGCCCAAAATTGTGCAAGGCAGACTATCAACCACGCCGCCTCCAGAATAAAACAAGCCCAGCTACAACTGTACGGTTAACTACTGCATTGTAGAAAACTGTTCGAGATACACCCTCAAATATGGTACTAAGGCCACTCTTTAATATTGAAATCACTTTAATATGGTATTATTACCATACTATTATGGTGCTAAGACCACTAAAATATGGTGTTTCCATCATTCTAACCTTTAAGTTCTCCAAACTATCAATATGATACTACGACCACTCAAACGTGGTGTTACCACAATTTCTCCTCAAATAGAAAAAATATTGATATAATATTTATATACCGTTAAGATCATTCTTGATTTCGACGGGACATTGTTATTCCAAATATGGACTATGATCTTAAAAGTATTCTTTATTCCGAAGGGACTATGTTTTTAAAACATTTCTTAGTTCTGAAGGGACATTATATCGAATAGGGACTAAGGTCTTAAAAACACTCTTAATTCCGAAGGGACGGAAAAAAGAAGATGAGGAGAAGAATAACTCGTTAACACAAGCTGGAGGGAGAAGAGAGAAAGAGTTTCCGACAACTCAATGAAATTTTTTGGTGTGTTTTTTGAACTGAGTTGAGTCATCTATTTATATAGAGATTTTGTAACTGTTTTAGCAAAAACTGCGACATCAGTTACTCTAATGGATAAGATTAAAATGAAGTTTATTCGTTAATCAGTTCAACAACACTTGTGGATATGATTAAAAGAAACAAATCCACAAAAGTGGTGGAAACAAACTATTGAATTTGAATGAAGGAAATATAATAATTTAATTAAATTCTTATTCTTATCACAACCACCATAAGCTAAGTTTATGGGACCCTCACACTCTATTTTTTCAATTCACACAACATTAGATCAAAGTATAATTACTTGGTGTTTAATCTTCCAATTTGTTTTCCAACATCACACTAATGTTCCAACAATCCCCCACTTGAATTTAAAAAATGGTTTCAATAATAACGTTAAAACGTTTCTATAAGGTTGCTAATAAACAAAGGTGTCGCCTACAACTTGAACCTTTGCATAGCGGATAATATTCCGATTAACAAGAGTTGCTTACAACATTGAACTCTATCTCAGACATAGAACCCGCGCACAAACCTTTTCCTAAGGTGTATTCTAGAAGCCCGTGCGTTTATGGACATGCACGTCTATCCCAGATTTAACGAACGCTCTAGGTATTCCGCCCTGAATTCCATAGAAACCGACATCAGTTTCACATTTGTATAGGTGAGTCTATCAAGAGTACTCCTGTAGCTATGTACTCCACTCAACATAGAGTATAGATCTCATTAAGAGTTTCTATTATCTCATCCTTCTATCATTGCAAGAATCATGCTTTCTTACTTTTGTCATATCATGTTCTATCACTTGTGACTTGTTATTACCCATTGAACCTATTTCTTGGGATCTCCAGTCATGTAGGTCGGGTTACCATCACTTGTGACCTTTGGGCATTAGTCCCATCCTATTGAATGTGTTTAGGACTTTCTTTCTAGTAATTCCTTTCGTCAAAGGATCAACTAATTCCTCATCAGTATGTGCACGATATACTTTAACCGTTCCTTTAGAGCTCTCTAATTATTTTGTGTTTGTGCCTTAATTATCGTCTCTTACCATTGTGGTAACGATTCTCAATTTTGTAATAGCTGCAGACTATCACAATAAATTAACACTTCGGACAACGGTTTCACCCACTAAGGGTTCTCAGCTAGCAAGTATGTATCTTATCAACTTGCTTATTCACTAGTTTTCTCTAGTGTTTTCATCCCAGATACATTCCATAGTGGACTGAGTCAATATCATTTGTTTCAACAAACAACTCCTACAATGATGCTCAATGTGTAGTCACTGGTCGCTTTAAGACTCATATGAAGGATGTTCTATTTTGTATCTTGTACCATTCAAGTACAATAGGTTACTCCTCATAAAGTAATCTTAGAGTTATAGTCTTCTTAAGGCACCTCATGACTCTTTCAATAACATGGCAATGCTTCTCATTCGTCTACTAGTAAACTTGCATAAGAGTTTCACGACATCAGCAATGTCGGGTCTAATACTTTCAATGGCTTACCTAAGGACTGCCAATGTTGCTCGCATATTCTGTTTGTGAGATTTATCCAAAAAGTTCTCTTTTCTGATCTAGTAATCTTGAAACCAAGAATTACTTCAACTTTGTCTAGATCTTTCTTATCATTGTTGTTTGATAAACAATGATTTCACATAATCCATAACATGAATCTTTAAACCAAATATGAGCAAGTTGTCTTCATAGAGACGTGTGATCGTGCAAATATTATTTGTCACTTTCATTCACTTTATACTCATTCGATAGCATTAGAATGCCAAATTTTTCATGTCATTCCTTAGGAGTTTATTTTAGACCTCACAAAGAATAATCTAACTTACATACCTTGTTTTTTTGTCCATGAATCACAAAAAAATTTAGGTTGTTCCATATAGATTTTTTCTTCTAGTTCACCATAGAAAAGGCAACTTTATCATCCATTTGGAGTACTATCGAGTTATGAACGGCGGCTAAAGGGACTAGTACTCTTATGGATATGATTCTAGTGACCGGTGAATGAGTATCGAAGAAGTCTATATTTTTTTCTCTTTGTCTAAAACCTTTGACTACAAGGAGAGTCTTGTATTCATCAACCGTGCCATCAGGTTTTAGTTCTTTTTCCCAAAATCCAAATACAACCGATTGGTTTTGCAACTATGAGACAAGTCAACCAAGTGTCATGTTTTGTTAGACTCTAGAAAATCTATTTCATCGTTTATTACTTCTTGCCATAATTCAGCATTCATTGAGGATATAGCTTCTTTAAGGCTTAATGGATCTTCTTCCAATGTATAAACCAAGTTCATACTCTTTAGCAATTCTTGTTTTCTTACCTCTTTAAGGTTCTATAACATCTCGTACGATGTTTTCATAACTATTTATGATTACTGGAATGTGATCAGATATAGTGCCCCCACTAGTTCTTAATTTTTAAAAGGGAATTTATTTTGCCCCCATTAATGTCGTGATCACACTAGCGCCTCACTAGTGCCCCCACTGTTCTTTATTGAAAGAGGTACTTATTTCATAGAAAATGACATCTTTTAATTCTATGATCACTTTAACATTTATGTCATAAAACATATATGCTTCAATATTTATAACATACCCAATGAATACACATTCATAGGCTCTACTAGGGAGTTCAACTTTCTTGGGGTCCAGAATCCAAATATAGTTCAGACAATCCCAAGTTCAAAAATAAGACAAGTTGGGTTGTATTTTCTTCAAAAATTTCTTAATTAGAATTTTTGTTCTAAGACTTGGGTATTCTATCCAACATGAATTTCAATTTTCGTTATAAAAATTGAACATATCAAACATATCTATTTTATTTTATTTTTTTTCAAAATTTACAGTCATCGATAAATATGATAAAAATATCATTTTATCATTTCTAATTTATGTGCCATCAAATTCGCACATATCATAATTTATTAATTTTAGATATTCAAATTCTCTGAACATTGATTTATATGAACTTTTGGTTCATATCTCTTGACTGCAAAAAATAAAATTGTCTAATCATATAACTTTGGAATTAAATCCAAGTTACTCAATTTTAAAATTAACTACTTCAAAGACACAATCTTTTTTCAAAAAGAATGCGTGCACAAGCCTCTCTTTAAGTCTGAATCAACTCAGTCTTATTCAATAGAAATCTGAAATTCAGATTCTTTCTTACTTTTATACAAAACATTTGGAACAAATTTCTCATATAATTTCTAGTTCATCAAAAAAATTCAATGTGGT
Source organism: Medicago lupulina (assembly GCA_958299785.1). Lineage (NCBI taxonomy): Eukaryota > Viridiplantae > Streptophyta > Magnoliopsida > Fabales > Fabaceae > Medicago > Medicago lupulina. Next base: position 456,686 of record OY283139.1, read on the forward strand.
TCATTCTTTTCAATGTTCTCTTTTTCATATAAATAGTAATGTCCATTAGAATGGTAAACATTTCCTGTTTGTTCCATGACACATTCCAACTGTTCAAAAGCTTTAGACAATTTGTTTCTTATCATGAGAATTATATAAAACCAAGTATAAGCATTTCATATGGTGCCGAATTGAAAGGCATCAAATAGGCATGCGATTTAAGTTTCATCCGAAAAAACCTTAGTTCATCAAATAACAACCTCTCATGATTTCTTTTCCGATCCAAACTTTTTTTGTTTTATAACAAACTTGTCAATTTTTATCATTATCAATGATAATCACGTACAATTCGAGTTTTTATTTACAATAAGTTTAAAAGAAGATTTAGAGTTGTGTATGTGAATTTTTTTTAGTGTTGTTGTTATAACATCAAACACTTCTTCGTTTCAGTCGAAAGATGTATTTTTATAGCTTGATTTATCCTTCTTATAATTATGGACAATTGAACTTTAATAAGTAACTTCCTCGGTAGACATAGCAGACAGAAACATCTTAAAATTGTTGTTTTTGGATTTCCAAACTGTTGTATTTGGATATCCAAATTTTATTATCCACCGAAGTTGTTTACTAGGTTGAGTCACGACTAGGTCGCTCTTTTTAAGACGTTTTGTGGCACTGTCCAAAATTGTGCAAGGCAGACTATCAACCACGCCGCCTCCAGGATAAAACAAGCTCAGCTACAATTGTGCGGTTAACTACTGTAGAAAACCGTTCGAGATATACACCCTCAAATATGGTACTAAGACCACTTTTTAATATTGAAACCACTTTAATATGGTATTATTACCATTCTATTATGGTGCTAAGACCACTCAAATATGGTGTTTCCACCATTCTAACCTTTAAGTTCTCCAAACTATCAATATGGTACTACGACCACTCAAATATGGTGTTACCACAATTTCTCCTCAAATAGAAAAAATATTGATATAATATTTATATACCGTTAAGATCATTCTTGATTCCGACGGGACATTGTTATTCCAAATAGGGACTATGATCTTAAAAGTACTCTTTATTCCGAAGGGACGTATATTACCGAAGGGACTATGTTTTGAAGACCTTTCTTAGTTCTAAAGGGACATTATACCGAATAAGGACTAAGGTCTTAAGAGCACTCTTAATTCCGAAGGGACAGAAAAAAGAAGATGAGGAGAAGAATAGCTTGTTAACACAAGTTGGAGGGAGAAGAGAGAAAGAGTTTCCGACAACTCAATGAAACTCTTTGGTGTGTTTTTTGAACTGAGTGGAGTCCTCTATTTATATAGAGATTATGTAACTGTTTTAGCAAAAACTGCGACAGCAGTTACTCTAATAGATAAGATTAAAATGGAGTTAATCAGTTCAACAACACTTGTGGATAGGATCAAAAGAAACAAATCCACAAAAGTGGTGGAAACAAACTATTGGATTTGAATGAAGGAAATATAAGAATTTAATTAAATTCTTATTCTTATCACAACTACCATAAGCTAAATTTATGGGAAGTGATATTCTCGAATAAAAATAATAATTACTATTATTTTTTATCATTATCAAGTATTTAAAATTAAATACCGCAATTTAAACACTATAATGTGTGTGTTCTATTTTATATGGGACCCCCACACTCTATTTGTTCAATTCACACAACATTGTATCAAAGTATAATTACTTGGTGTTTAATCTTCCAATTTATTTTGGAACATCACACTAATGTTCCAACACTTGCAATTTTGGTCCCCGAAGTTTAAAAATACCACTTTTGGTCCCTTAAGTTTTACCCCTTTTGCAAATCCATGGTCCCCCTTAATTTTGACTCAGTCAAAGCTGACATGACACTATTTTTTAATGTTTTTTTGTTGATGTGGAGGTACCAAAATTGGACCTGCATAATTTTGCAAGGTGATTTTTTTTTAAGGTACAAAAGTTGGAAGACTGTTTTATTTTGCTAAACAAAGTCATAATACTTAATTCATAATTTTCATTCATTGTTAAACAAAGACAAGGAATTGTTTTAAAACCGGAAACAAAGATTATTTATGGAGAAGAAGAAAGAATAACAATGGAGATTTGGGTGTGGTAGAAGAAGAGCAATGGAGGTTTTTGGGTATTTATGGAGATGATAAGAAAGATGAGAAATAGATCCATTGCATAGAAACAGTCACGTGAGATTTTTACACGTCATTTGCTTGTCATGTCAGTTTTGACTAAGTCAAAATCAAGGGGACCATGAATTTGCAAAAGGGGTAAAACTTAAGGGATCAAAAATGCTATTTTTAAACTTCGGGACTAAAATCGCAAGTTTGTGAAACTTGGGGACCAAAAGTGCATTTTAGCCAAATATTTAATTAAATCCAATTCAAAAATAATTTCTATTCTATTTCCATTTTAAGAAAAATTAAATTCTTTATTTTTGCGCGGGTTATACCTAACCTCAAAATACCAACCGTCTACTCTTTTTATTGACCATGGCTGATGGAATGCAAATAATACATGGATTCATGTGAACAATGAACAAGTTTCCTATACATTTTGTACACAACAGAATCTTTGTGATACAATTCAATTTAGCATTTACCATTCTAAAGAAATTTCATCATGAAAATAATTTGAAACGACGCACCACCTTGAGGAAGGGCCGTTGATGTATTACGACAAAGACCAATTAAAATACTTTCTCACAAACATTTTACAGTACCACCTGTTCATTGAACCACACATTGCCAGTTCATTCATCAAAGATTCCTAATGGTAGAAGTATCTCTGGCACATTGTAATGAAATTGGTTGCTCTCTTATGCGAGACAGAAGAATGGAAACTTGCTCTGTTGCAACATCTAATCGTTCTTTAGACTTGGCAGATTCTGTAATTAGAGATGAAACCATATTTTGGAATAGCTTAACTCTTTCGGCATGATCGCTAGGTGCATTTTGAAGAATCTTAGAAGAAGGCACGCTGATACGACGCCATCGGACGGGAAGATATGCATCTGGGATTTGAAAGCAATTTCCTGTTGAAAGAACTCTCAGAGAGTGCCTACACAAAATTCCAGAAAATTCAAACTGGTGACAGCTGCAGCTTATAATTCCTTCATGAGGGGACCAGTAAACTCTGCGACCTCCTTCAACTTTTGTGTGATGTCTAACAAGAAAACCATCTTCAACTGAAAAAGATGCATAATGTGCAGCCAAAACAAGTTGTTCTTGAAGCTTTGAAAAGGCAAAAGGAGTGAGGACCGTAGCAGCATGTGATTCCATGGGGGCTCCTGTTTTGAGGCAAACATTTTGGAGATTCTGCTGCATGGTTTGTTGTTCACCAGTTTGATCTTTAAAATCCACAGCAACAGCTACCTGTTATGCAAAGCAAACCAAAGTTTACAGAAAGATAAGGATTTAATATCTCCAAAAAGTAGGATAAAGTTCACTCTATGATTCTATGAACTGTCAATAATCATTGAAAATCCAGTGTAAGAAAATTTAAAACATGATAGACAGAGAGATTTAATACATGTTCAACAAAGTGACTCCATGAAATGTGAATAAAAGGGCGACCCGGTGCACTGAAGCTCCCGCATACGCATGAAATGTGAATAATCATTGAAAATCCAATGTAAAAAAATCAAAACATGAGACAGAAAGATATAATACCTGTTCAACAAAGTGAGCAAGCCGTGTCTGTGCACTTAGAAACCGTTGAATGAAGGCGTTAATTGACTTTGACTGACCAGTTGTAGTCATTCCAGCAAGAAAATGGCATCTTAAATATGGCAATGCCCAAAGTGAGCGCGAGCTATATAAATTAACAATGTGTCGATTGGAATGCAGCCCAAAAGAACAGACCATCTCCCTCCAGCCTAGTTCAAAGTCGTCAACTGATTCAAGATTATGAAGTCTATAAAATTCAGCCTTCCAGTCATTGTAGCGTTCACCTAGAACAGCATTGAACCAAGATGGAAACTTTGCTACTATCGTCCATATGCAGAAAGCATGTTTTGTTATCGGCATTTCTGCAGATAGTGCTTCATTGAGACAATTGTTTTGATCAGTTAATATAGTCTGTGGAGCCTTCCCATTCATAAAACCTAAGAAAGCCTACCAAGAAGGTGAATAAAAAAACCAGTGTAAATTAAAGAATGGTTTAACTTCTAAAAAAACTAATGAACATTCCACAAGGGAGTAAAAATAAAAGAAAGATGTAATCATCCACAGCTGAAGTGCCTTGACCATTTTATAAAATTGGAATAAAAAGAAAAGGGAAAACAAAAACTAGCACAAGGCGCTTGCATACATTTCCAAAGTGTAGGCTTTGATTTGTATTAACCTCCATTTGGTATATCCAAGACAGTGCAGTTTTTTTATAGCTACAAAATATTTGATATAAAATTTGTTGTCACAATACAATTAAGCCACGCCAGTATTATTTCAGAAAAAAATCCAAGGGGCCACAATACAATTTGAATCAAAAACCAAATGATATAGACGCTAATAAGTTATTCATTAACTACCTTTATGGCCCAGGAAAATGACCGGACAGTTTCATCTCGCAGTAGCACACAGCCAAAGAAGCAGGGCATTCCATAATTATTTATCCCAACCCATATCCCCAACGGCATGTCAAATGCAGTGAGACGATGTGTTGTATCAAACACCACAGCATCACCGAAGATATCATACAATTGGATGGATGAGGCATATGACCAGGCAATATTTTCTAAACGGTTGTTTGCATCAAGTGTGTACTCAAATTTAAAATTAGGATCTTTGTCCTTAATATTTCTGCACATTCTTAACAAATCTAGGGTTTCTTCTTCTGGATCTAATTTTCTAAATGACTGGAGTAAATTCCTTACGTCCTTTTCAGTAAAAGGCAAATATCCAGGTTCGACGCACTTCTCAAGCTCCATAAGTCTCATCATTTGATGAACAGAAATCCCTGTTTTTGCAAACATAAGGATTCGATTTTTGTCAGCATCTGATATAGTTCTGTATGCAGGAAGGAATCGAACTTGGTTTGGTTCCAAAAGTTGATGATTATGGTGGTTGGCAAAACCAGTGACACGCCATTCTGGAGGTCCAAATTCAGTGGTTTTGCTTATGCGCATGTAAGCCTGACAACCGCATCTGGAAGATTTTCTATTTCGTTGAGGTTTAGTTTGGGTTGATGATTTGGCAGGAGTGTTGCCAGCACGGTGACAGACAAAGTAGCGTCTAGTAAGTCCTTTGCCAACGCCATCTTTACCTTCAGTACGATGACGTCTAATAGAGAAGCCGCAGGTCTTGGCAAAATGAGTATAGAAGTCATAAGCAGCATCGTGAGTGGGAAACATTTGACCGATGTATGGAATGTGATGATCCAAATGGAGTGTAGTTTGATGAGCAGGGGAGTCTTCTGTGCTGCTTGTATCGCATCCTCCTTCTCCTTCACCCAAATGTTGGTCAGAGGGATCATCATCAACATCAACATCAACATCAACATCATCGTCATTATAAACTACCAACATGGATCCACCCACCTCTTCAGACATTATTAAATTACTCTACACTTTTACAACACAACATACATACAGAACACAAAACGAGTAGAATTTAATTAATTAATTAATCAATCAAAGTAAATTCAGCCACCCACGAACACGAGTGTGGTGTGGTAATTAAGCAATAATGAATTGGAAAAAGAAGAAGAAAGCGTACCGAAACCCTAACAATCAATTCGCTTCGCATTCATTTCGAATTGGAAAGGGGATTTCTCTTGGACCGTAAACCCTCTCTTTAAACGCACCGTTTTCTTTTCTTTCCAACTTCTTCCTCCTAGCCAAAACAGAAACGTATAATTCATTTCTCACTGGATTATATTAGATTAGTTTTGATTTATCTATTGATTATTAATTTTTGAGAGGTTCGTTACTTACGATTTATTGAAAGAATAGATTATATTTTATTTTATTTAAAATTATCAAACAAAAATAAAAATAAAAAATTGAATTAAAATTTAAATTAACATAAAATAAGGGCGCGGTGTAATGGATTGAAATTTTAAAAGACTATTTTGATAGGAAAAATCTTAAAAAAATTAAAATACTTTGTTGGATTGTATTCACATTGTGGATTTTTAAAAGACATTTTTTACAATCAATATTTCGTTACAATCAAGATTCTTAATGCAAATTTTAATGGATTTATAATTTTCAGATTTTAAAGGAATTTGTGGATTTTCAAGATTTTAAAGGAGTTCCCTAAAAAAAATATTTTAAAGGAGTCAATGAATTTAAAGATATAATACTATTATACGGTATTCCATTTCAAATTATATGTCATTCTAATAATTTCACATATATTAAGAAATGCAATTTATTTTGTATAGAAAATATTAATTATGAGTTATTTTATAAGAATATCTTACATTAATTGTATAGAAAACATAAATTAAAATATTGAAAAAAGATAAAGTAATAAATAGTAAAGGTCCCCTTCAAAAAAAATAGTAAAGGTCATAATAGAAAAATAAGCATTAATTATTCATTGATATTGTAAAATAACATATATTTTAAAACAAATTTATGTTATTTTAAAACAAATTTTACCATAAAAAATATAATTTAAAACAATTTTTTTTGCTAAAATGACATAATTTAAAATAGCTCTAGTATATTACCATCAAATTTATAGATCAATTGCAACAAAAAATAAATAACTATAAAAATAAAGTATAGTAGTTTTTTTGAAGAAAAATAAAGCACAGTAGTTATAAATAAATCAATATAACAATAAATAAATTCTCAAAAAGTATATATAATGATAAATTAATTGTCAACCAGAAAAAACAATGAATCAATGAACGTATAGACTATTAGACTGTATATATAGTACTACTAGCAAGTTTACCGGGCTTAAAAATTATGGGCATATGATTGATGATAATAATTCGATATATAATAACTAGTTCGATCTTAAAATATTATGTTAAGAAAAATGCAAGTTACATATATGAAGATTTTGACGATCATGTTTGACAAACAAAAGAAATAATTTGGCATTGTTACGGCTGAACAGAAAATAATTTAGGAAAGTATCACAAAATCTCAAGAGTTTTATGAGATTGTTGAATGAGTGTATTGCAATTAAAATGCTCACACAATTCATTTTATAAATGAATCCATTAAAATTTGTCTAATTTTCAATACCAAGAAATATTTTTATAAGTTCATAGAAATCTCAATTGAACATCAATGATTTTGATGTTTTTTCTTAAAAAAAAAAATGATTTTGATGCTTTGAAAATAAAAAAAAATTAATTGATTGTCTGAATTGAATACCTTAAGATTTTTTTATGTTTTATAATTTTTTTTTATCAAATACCATTATATTTTTTTATCATAAAAAAATCTAGGCTATCCACGTAAGCTCAGTTTAGTTGGTTGGGATATATATATTATATGCAAGGATCAGAGTTCGAACCCCAAAACTCCACTTCTCCATGTTAAAATGTTGAGCTTTAACTAATAGACTTAAACCTCCTATTTTAAGTGAATATAAATTTTTCCCTATATTTTAACACTCGAAATTTGACATTGGTTATTTTATTTTAGTTTTTTTCAAGATTTTGCTCTCCCATCACATTTAAGTTCATTTTCACTTACGTGACCCTTAAATTATATTATAAAAATATTCAACTAATTAATTATTTTTATCATCACTAATTAAAATCTTTTTAAATATGGAGAGCACTTCGATGACTTTGGTTTTGGTGACTTTGTCTCTATCTCTCTTCTAACAAATAATTCTTTCTCATCAAAATATATTATTTTAATCATTCAAATATCCAATACATTCCCTAAAATTTAGTGGACGAGTCTAAGTTAATAAACCGTTTGTTATTGTTATGTTTTTGGCATGTTGCGGTTACGCTGGTACGATGATGTTCCTCTCAAGCGTTGACTGTCACGATGTTTGAGTGTTAGTAATAATTTGAAATAAACAAATAAGAATGATTTGTTGTTATTCTTTCTTTGTAGCGTGAGCGAGCGATTCTTTCTTGGCTCGGTCGGTCTGTAACTTTCTTCAATCAACTTTCTCTCCCTTATTCTTATTCTTTTCCCTTTACAATCATTCTTCTTTTCAATTCCATTCCAACTTCTTCTTCTTCTTCTTCTTCTATCAACCTTGTATGTCTTCTTCACTCAGGACAGGAGATACATACAAATGAAGCTTTTTAATTCTGCAACCGTAAGCTTTATATTATTTGTTTGACTAGACTAGACTATACTAGGACCAGACCATTCTATTCTGTTCCATGAATCACAATTTTTGCTTGCTGCTTTTTCAATTAATTAATTAATTTTGGGGTAATTTGATTTATTATAACTGCTGTGCTGTCAGGGTGTTGTCTTTCCGGATCCAAAAAACAGGTTGTTCCTTTGGACACTCCTCATTCTTCTTTCCTTGATTTGCGGCGCTTATTTCCTTGGCAATGCATTCTCTGCTAAGGAGTACAAACAAGTATGTATGTATTTATGTATATGTATGTATGTACTAACACACTTTATCATACTCATAATTCATTCATTCATTCACTCACTACTTTTCTTTTTTGCAGAGACTGGCACGATGGGGACTAATTTATTCAATGCCGGAGGAGGATACAACATCCAATTCCAATGCATGCAAGGTTTGTTATTTTTGGAAGGATATCCATCCATTTTAATTGTAATTACCTCTAATTCTCTTCCTCTTTTTATTTCCCTAGAAACAATGCCGCCCTTCTGGAACTCAGGCATTGCCTCAAGGAATTGTTGCTAGGACCTCTAACTTGGAAACACGTCCCTTATGGGACTCTGGTGTAAATAATGTATGCTAAATTCTAACCAACTTCACTTCATGCTCTAATAGTGTTAGTGTTAAGCTCAAATTTAAAAACTGTTATCAATCAAATGTATAATCCAGTCTGCGTAGCGGACGAAGTATTTGTTTCTGCTTGGAGTTTAATCTTGAACCAGTAATCTGATACGCAATGCAGATTAAAATTTCAACTTTATATATTTCTTGACTTCTATTGTATATTACCATATTTTTTAACTAAATATTTGGTACATGAACATGTCAGAATATGACCGTTAAATAACCTTTTAAGTTGATTTTGGCATTTTTTCTTTTTAAATTTTATCCGAGGGAGCAAAGGAAGGGCAAAAGCTGAAAGTTCATACACTTTCTTGTTTATCTTACATAATATGTTGCTTTCAACAACTTCTTGTCTATAGATTAGGGACTATATTTGTGCAATGTGCATTAATTTCCTCTTTTTTCATTTGATGACATCTACATTGTCAATTTTCTTTCTGTTCTTACTTTTCTATTTCAATTTTATTTGGTTCAGAGAATTTCAAACCACCCATTGAATCTGTTGGCTATTTCAGTAGGAGTTAAGCAAAAAGAAGTTGTTGATAAAATCATCAAAAAGGTGACGGTTGCTTCACTTATATAATTTGACTTTGATCTAAACTCATATCTGCTGACTCTTACCGCTGGTGGCAGTTCCCGTCAAGTGATTTTGTTGTGATGCTTTTTCATTATGATGGCTTTGTGGATGGATGGAAGAATTTAGCTTGGAGTAATCGTGCCATACATGTGTCTGCTATAAATCAAACGAAATGGTATAATATGCTTATATGTTGATTTGTTTTCCCTCTCTGCGATATTCTACTCCTATATCTATAAATATTAAACAAATAAATTCTCTCTATGATGACATAGGTGGTTTGCAAAACGATTTTTGCATCCAGACATAGTTGCCGACTACAATTATATATTTCTCTGGGATGAGGACCTTCTTGTCGATAATTTTGACCCAAAAAGGTAAGGCACTTGTGCACGTCTTATTAAATTTAGAATTTTCATTTTTGTAGATATTCCTTTGCAACACACAATTGTTACTTTTTTATGTGAATTGTGTGCATATAACATGAACTAATGCGAGTCTTTTTGGTTAAAGAATTCCATGTTTCTTCACCAACGCCATTGACGGATAAATTGAATTTCTTTGTTAAGCTCACTGGCTTACAGTTGGTTGCAGACCTTGCACATAACTATAAACCCTACGAGATGTCTTTTTCCAGTTGGTAAAATTTTGGCCGACATTGTAATTTTCACTTGCAAAACCAGTTGTGGCAAGGAGAGTCGGATCATAATACTAAATTAAAGTTTCTAGTTGAATATATTTGATATGTTATGTTGTTAGTTGTTACTAATTCTTTATTTCAGATTGTTGGGGATTGATATTTTTCTGTTTTATTAATTATTTTCTGCTGCTTATTTCTGTCATAATTAGATTGTTGCTTGTTTAGTAAGTAAAGTAGTCACTAGGTAATGATGTCTAGTGTTTAGAGTAAATTTACTGCAGATTTTATTTTCAGTCTTACAAGCATGCTTATGGCTTACCTCGATATATTTGTAGTTTATGTTTCAGTTTAATGTATCAAAGTATCTTAGTATTTTTACTTTGTTCTCTAAAACTTTATTGTCTTTTCTATTTTTCTGGTTTTTCTTCTTTCTTCTCCACCATTTTCACCTTTAGGTCCTTTTTTCTACACAGATGATGACTATTTTATGCCCCATGTTTTGATTTGTTAATTTTCTGGTTAGGTATTTATCTATTGTTATAGAAGAAGGGCTAGAGATATCACAGCCTGCGCTGGATCCTGGTAAATCAGAGATACATCATCCACTGACGGTTCATAAAGCAGGATCAAAAGTACACAGGTTAACCTCGTTTCCTCCCACCTCTAGCTGTTTAGCAACAGCGCTCATTTGGTAGATCTACATCCCTGTTATGACATAACCAATGCAGTACTCTATTAATGAACTAGATTATTAGATTGTTCCGTGTCAGTTTTCAAGTTATGTTTTAGAATATATGTACACACTCTCACAGACATAAGAAGCATCTCTGTAAAATGCGCAAGTGTTGAAGAACATGTCGCACAAAATCTTACTCTAACTATTTATTTTCTCGTATTTGAACCAAAACTTTTCATGTTTATTTAAGTGTACTTCTGCAGCAAGATCATTCATTCAAATAATTTACAGCTACCTTAAATAATTTTTTTCTCAACTCCTGGGAATGTATACTCATGCATTTATGTTGCATTGATTTTTTTGAGTAGTTACTTTTTTTGTGTGCAAACAATTGCTAAAATATCTTGTTGGTATTATGTTGTCTCTGTACAGAAGGTATTATAAGTTTAAAGGTAGCGGAAGGTGTGATGACAACAGCACCGCTCCTCCTTGCTTAGGGTAAAACAGTTGCACTATCCTGTGTGATTTTCTTTTAACTCCATTATATCATTTGTGATGCTAAACTGAATAGTTAATTTAATATGTAAGGAACTTGTATTACAGATGGGTGGAAATGATGGCACCAGTGTTTTCTAAAAATCTTGGCAATGTGTATGGCATATGATCC